>JZKD02S1673567.1:116763-199486 GCA_000966675.3 Picea glauca | reverse complement strand
CTTGCCTTGGAATTCAAAGAAAAATCCTCTTCATCATCACACTTTGATGAAGATCCATCTCTGGTGTTCCGCCTGAACTCTTCTTGCAGTAGATCCGACCACAGTCGTTCCCAATCCGGCAATTTTTCCCTTCCATTGACAGAGTCTTGATAACTATGCCAACTCTTAGGAATCCCTAGGAGCGCCAAGCTCACCAAATCATCAGCAGTGATTGTTATTCCCACACTTCCAAGCTCATCTCGACATTGGACAAACTTCGTGATATATTTTGGAATGGTGTCGCCTTTTTCCATCTTGATCTTCCTGAGTTTATCTTTGAGCGCCAATTTCCTATGGTCACTACTGGTTTGGAATAGATTTGTCAAAACCTTCCACATTGCATATGGTGTGGTTTTCCCATGGAGACTTGAGACAATGTGGTCTCGTACTCCCTCCAATAGAATCTTCCTCACCTTCGCCACTTTCTTTTGCCATGCATCAAGATTTGCAGTATCTGTCGCATCCGGCTTAGGAACATCATTGTCAATGTATGCCTTCAAGCCATTGTCTTCGATCACTGCCTCCATCTTGTCCTTCCAAGCAATGTAGTTAGAGCTTCCCTCAAGTGCATACTCCAACCTTAAGCTATTGAAAGACATTTTCGATCTTGAATCAACTGTCGCACCAAGAAAATCTTGCAAATTCGAATGTTATCCAACCACAAAACTCAACTGTTGCCTTTCCTCTTGCCCTAGGAGGTTCGCACCCCACCTGAGAGCAGCCTGACGAAAGTTCACACCCTGTCTGTGTGTAGCCTACGAACTTGCCTGGGAAGTTCGCACCCTGCTTCACTGTAGGGTGAGGGGAGTTCGCACTTCTCTCTTAAGCAACCTGCGAGAATCACCTTGAAGTTCACACCCTGCCTTTGTCTAGGGTGCGAGAATCATTGTTCCTGAAAATGAGCGTAGTTTTCAGTACTAGGGTTTGCACCCTACTAGAGACGGGACCTGCAAGAATATGATTATGTTTACACCTCACTTCCATAGCTCTGTGGCCTCCGTGGCTCTGATACCATGTAGAAATTTTGATACACTTAATGTATTTCCTGTGATTCTCCTAATCTAACAATTATACGCCACTGTTAAATATAGAATCGCTTCTACTATTATTCTTGCGGAAAATTAAACCACGATCACAACCACAATCACAAAGTGAAAATATCAAGAACACATAACACAAAAGTTTTACCGGGAAAGCGTAAAGCTAAAAACCCCACTATCATATATTATGTATATCATGAATCATGAAACAATCTCATACAAAACTCTAATCCAAGAGCTCTCGGTACAATACAATCGTCTCACACTGTCATACACAAATCAGCAAATACATGTGCCAATTCCTGTGTTCAGACAGCTTGCCTCCTCTACACAATCTTTGCAATTCGAATTCTCACAATGATCTCGATTATTACAAATTGCCTAGTTTGCACATGCTCATAAGCATATCCACTGCATGTGTGATCAAATCACAAATGATAGCCAAACTGTCCCTTTCACCTGTTATCTCAACTGGGTCTCCAATGGATTTGACATGCATGTAGTTAACCGTGGCGAATCTTCAGTTGCATGTGAGTTCACTGACAGTGAATTAATGAATAATTAATTCACTGAACTCTCAATAGTGCAAGTTTACTTGCAACTAGTACAACTGATCTTAACTCACTTAACTACACTTATAATTCTATTACAAATCCAACTCACTCAGTTATGAATGAAATAATAGATTAATATTTATTGTCCAATTTATTTAAGGGAAAAATAAATTAGACACATGTTTCTTGTTGACTTTTCAACACTATGAACATCTTGAAATGTTTTCCCAATAAATAATGCCTGAACTTCTAAAGTGCGTAGACCATAGCTAAGCCTTCCCTCTCTGTGGTAATGTAGTTTTGCTCCAATTCTAATAGTTTTCTGCTAGTAAATGCTATAGGATGGTCCAATTCTCCTACTTATCTTTGCACCATAATAGCTCCAAGTGATATAGTCGATGCATCTACATGTACGTGGAATGTCTTTTCCCAATCAGGAAATACCAATATTGGTGTGGTTACCATCTTCTCTTTCAGGATGTCCAATCCATGCTGATAGTCCTCATTCCATTGAAACTTGTTGTCTTTTCTTAACAATTTCTCCATTGGCGCAGTGATTTGCACATACCCCTTTATAAACTTTCTGTAGTATCATGTGTGTCCCAGTGTCGCTCTCAATTGTCAGACTATTTTTGGTGATGGTAGGTTAACAAATACTACAATCTTAGCAGGATCTACTAGCAAGCCTTGCTTGCATACTATATGGCCCAATAGTATCCCAAAAGGTGTTCTGAATATGCTCTTCTTGATATTTAATGATATATGACACTGCCTGCATCTTTATAACATCAACCTCAACACCCCTACGTGGTCTTTCAACAGACTATAGACTATCCAATCGTCCAGATATACCTCTAGAAATTGGTGGATGAATTCTTTGAATGCAACTATGACTTCTCTGGAAAATATTGTTGTTGCATTCTTCAGTCCAAACGGGATGACTGTATACTGGTAGGATCCCCATTCCATGGAAAAAGTGGTCTTGCATCTATCTTTTGGTGCTATCTTGATCTGATTGTATCCTGAGAATCCGTCAATGAATGAATAAGCTTCTTGTCTTCCTATGTTCTCCAACACTTCATCTGTGAAAGGAGTAGGGAATGAGTCATGTAGGAATGCATCATTCAGATTCTTCAAGTCGACACATATTCTTATCCCTCCTTGTTTCTTCTCCTAAACTACCATTGGTCTTACCCATTCTAATTCCTCTACAGGTTCTATGATTCCAGCCTCCAACATCCTATCAATCTCAGCTTTGACTTTTTGCTTATATATCGGGTTTAGTCTGTATGGTCGATGTCTGATCAGTCTTGCCTCAGCCCTGAGTGGTATCTTCATTTTGCCTAGATCTCCTGCTATGCCTTTCATTTCTGTGAACGTTGTTGGGAACAGGTTGTTTTACTCATGCAGTAACTTTGTTATACTTTCCACTATTTTCTCATCCCAGTAGTCTCCAATGCTGGCAATTTTCGAGTTCTCAACTGTCCCAATGTTGAATTTCTTCACCTTGGTAGGTGCAACAATTACTTCTGATTCCAGTGGTGGACCTTCCACTTCTCTCTCGCCTTCAACTTCCTCAATCTGAATATCACGCAGATATTTTTCATCTGGTGCTTCTTCCTGGACGTGGTAACATGAAAGTAGTTATTTTACTGTCTATCTGTTTTGTTGTTGTTCTTTTGTCATGAGTTCAACTTCCGGTTCTTTAATAAATATCACCCCTCTGATTTGTTTAAGAGTTGCATCTATTTTAAGGTTCTTATGCTCAAATGAGAAAGTGACTGTAAAGTTTTTTTGTAATACTATCCATCTCGTGGTTCCTCTGCGCAATTCTTGGTCTGTATATCAGTTTGTTGGGATGCCTTCTAATGTGTCAACAAAATGATGAGGCTAGTCCTCCGATGGTCTCATTTTCCATAGCACTCTTCACTTCTCCAAGTGTTTTGTTCGTGCCCCCTGTCCATCATATTTATGCAGTTTGTTGCTTCCTTGTTCTGTGCCAAACTTAATGCACAGTCATTGCTTACATTGATACCAATCCTTCATTGTTTCTTTGTGTGCACCCCACCATCTTGCAGGTATTGCCTTGAGTGTTATATCCAGGGATAAGAGCCTATGATTTTCTAACACTTCATATTCATACCATGTTAAGAATGCTTCTAGGTCATTCACCCCATGGAAGTTGGGAGGTTCCCTTATCTTCGTCCCTACCCATCTTACTACGCGGTCTATTCTTGCGCATCTTCTTGTGGAGACTTTGTGTAACCTCTGCTACCAATTTTCTAAGCCCGTATCTGAGTCTCACGCACATGAGGTGATGCTTCGCCAACTGAGTACCCCATATGGATTTGGGTTCACATAATCTTCTTCTCGCGCGGTTGTTTTGTACAACTGGTTAATTTCCTCCAAGTCCAAGCAAGTAGGTTTTACGAACATTTCCCCTTATAATGGGTCCAATGGCGCAATGACTCTGTATTCTCTTGACTCGAAGGTCATCTTCTGCATCTTTAAGTTGATTATGGCTTGGTTATCAAACGCTCAATCCAAGCCAAGCAATGTCGAATAAGGTGTTGTGCCATCCACTATCTCGATTACTTCGAAGTCGGATTTAGTCCGCAGTCCATCCAGATCTATTGTCACTACTTTTAGTCTTCCATTTGGTAGAACTTTGTGTTGATTTGCTAGTTTCAGTTGAACCAGTGAATATCCTAATGTGGGCTCTCCCATACATTTCCATGTCTTCTTGGGTAATACATTGACTTTGGATCCTAAATCCAATATAATATCTCCCATGTTGAAATCTCCAATGTTGGCGTTCAGTCTGAATTCCCTATTTGTTCTTCTTATTGTATGTAGATGATTAATTTTCTTTTGTTCTAGTTTTCCTTCTTCCTATATGTTACATCTCTCTAGCATATTTTGTAATGTTTTAATAGGAGATGAATCATTTAGTAGTCTAACACAGGATTGAAAAAAACCCTTAATCATACTTAATTGTCCTAGTGGTTGTGTTTCTTCGGTGTGATCCAGCGATGGAGGCATCGCGTACGCTGGTACTTCCTTACTATACTATGCAGTTGATGTCGATGCAATGTCTGGCTTCATGAATTCTTGTCTATCTTGCTTGAATATATCCTTCTCATTCTGTGCATCAAACTGCTTCTTTGGCTCGGCATTCTTTTTCACCCATCGGTGTTGTACTAGCTCTTGTCTTACTGCGTCGTTCCTTGTTTTAGCTCCTCCCCGTGTAACTATGTTGATGTTTCTTCCTTCATCCCTCGCTTCTAGTGAAATCCACTGAATATTCTGATTGTTCTAATTCCTCTTCTCCTGGATCTTCCCTAATGGTGTCGGACATTCTTCTGTGTCATGATCTCATGCACGATAATACATACAGGTCATTGGTGGAAGTGTACATTCTCTTGCATAGTGTCTTGGTTGTTGAAAATTGTGGCATACCACTAGTCCTCTACATCTTCCAATGCCTCATCTTGTTCCTCCTCTACCTCCTCTTCATAGCTTGCCAAGCCTTCCCTCGCGGCTATGACTCTCTTCTTGGTGTTCACCTTATATTGGTAGGGTACTCCACTGCGTGTCTTCCCAGTTGTTTCCATAATTCGCAATCAGTGAATTAACTATCGGCCCCTCTGGTAAACCAGAAGGAAACGCAACACACAGAGTGTACTGCGCAGTCTCAACGAGATAGCTCTATGAGTGGTTGCAATACTCAGGTGTTTGCAACATGAGACTGAGCAGATATTTGTGGTTGTGTTCTATAATCTTTATTCATCCAGTCTAACATCTAGTTATAACATTCATCCTATGCATGCATGTGGAATACTGGATCTACTTAGTACTTCATTCATCTTGTTGAGATTCAACAAGAAGATCCTAGTGAAAATTATGCATCTACACTAGGAAGGAGTCTCGGGCTATTTTTAGGTGGAAGTCTATTTTTAGATGATGAGCAAATTTTGTTTATAGATGATGTCTATTTATAGATGGTGAGCGAATTCTATTTATAGATGTATGTCAACTATTATTATCCCTTAATAATAGTTGGACAATAAATAATAGTCTATTCTTATTGAGCACTTGGAAATAGTTAACTAAAGTGGAAAATCAGTTAGCTATAGAAAATTCGAGTTCAAAGGTTGACTGGTGGGACATGCAAGTCGAATTAGTTGTAACTGAGTAATTCGAAGTTGTGACTAAGTTGGATGTGTAGTTATGTGATTTGTGAAGTAGTTTAACTCAGTTAAGTGAGTTAAGCTCAGTTGTACTAGTTGTAACTGAACTTACACTAGTGAGAGATCAGTGAATTAATTATTAATTAATTCACAATCAGTGGTCTCACATGCAACTGAAGATTTACCACTGTTAAATACATGCATGTCAGATCTAGTGGAGACCTAGTTGAGATAACAGGTGAAAGGGACAGTTTTACTATCAGTTGTGACATTAGTGAGTGCACTCATGCAACCAAACACACATTGGATGTGTCCATGAGGAATGGGCAGCCTAAGCAAGAGGGATTCATTCATTGCAAGGATTTTCATCAGCAGGGATTGCACAGAGGAGGCAGGTTGTCTGGAGGCAGTAAATTGTCACATGCATTTGCCAATTTTTGTATGAAAGTGTAAGACGATTGTATATTGTACTGAGAGCTCTTGGATTTGAGTTTTGTATGAGATTGTTTCATGATCCATGATATATACATAATATATGATAGTGGGGTTTTTAGCTTTATGCTTTCCCGGTAAAACATCTATGTTATGTGTGATTGATCTCTCTTCTTGATATTGCAATTGGCGATCATGTTTTAAATTCCGCAAGAATATTTGTAGAAGTGATTTTGTATTTAACAGTGGCATATAATTGTTAGATCAGGAGAATCCAGGCAATACATAATTTGTATTAAAATTTCTACATGCTATCAGAGCGCAGAAGATTGCAGAAGTTCAGTTTGTGATTGGATAGAATTCAAATTTGCAAAAAGGCTTTCTTGGTGCTACAAATGATTCAAGATCGAAATGGATTTCAATGGCTTGAGGTTAGAGTATGCACTTGAGGGAAGCTCGAACTACATTGCTCGGAAGGACAGGATGGAGGCAGTACTCAAAGAGAATGGCTTGAAGGAATTCATTAACAAAGATGTTCCTCAGCTAGATGTTGCAGACGTTGCAAATCTTGATCCATGGCAAAAGAAAGTGGCAAAGGCGAGGAGGATCCTGTTACAGGGAGTACGAGACCACATTGTCTCAAACCTCCATGGGAAAGCCACACCATATGCAATTTGGAAGGCTTTGACGGATCTATTCCACAACAGCAGTGACCATAGGAAATTAGTGCTCAAAGATAAACTTAGGAAGATCAAGATGGAGAAGGGCGACTCCATCACAAAATATCTCATGAAGTTTATCCAATGTCAGGATGAGCTGAGGAGTGTGGGAATAACAGTCGTTGATGATGATTTGGTGAGCTTGGCTCTCCTAAGACTTCCCAATAATTGGCACAGTTATCAAGACTCTATCAATGGAAAGGAAAAATTGCTAGATTGGGAATGACTAAGGTCGAATCTAGCGCAGGAGGAGTTCAGGCAGAACACCAGAGATGGCTCTTCATCAAAACATGATGATGAAGAGGATTGTGCTTTGGCTACCAAGGCAAGGAAAGGGAAGGGGGATAAATTCCATTCAAAATCTGAGTCTAAAGGAAAGAAGTTGGATTTGTCCAAAGTGAAGTGTTTTTACTATCACGGACATGGGCATCTCGCTACTAACTGTCCACAGAAGAAGAAGAACAAGAAGGTTGTTGGAGTTGCAGCTGGTGAGGCCCTTGCCTCACAATTTGAACTTGACTTTTCCTTGATCGCATGCATGGCGTCAAGTGCATTGGGATCGGTGTGGTATTTGGATAGTGGCACTTCCTTCCACACGATGGGAGATAAGGAGATTTTCAGTGACTTGGAGGAGAAAGATCTCAAAATGCATATAGAGATGGGCGACGATGGATGATACAGTGTGGATGGAATTGGTACCATTACCTTTTAGAGGGAGTCAGGTAAACCATTTCAATTGAAATATGTTATGCATGTTCCAGGTCTGAAGAAAAACTTGGTCTCAGTCTCAATGTTGGAGGACAGAGGCTATGATGTTGTTTTCAACTATGGAAAATATTTTTTGCGACATAAAACAATGGGTCAAGTCAAGAAGATAGGGATTCTAGTTAAGAATCTCTACAAGCTGGAGGTAGATGGATGCACTGTAATGATGGGCAAGGCAGAAAAAGTGGTGAGCTGAGATGAGGGTGAATTATGGCACGAGCGATTGGGCCATTTTCATCATGGAGCCTTGAAGATCATGCAGCAAATATCTACTGGACTTCCAATGGAAACACTTGCTCCGTTAGATCAGTGCAAGGGTTGCACCATGGGGAAGTATGTAAATTCCACCTTTCATGAAAAGGAGAACCGTGCTTCGGTGATCCTGGAGAGAGTTCACACAAACGTGTGTGGACCATTCTCGGTTGCTTCAACAACAAAACATAAGTATTATGTTATTTTTGTTGATGACTTTTCTTGTAAATGTTGGATATTCTTCATGCAGAAGAAGGATCAAACATTCTCAAAGTTTTGTGAGTTTAAAGGATTGGTGGAGAAAGAGTCGAGGAAGTAAGTGAAGGCTCTGAGGAGCGATAATGGTGGAGAATACATCTCTAATGAATTCAAGAACTTCTATAGCAAAGAAGAAATTCGAAGAGAACTCATAGAGCCTCATAACCCACAGCAAAATGGGGTTGCGGAGAGGAAGAACAGAATGATCATGGGTGCAGCACGAGCGATGTTGCATGATCAGGTCCTACCAATGCATTTGTGGGTGGAAGCATGCAATACTATGGTTTATGTGCAAAACCGTTGTCCTCGTAGAGTACTTGGCATGAGTACACTTGAAGAGGTTTTCACTAGTAAGAAACCAGATGTTTCTCACTTTAATATTTTTAGCTCATATGTTTATGTGCATGTGACCAAGAACACCAGGAAGAAGCTGGAGCTGACTACTGAAGTTGGGATATTTGTGGGGTACACAGAAACACCCCATAATTATCGTGTGTATTTTCCTAACAGTAATATGACTGTTATGCGACAGGATATAAAATTCGATGAGGGGAAAGCCATGTGGTTGTCGCTTGAGAGGGAGATAGAATTGCATGCAGAGGAGGAACTGATGGTTAACAAAGATGAGTCTCAAGATGTGGATCAACCACATGAGGAGGTTCATGGAGTGGAGGAATCCACTCATGCAGAGCCATCTATCAAAAATGGAAGAAAGCGTACCACAAAAGCTAATAGATTGAGACTAGATGTTGCATAGAATGGAGGAGCCCCTACTTCACAGCATAGATAGAGACAGTCTCCTAATCGATTTACTGGATACATGTCTCTCATGAGAAAATGTATTGTGATTGAACCATCTTCCTTTTAGGAAGTAGTGCAGGATCCCACTTGGGTTGATGCAATGGTGGAGGAGTATGACTCCATTGTCAAAAACAGTGCATGGGAAATTGTCCCAAGACCAGTCGACAAATCAGTGGTAGGTTAGAGATGGATCTACAAGGGTAAGATTTTAATAATTGTTCTTTATGTTGATGATTTAATACTGACTGGTGATGAGTAGTTGATACACTCATAAAAGGAGGACTTTGCAAAGGAATTTGATATGAAGAATATGGGCCTCCGTCATTATTTCCTTGGATTAGAAATATGGCAGTGAGATCATGAATGTTGGCCCTCGACCAAGTTTTGAGAATCATTGGTCATGTTTGACCTATTTTTGGGACTTCGACAGGCTATCGAAGGTGGAGCACAAGACAAAGCAGAGATCGCGGGATCTCGGCCCCTCTTTAGGGATTTTTGGGTTTTGGTCTTATGTAACGGGTATGGGGATGTCGGCCCATGGGTTTACCCATGTTTAGGCCCATTTTGTAATATGTAAATAGAAATCTAGGCGATGTAAGTAGTGACCAGTGGCTGAGTGCTAGTACCAGCTATGTGCAAGAAGATGTGATTAAGACTTGTAGAGCTAAGTGCAAGTCATCTATAGTGCTTTGTGCGCAGACTGTGTAAGGCTATGTGCCTAGATATACTTGGGGAAGAAAGATCTAGCGAAGAGCGTGCAGATCTCTTGTCCTATGCAGAGTAGGATCTTGTGGCTCTATGCATGTAGACGATTGACAGAAGATAATAAAGAGAAGAAGAGTTGGTGGATGTAGCCCCAGGGTGGGGGTGAACCACGTATATCTTGTGTTATGGTTGCTTTGTGCAATGTATCGATGTGTCTATGTGTTTACTTGTTTAGATGCTTTGATATAGATGAATGATAGATAGATCCATTGATGTTATGTGCTTAATAATATGGATGAATTCTAGATCTGACCTATGTAGATGTGCTTATTGCTTAAAAATACTAGATCTGGTTGAATACTGTGATGCTCTGTAATTAGGGTTTTGTCTGCGAAGTAGGTACTGGTTTAATACTGATGAACTGTAATTGATAAGTTCTTTGATAAGGTGTTATAATCACAAATCGGTGTCCCAGCTAAGGTTGCAGACATCTGAGTCCTACAACCACCCCTGCTTCTACCTCGGGTGAGACTCCATCTGCTTCGCAAGTGTTGCCAAAAGGGTTGGTAGTTAGGGTTCTGTTGGTGTGCTCTTTAGCGTTGAACCCTGGGTTTGCCCCTGTGTTGACAAATGGTTCTGTTGCCGGGACTTGAAACTATGAATGCTAGGAACTGAGGAAGAAGAAGCTCTATGTCAAAATCTAACCTGAAACTGTGAAAGCTCTATGCATAGATCTGTTGCCTTAGTCCGCAGTATTCTACTTAATTTGTGAAGCTCTGTGCTAAGAAGAGAAGTGAGATCCGAAGAAAAGAGGTAAGCTCTGAATGCTTTGTGCTCTAATAGAGGTAAGAATAGTGAAAAGATTTAGATTTGTAAGCTCTGTGCTATGTTAAAGGCAAGATAAGTGGAAATTTTTGTTTCAAGAATATGGATCTAGGTATGTTTGATAAATTTTGTCCTAGCCTAAAAACTAGGGCGCAGCTAGAAGAAAGAAGATTTGATATGAGTAGATCTGATGAGAATAGTGAAAGATACGTTATACCTATGCATAGAAAGAATGTTTGGACTAACAAATGGATGCAAGACCCTAGAAAGAATTTTTTGCAGGTTAGCTACTGTGATCCTAGTGCACAGTACAGGAAACATTGGGGATCATTCAAAAGAAAACGAGGATTAACCCTTTGTTACAGTTCCAGGAACCCAAGACATCTAACTAAGGAATGTCCCGGTAGAAGACCCAATTGTGTTTGTTGTAAAGATATGGACCATCAAGTTTTGGATTGCCCTAGAATGATTGCTAAGCTTGAAAGAATGAATATGGAACAAGTAGACCTTGAGAAAGATCAGGAAACTAAGACCATGGCAGAACCCCAAAAGGAATCAGAGATTGTACAATTACAGATGACAGAAACCCTGAATGACCACAGAGATACTAATCTATCAGAGATCTTAAAAGAGAAAGAGCAAAGAGAAGTAAGAATAGGAGACTTCGACGTTGACTGTATTCTGGATGAGGAAACACAAGTGAATATAATGATAGAAAGAACTTGGGAAATCTTAGGAAAACCTGCTATGATTCCTTCATTAGAAGAAATAGGATTATTTAGAGGAAATTTGATAACCCTATGTGGAAGACTTACCCGGATATCTATGAGTTCTCATGAAACTTTGATAGGAGAAGATTCTGAGGTTGTTAAATTTATTGAGAACAACACCCCATTTGCTATGTTACTAGGAAAACTTTGGATCGGAAAGGATCAAGCTAGAAGGACAAAAGAAGAAGTCTTAGAGCAGAAGAAGCAAGAATTGAAATATTTCATGACTAGGAGGATCACACACTTGATTGAAGAACAGGAGACCAGATCAAAGCTATTTAGAACCAGAAACTTAGATGTTGAAGTTGAAAGAACACAAGAAGACTCACGGAAGACTGAAACACCTACCCCAAATAGAGAAGTATTGCCCCTGAATCCTAGGAAAGAATCTCAATAGCGCGAAGTTACTATGCCAAAAGAAAACAAGAATCAGAATGGAAAGAGGAATAACGAGACTAAGATCACTGGGAAAAAGGCTAGAAAGCTCAGTAAGAAGAGAGCCAATATTGAAAAATTATAGAAGATTCCAGAGGGAACTTCGCAGAGGGAAAATTTGCAAAACTGGAACTTCGTCGAGATATCAGAACAGTGCTACATGGAACTTCGCCATGGCAAAGCAATATAGTCGTTGAGAGCATTATAATCGTTAGCCCGACACCCTAAATGGTTAAAACAACAGTTATGGCCAGAAAGATCGCCATGAGACCAATGGGACCGCGTCGTAACGGACAGAACTGAATTAATGAATATCTTTTGTCCATTGGAAAGATTTTATACGCTACTGTCTACTTATTCCATCGATTGTTGCACCGAGAACACTTTTGCGAATTGTATCAGATAGAACTCATTGCTATCGTGTTGTGATTAGTAAGATCAACACCAATTCTATTGTTTTGCACACTCACTCATCCATCCGATCTAAGTGTGTATGTTGGATGAGCTCAGCACCGCGGAGAAAATCATCGAGGAAGTTCTCATCAATATCATGGCCAAGAAAGTAATGTCTGCAAGTATTCAAGCATCCTCGACAAGATTAGTGCAAGCCTCTCCGTCAACCGCTCGTGGATCTGGACCATCCCGAGTCGTCACAAAAAAGAGATCCAAGCACAAACATGACCTAGCAAATGAGAAGCTAATCCCAACCATCTTACCTGACTACATCCCGCCTCTGGCCGGCGCGGTGTGTCGTGATAGTGTGCCAAGATATTTTGAGTACACCATGGTTACTACATACCTCCCGAAGGGGATACGCGCAGTTTGAGCGTAGCAAGACAAGATCCCAACATTGAAGTTCAGTGACTTCAACCTAGGAGACCGTAAGAACCATAGTATGCTCACCCCATATAAATACTTGACAAGGACAAAGGGGAAGAACTCGAAAATAATCCCCCAGCCATGGATGATGAACCTCGCGCAGTCCACCCTGTTGAATGTAATGAAAATCCCACACTTTGGAAGGCACCAGAAAGTTAACACACGTGTCAAGCTCCTACTTTCATGTTACCATGGAGGCTACTTATGGCTAGACCATCATGTCACAGTCGATCCGACACTAATCCATAGGATCACCGGATTGAGTATGCAAGGACCCGACCCGCAGGACTTCTATCTAGGGAAGGCCACAAATCGTGCCCTAGCACAGAAGATCAAGGATACCTACAGTGATGTTGAGAAGGGGACATGAGGCTACAAGGTAGCTTCCATCCAAAATGGCGCAATGCGCCTAGCATGCCAATTAATTGCAGGAAAGCTAGTAAGGAAGAACAGACCCGCGCAGGTCACAGGGTTTGTCGTTGACCTCGTGGGGAAATGTGTAGAAGGCATACAGATGAACTGGGTGAAGTTAATCAGCTGGAATTAGATTGTCGCGAAGCACAGGATCAAAGCTACGAGTTCCACTTTAGATGGATCCTGATCCTCATCGTGTTTATTGCTTGGGAGATGCCGGAAGGTTCGACCTTCCCTAGCATTGAGTCATTCGAGCCGCTCGTTTTGAAGTTCACCACGCTCTAGTACTCGAGCTATATGGGAAAACAGTGGCAGTCGAACGCAGTTTTTCATATGTATTATCTCCAACTAAAGAGGACTATCGAAGTCCAACCTCGCATGACTCTGAACACCCTACAGTAGTCCCAACCCCTCATGAAGTTCCACGCAAATCAACACTTCATCTATATCACTATGTGAGCAGACGACCATAAGGAGGAGCTTCAGTCATACTACAAGCTCATAGAAGAGGACCTCGAAGACATAACTAAGGACTAGTTAGCAGAACTCCTTATCCTCGTTGACCCCACAGAGATGTCTGACCCCGAACTTGACAACTCGAAGGCCGCTCACAAAGAACATGACACACCCAAACCTAGCAGAAAGAAGAAGATCGAAGAAGCCCAAGAATTAAGCAGTGCATCAAAAAAGACTGCCTCCATATCACCTGGCCGAGGGGGTGATGACGAAGTAGAAGAGATAAATGGCAAAGAAGAACAGCAGAAGCAAGGAGAAGTAACACTACCTAGTGATGACGTTGATCCCTGAAAGAAGAGGAAGGTTTTTCCCACGAAACCCTCTTCCTAGAAGAAATCAAGAGCCACCTTGACTAAAATGCAGACAGTGCTCATTGTCGATGATTTTGACTTCATCATCGCAGTTGTGAATGATGCCTAGCAGGAAATCTTGCAGAAATAAGAAGACAAGTAGGAAGAGATGTATGACAGAATCGAGGTTGAACTTCGAGGGGTACAGAAGGCCCTTCAGTCCAGTTGTGCAGTGTCCACTACGCCCCTACCATCGGAAGAACCAGAGTTGGGAGATGAGCCAGCCCAACTCCACCGACTAGCTGATGCAACTGAAGCTCGCCTTCGTCGCACATAGGAAGAAATAGAACAAGCCACCCAGGCCTTGAAGCAAGTGAAAGAAGTAATCATAGAACAATGTTGATTTACAGAGTAGGAGAAGGTTGCTCTCCAGACAAAGTTTGAAGAGGATAAAGCAAAGATTCAGCAGGAAAAAGAAGCAGTCAACAGAGCACTTCGCTTTGTGACCGGTTTAGAGCCAAAGGTAGAAGACTGAGTCACGCATCAAGTAGAGCAGCTTGTAGAAGCTATCTAGTAGCTACAGCAAAGAATGGCTGAATTAGAGCTATGCACAGTGCCCGACACTTCGCAGGATGTGAGAGATCAAAGAGAAGCAATTGATCGAGGCGCAGTTGAGAGAATAAAGGCCCTTTCCATGGAATGTAAACAACTGAGTGATCACAGTGCCTAGACTTATGAGAAACTCACTAAGAATCTAGAACTGAAGGCATTGGAGTCACAGCTCCAGGAGGTGAAGCAACAAGCAGAAAAAATATAGGCACAGTTGAAGCCCTTATCAGCTATTGAAAGGATGAAGTGATCCAAAGAGAAGCGCACTACTCAATAGTAGGTCCACACCATTCAGAGCGGAGTCATGGAAGTGACTCGAAGGCTCCAACCTATATAGGATGAGGCTTGCCAATTGTTTTCAGAGATCGAAGGTCGAGGAGAAGAATTGGAGCAAGTCGTCATTGCAGCTGAACAGTGCTTAGAGGGACCTGTCAACGAAGTTGTTATCCAAGACTTTGTTGAGCAGGAGGCCATGGAATAGAAACAAGTCAAAGTAGCTCGAGCCAAGTTCGAGGATTTTGAAGCAAAGCTACCCAGAACAGAGTGACTCAGGACGAGTCACAGGTGAGTGTTGAGGGATTCTTGGCCGTCGACCAAGTTTTGAGAATCCTTGGTCATGTTTGACCTATTTTTGGGACTTCGACAAGCTGTCAAAGGCGGAGTGCAAGACGAAGCAGAGATCGCGGGATATCGAACCCTCTTTAGGGATTTTTGGGTTTTGGGATTATGTAATGGGTATGGGGATGTCGACCCATGGGTTTACCCATGTTTAGGCCCATTTTGTACTATATAAATAGAAAGCTAGGCGATGTAAGTAGTGACCGATGGTTGAGTGCTAGTACCATCTATGTGCAAGAAGGCATGATTAAGACTTGCAAAGCTAAATTCAAGTCATATGTAGTACTTTGTGTGCAGACTGTGTAAGGCTTTGTGCCTAGATCTACTTGGGGAAGGAGGATCTGGCAAAGTGTGCGCAGATCTTTTGTCCTATGCAGAGTAGGATCTTGTGGCTCTATGCATGTAGACGATTGACAGAAGATAATAAAGAGAATAAGAGTTGGTGGACATAGCCCCAGGGTGGGGGTGAACTGCATATATCTTGTGTTATGGTTGCTTTGTGCAATGTCTCAATGTGTCTATATGTTTACTTGTTTAGATGCTTTGATATAGATGAATGATAGATAGATATGTTGATGCTATGTGCTTAATAATATGGATGAATGCTAGATCTGACCTATGTGGATGTGCTTAGTTCTTGAAAATACTAGATCTGGTTGAATAGTATGATGCTCTATAATTAGGGTTTTGTCTGCAAAATAGGTACTAGTTTAATACTGATGAACTGTAATTGATAAGTGTTTTGATAAGGTGTTATAATCACATATCTGTGTCCCAACTAAGGTTGCAAACATCTGAGTCCTTCAACCACCCCTGCTTCTACCTCATGTGAGACTTCATCTGCTTCGCAGGTGTTGCCGAAAGGGACGGTAGTTAGGGTCTTGTTGGTGCGCTCTTGAGCGTTGAGCCCTGGGTCTGCCCCTATGCCAACAATGAAATTTTTGTGTCTCAAGGCAAGTATGCAAGGGAGATATTGGGTAATTTTCACATGGAGGCCTGCAAACCCATGGATACTCCTCTTCCAGGAAACTGGAGGAAAGAGGATGTTACTTCTGGAGAGGTAGTGGATGCTACTATCTATCAACAGTTAGTGGGTTCACTAATGTATCTAGTGAACACGAGACTGGACATTTGCTATGCGGTTAACCCGTTGATTCAAGCGATGGTTAAGCCTACCAAGCTCTTTTGGAAGGCAGGTAAGCATGTCTTGAGATACTTGAGGGGCACATCTGAGTATGGCTTATGGTACAGATAGACGGATGAGGTGAAGTTGAATGACTTCACGGATGCAGATTGGGTGGGCAGCCCAACGGACAAAAAGAGCACATCAAGGGGGATCTTTAGTATCAGATCT
This sequence comes from Picea glauca, assembly GCA_000966675.3. NCBI lineage: Eukaryota > Viridiplantae > Streptophyta > Pinopsida > Pinales > Pinaceae > Picea > Picea glauca. The sequence goes on along the minus strand of JZKD02S1673567.1, from coordinate 183,021 downwards.
ACAGTTGTTTCTTGGTACATTAGGAAGCATAGATCCATGGAACTCAGTTCAGCGGAAGCAGAATACATGGCAGGGATTCAAGCTGCATGTGAGGCTATCTGGATGAGAAAAATCTTGGTTGGTTTGTTTGGTTCTCATTTAGATCCGATAGTGATTCATTGCGATAATCAGAGTTGCATTAAACTCTTGATTAATCCTTTGTTTCATGATAGATCTAAGCATATAGATATACGGTATCATCATATCAGAGATTGTGTGCAGCGGAAGATCATTTTGCTTCAGTACATTCCTACGGAAGATCAACATGCAGACATTCTGATGAAGGAGCTCACCAAAAGAAATTTGAATACCATAGAGACAGGATCGGGGTGAAGGATAATCCCTTTCTTGTTGAGAGGGAGTGTTGAGATTCAACAAGAATATTCTAGTGAAAATTATGCACCTACACTAGGAAGGAGCCTCATGTTATTTTTAGGCGGAAGTCTATTTTTAAATGATGAGCAAATTCTATTTATAGATGATTTCTATTTATAGATGGTGAGCGAATTCTATTTATAGATGTATGTCGACTATTATTATCCCTTAATAATAGTTGGACAATAAATATTAGTCTATTCTCAATGAGCACTTGGAAATAGTTACCTGAAGTGGAAAATCAGTTAGTTATAGGAAATTTGAGTTCAAAGGTTGAGTGGTGGGACATGCAAGTCGAATTAGTTGTAACTGAGTGATTCGAAGTTGTTACTGAGTTGGATGTGTAGTTATGTGAGTTGTGAAGTAGTTTAACTCAGTTAAGTGAGTTAAGCTCAGTTGTACTAGTTGTAACTAAACTTACACTAGTGAGAGATCAGTGAATTAATTATTAATTAATTCACAATCAGTGGTCTCACATGCAACTGAAGATTTACCACTGTTAACTACATGCATGTCAGATCTAGTGGAGACCCAGTTGAGATAACAGGTGAAAGAAACAGTTTGACTATCAGTTGTGACATTAGTGAGTGCACTCATGCAACCACACACACATTAGATGTGTCCATGAGGAATGTGCAGCTTAGGCAAGAGGGATTCATTCATTGCAGGGATTTCCATCAGCAGGGATTGCACGGAGGAGGCAGGTTGTCTAGAGCAAGAAATTGGCACATGCATTTGCCAATTTTTGTATGATAGTGTGAGACAATTGTATATTGTACTGATAGCTCTTGGATTAGAGTTTTGTATGAGATTGTTTCATGATCCATGATATATACATAATATATGATAGTGGGGTTTTTTAGCTTTATGCCTTCCCGGTAAAACATCTGTGTTATGTGTGATTGATCTCTCTTCTTGATATTGCAATTGGCGATCGTGTTTTAAATTATGCAAGGATATTTGTAGAAGTGATTCTTTATTTAACAGTGGCATATAATTGTTAGATCAAGAGAATCCAGGCAATACATAATTTGTATTAAAATTTCTACATATATAACATTCATCAATTAATGAGACATAAAGAAGCATTCATTAATTCACATCACACAGTGTTATCGTGGTTCACCCCCTCCTGGGCTACATCCACAAAGATTTGGCTCTCAATCATTTATTATAGTTTAGAAATATCTCTGTCGCGCGTGATTACAATATTAGTTCTCCCCCTTTTCCATAGGTTCCTCGATCCCTGTGAGGCTAACTAGATCACACCATGCTCCTCACCCTGTGATCTAACCCTCGGGATCGAGTTTCTCACTATTCCCCTAGCTCACCAGCTTAATGACTCATACGGTCTTTACAACTCTCTCTCTCTATGGTTTTGTCCCCTTCTCCCGGTTTCTCTGTCGTCTCGGTCATATCCCTTGGCGTTATTTATGTCTCCTAAGTACTACTTATTTATACCCTTGGCTCACCAGCCATTACAATGCATTACAAAAACCCTAACCCTAACGTCCTTAGGTCTTCCTTGCATGCACACTTTTCCTGCTTCTCTTACACATGTTGTTTTTCCTTCCAGCTATATTTTCCTCCTTGCATGCTTCTCTTCCAAAAATAGCCTTTCTTCCTGACTCCGCGTGCATCCAACACTTAGTATATGGGTTTTGATCAAAATTCACTAAAAGGGTGGCAAATGGCACTTTGGATAAAGTGTTTTTTTAGTTGTCCCTCCTTTAATTCTCTCCTCAGAATTAATGGTTTCACTAAAACTATCTTGTGTGAGCTCCACCATATTGAGGTGATGGATGGTTCTCGAGTCTTCATTTTTCAGGATTTTTCTCAATGCAGTTTGGTTCACCCCATGTGCATGGTGGAGGTCATCGTCGACAAATTTTGTTTATTTTGGTATGGTTACCCTTCATGGCCTATCCTTTATCCATTTTTCCAGTTAAATTCCCTCATTTTACTTTCAGAATGTTGGTGCAAATGGTTTGATTATATATGTGTCATTCCTTCTTGTTGCATGGTGGAGGTCATCGTCGACAGTCTGGGAATTTTGTGGTATGTTTGTGCTCTGTGGCCTAGCCTTTACCAATTTATCTGGTTAAATCCCTTCAATTTCCTTATGGAATGCTGTTATGATTTGTTTGACCATATTAGTGCAAATGCTCCTCGGCTTGTCGGGTCTCCCTTTAATTTAGTTAATATCGAAATTGGTTTGCTTTATATGACTATTTTCCTCTTAAACCCTTTCTCCAGGGGTAAGAAAATTAATGGTAGTTCCAGTCTTCCTTGCCCTGCTTTCTTCCTTTCCTGGGTGAATTTTTGTGTCGCTCGACAATTTGGGATCTTGAACTTGGCTATCTTCCATGTAGTGACCATAAATAATTGGGAAACCCTTGATACATTCAGGTATTTGGGTATTGGAAATGATACACGCCCTTGTTATGAAATTCCTTTACATGAGTCTAAGCCTCCTCTAGTCTGGTGTGTGAATCTCATGGCTCTCAAGTCTTGGTATGGTAGTAATTGTATAGTTTCAAAGGAATCTTTAGTTCCTTCCTTTTCCATTATTTGGGCTGCTCTTTGGAAGGAGCATCTAGCTTTTATGGTTCCTCTCTCTGTCAATTTTGACTTTCTAATTGTTGGTTCCCAATGGTTTGAGCGACTAGGTTTTATGGTTCCTCTCTCTACTAGATTAAACATCGGAACCATTGGTTTCTAGTGGTCCTCCTCTGCAAGTAACAACATTACTCCTATCTGCAACTTCATCAGTGGTTGCAATTCGAGTGTGAGGTCAGAATATATTAGTAATTGGGGTATATTTTTCAACAAAGTAATGGAGCCCTCCTGGAGAGAGTTTCGTCAAATATTAAAGAGGCATGAAGATATTTTAGGTTGCAACCTCTCTCTGTTGCTGCAATTTTAGGCACAATCCAACTGTTGCAACTCCAAGTACACTATTTTTTGTTGTGAATCTGAACAATGATTGCAACTCTAAGTGCACTCTCTAATGTTGCGACTCTGAACAACGATTGCAACTCCAAGTGCACTCTTTATTGCTACAACCCCGAACAATGACTACAACTCCAATAACATTCTCCTTTGTTGCGACTCTAAGTCTACCGTTGTTGTGATTCTTAGTACAAAGTCTGCCAACACAACAGTAAACACTACGGTCATCAGTTAGGAAACGATCCTCACATGGAAACCAATAGGAGGCAAGTGGACAACCTAAAGAGAAATCGGTTTGCCTACCAATTGTCACTCAACTGACTGGAGTCAGCACATGCTCGATTCTTACTAAAATTCGGTAATTTCAATATAAACAGATGAACAACCAATTCTCATACATGTCCATTAGTCCCTTTGTTCTACTTTAGACATCATTGGTTCTATATAAACACCCTAGATCCCTTAAGATATGGGGAAGGAAGAACTATTCTAGTGATAGCATTTGACTATTATTATAACTTTCAGATTTTTGCAATATAATTTTTCTTCTTCTCTTTTCCGCATGTTGATTGTTGGTGATCGTGCCATTCTAATTTTGTAGCTCAGTGTGTTGTCTAAAGGGTTAGCCCCCCTCCTTAATCAAGTATTACCTGTATGTTAAATATTAGGATCTAGCATTTCAATTTTGTTCATTTTATTTCATAGTTGTTTTGCTTTCATAATTTACTGCAATTCTAGATTCATAGAACAGTTCATCTTAATTCAAGTGTGGTTGATATTTAGTTTCCTTATAAGCTAAGTTTTGCAATCTTAATTTTCAACTATGTGCTTGATTCAATCCTTGTAAGTTTGCAATCACATATGTTGTTATAAATCATGTTGTTCACATCGATGCAACCTTCGCGTTGTAGTTCTATGGTCGCAACTCCAAATTGTCATGACTTGCATCGTTACTGCCTTAGGTATTATACCTTTGTTGTTGCAACTCACATCGTTGTAACTTTCGTGTTGTATTTTGTGTCGCTGTAATTTATTTTCTTGTAGATGTACTTTATTTTGTTTGCTTTATAACTTGTGATAGGTTTAGTCTTCAACATTTTGGGATTGATATTATATTGGATTGTTGTTGAATGTGCGAACACGTAATTGTTACAAAACATGATCATTATTATAATTAAGAAAGCCACCAATAGATCATAGCATAATTTTACTTTCGCAAGAGTGATTTCCTTTCTACAAGAGTGATTTCCTTTCTGCAAGTGTGATTTAAATTTCGCAAGTGTGCTTTACTTTCTGCAAGCTTGATTTCATTTCCAACTGTGATTTACTTCTTGAAAGTGTGATTTAAATTCCGCAAGTGTGACTTTTCTTTCCTGTAAGTGTGATATTTACTTTTTCTGCAACTCATGGAATAATATAGTTTGGTGACTTAATTCAATATCTCGAATCCTTGATTCGTGACATTAAAAGTACTACAACTCTTAGCAAAAAAAACACTACTATTGCATATATGGTGCACGACAGTTCGTAAGTAAGATACGATCTCGGATTGATAATCAAATGTACAACTCTTTAGTTTCTCACTAAGTTAATTAGGAATTAATTGAAAAGTTTGTCATTTTTGGCGTCGTTGTTGGGGAACTGTCAAAAGAAGTAGTTGTTGAGTAAGTTGTGTGGATTTCCATTTTAAGTGCTATGATTTATTTTCAACAATTCATAGAATGTGTTTCTAGTCTTTTATATGAGCAGAGTTAGATATCAACAAGGTAGATTTATTAGATTTTCCAAGAACTCCCGAAAAGCTAACAGTGCATGTCAATCAGAAGAGGGAAAGGATCTCAATAAGCCAAATTAATTATCACCAACGTCAAGATTTATTGCCAAGAAGAATCCTGAAGCATCTCCTCAGGAATCAGAGATTGTATAAGCGTCTTTACACACAAAGGTTCCACTTTTAGAAGAGTAAATCACCGAAAAATATCACTTTGGAGAGTTCCTTTTTCTTGAGGCATCTTTAGAAATGAAGGACAACCATCATAAAGAAATGGCACACAAGATTTTCAAGGAGGAACCCTCAACTTTCATATTTTCAATCAAAGCAACAGATGAGGAGACCAAGATGAAGAACATCCCTCATTTAACCTTGTCAAACTTTCATGGGTTATCTAAAGAAGATATTGATACCTTCCTCTTCGAGTTCGATGTACTTTGCAGAAGCTACGACTATGTGACATGCACCTAGAAACTAAAACTTTTTCCCGCCACACTCAACAGGGTTGCACTACGATGGTTCATGGGTCTTGGAAAAGAAAGCATCCGCTCATGGGACCAAATGATGAAGAAATTTATAGACAAGTATCAAGACTACTGCAAAGATAAAGAAATAAGAGAGTAAGTCTTCAAGATGATGCAGCATGAAGACGAGAGCCTTGAAGATTATGTTGAATGGTTCACCTATAAACTGTAGAGGGAAAAGTAAGGAAATTTGGCCCTTGAGACATGACATGTCTTATTTCTAATATGAATCTGAGATGATTGTATTGAAATCCTCAACTTGATGGGAAAGGGAGATGTTTCTCAGTTAGAATACGACATTATCTTGGAACTTTGTCATAAGTATTCCAGAGGCACACAAAAAACAGGGAAAGGACTAAGAGATATACTAGAAAGAATAGGAAAAATTGTTGGGAGTGGAGTCACGAGGGAAGAAATTGGGAACATGTTAGAAGACTTCAAGACTGACATACTTATTTCCCTGAGCTCCTAATTGGATATACTAGAGATGGAGGAGGAGGAGGAGGAGACAAAAAATGCTCTAGCTATCTTTTGCTCAAAATGCAGAATGAAGCACCCATGGAAATAATGTTCGTTGGATCATTTCGAGGTTTTCATAATATATAGCAAGGACCACGATACTCATAATTGTCCATCCATACCAGGACTAAAAGTTATCTACTAGAAAGTCGAAGAACTGGAACAGTTATGTTATGTCTCTCAAAAGTGACCCTAGCAGCCTAAACCTCAAGGTATGATCCAAGATCAATCTCAATATTTTAATTCATATTGAACTAACCCTTCCATGCAATATTATTCTCAACCATGGGGTGTGCCAACACAAAAATGGTTAGCTCCTCCTCCTTCAAACGATTTATGGCAATAGGGATGGAGAAACCCTACTATAGGAGGACCTCAATAACCTATGACACGTCCTCCCCAAATGTAGGCATCCACATCCACTCCTCCTTGACCACAACTACCTGCACAACCCATCCCTAACCCAAATAACACATGTCCAGGCCAACCAACGCAAGTTGTTTCACTTGCGACCTACCTACTTATTCCATATCTTCCCTGGAATGCAATGATATTCACCTCCTATCAGAGAAATGAATAACCAAGGACCAACCTCATATTCACATTAAAGATTTGAATGAGGATGTTCGAAATGAAGAATTGGAACTAAAATAATCCCAGAAACCTACGAAAGTTCAGAATGCTCACCCTGAACTTCAAAACCCACCCTATCCAGAAAAGCTATTCCTATAAAAACCTTTTACTCAACCTGAGTTTGACTTCCTAGGAGAACTCAAAAATGTGTGTGTCAAAATATTGCTACTTCAAGCCATCAAGGATGTGCCCATATATTCAAAATAAGTAGAGGAACTTTGCATGAGGAAACTCGGTAGGAAACAAAAGGACCCCCAAACCATTCATGTCATGGGAAAACTGTCAGATTTAATGATGGGGGGAGTTCTCGCAGCTAAATACTTAGACCCTGGCAGTCTAGTCGTTAATGTGCATATCAACAATACACTTATTAGTAACACATTAATCAACCTAGGGGATACCATCAATGTTATGACATGTGAGAATATGCAAACCTTAGGGAAACCCCAACTATACTTCAACTCACTGACAAATCAACCATTAAACTAGAGGGCATCTTAGAAGAGGTAGTGATCTCTGTGGATTCATGGCAATGTCCCACTAACTTCATGGTCCTACAACCAAAAACCTCTATGGGCTGGTATCCTCTAATCCTGGGATGACCTTGGCTAGCCATTGTCGATGCCTACATCAGTTGTAGGTCAGGAAACATGACCATGTCCCACGGGAAATCCACAAAACAATTAACCCTCTATCTTCCTTCCAAACCTAGTATAGTTGTAGAAACACTACTTTAGGTTGATGAAAAAGATAGTGAGGAAGAAAGGGAATCCCATCAAGTCCTCTCCATGGACCAATACTTAGCCATAATAGATAAAATAGAGGACGATGAAATCAATGATTTTATAGCCTTTTCCTCTTCCTCGAGAAACACACATATTCTTGAGCAGGTTATGCAACCGGAAATGTAGGCTTCTCTAGCTTCAACAAGCATCTCGCCCATTAAACATGAATACCCACTAGAAAAACATCAAGGGTCCCTTGTAGAAACCATAGAAATCAACCCAAGGAAAACCTTGAAAATCAACCAAGGATTGACCGAACAACAAAAACAACGATTGTTTAAAGTGATACAAAATCACAATGATGTCTTCGCTTGGGATTACTCTGACATGAAGGGGATCCATCCTGACTTATGCACACATGACATATATATTAAGGAAGGATCCATGACCATTTGCCAACCCCAGCGTCGGATGAACCCCACATTGAAGAACATAGTCAAAGAAGAGCTACAGAAATTGCTTATAGCTAACTTCATCTATCCAATTTCTGATAGCCAGTGGGTCTCCCCTCTTGTCATGGTACCAAAGAAAAATAGTAAATGGAGAATTTGTGTTGACTATAGAGAACTCAATAATTCAACACATAAATACCACTTTCCATTGCCTTTTATTGATTCGGTCATAGAAATGTTAGCAGGGAAGAAATACCTTTCTTTCCTCGACGAATTTAGTGGATACAACCAGATCCAAATCACACCCAAAGATGAGGAGAAAACAATGTTTACCTATCCTTGGGGGACATTTTCCTACCGTGTTCTACCATTCGGATTATGCAACGCTTCCATCGCCTTTCAACGAGATGTTATTGGTATATTTTTTTTATCTAATTCATGATTGCGTGGAAATATATATATATATATATATATATATATATATATATATATATACGATTTCACAACATATGGGGATGAATTCAATGAGGCATTAGACAATCTTGAGAAAACATTGATAAGGTGAAAAGAGTCAAATGTCACGCTTAGTAATGAAAAATGTGTTATGATATTAATTGATGACACTGCACTAGGACATCTCATCTCAGCCAGTATTCAAGTTGATTCAGAACAAGTAAAGGTAATATTAAATTTTCTAACTCCAACTTCACCAAAGCATGTACGAAGTTTCTTGGGATACGTTGGTTATTACTGTAGATTCATTGAAAACTTTTCACATATTGCTCGCCCATTATTTGCTTTACTTAACAAAGATACTAAGTTTGTATGGATATAGACATGCCAGCATGTGCTTTATGAAATGAAAATCAAGTGTCTAAAGCTCATGTTTTATGAGGACCTGATTGGTCCCTCCCATTCCACATATCCACAAACACATTGCATACCGCCATTGGAGTCATTCTAGGACAACTGGAAGGAAATGACCCATATGCAATTTTCTACGTCGGTAAGAATCTCTCACCTACAAAATTGAACTATACGGTAACTGGAAAGAGTTTCTCATTGTTATCCATGCAATAAACAAGTTTAGGCACTACATTACCGTATATTTTGTAGTTTTGCATACCAATCATGCTACTATTAAATATTTAATGAACAAACCAATCACCAATGGCATGGTCACTAGATGTTTATTTTTATTACAATAATTTGATATTACCATCCTAGATAAACCAGAAAAAGATAATGTAGTTATTGACTTTCTTTCTAGAATAATATCCAATGAGAACGAACCTCTAGTACAAGATTGTTTTCCCAAGGGACATCTCTTTGCAGTATCTACTAACTCACCTTGGTTTGCAAATATTACTAACTTTTTTATGGCAGGAAATATTTTGCATCATCTGACTCCCAAAGAACAACAAAGTACAGTCAGAAAAAGCAAAAGGTTTTCATGGATTGATGGTTGCCTCTTCTACACTAGGCATGATTTGATTATCAGAAGATGTGTACGAGAGGATGAATTCCATGAGATACTAAAAGCATGTAATGATGGTCCATGTGGGGGTCGTTTTGTAGATAAAAGGACTAGGTACAAGGCTCTCCGTCAGGGGTATTATTGGCCCACACTTTTCAGAGACACCAAAGAGTATGTGAAGATGTGTGATAATTGTCAACGCATTAGTAGACTCGTACAAGCAGATGAAATGTCGCTAAAACTACATATGGTGTTATAACCTTTTGACAAATGGGCCATTAATTATGCGGGACCAATAATTACCACTTCCCGTTGGAACTCCTACATCCTTGTCTGTCTGGATTATGGTACAAAATGGATGGAGGCAATACCACTTCTGGCAGAAACCGAACAGTTAGTAGTGGAGTTTCTCCATGAAGAAATATTTGTAAGGTTCGGGATACCACAAGAGATAGTGATCGACGAAGGCACTTAGTTCACATCACAGCTTGTCAAATATTTGATGGACAACTATAAAATCAAGCATAGAGTAACAACACCTTATCATCCATAGACAAATGAACAAGTAGAGGGGACTAATAAGATCCTTGAGGCCATTATCACTAAAATTGTCAGACTACACATCAAGGATTGGGCCAATAGACTCCCTGAAGCTTTATGGGCCTACAAAACCACCTGGAGAACTACTACAAGATGCACATCTTATAATTTAGTATATGGGAAAAGATTAATATTGCCCATTGAGATAGAAATCCAGACACTCAAGACAACAATACAACTTGGGTTGGACCTATCAAAGGCTCAAAAACAAAGACTACTTCAAATTAATGAGTTGGACAAGCTATGAGATGATGCCCACCAAGCCATGGTGATACAACACCAAAGGGCCAGATGGCACAAATATTTTATCAAGGAAAAGAAATTCAAATTTGGCGACTGGGAATTACCATGTCATTCCATGTTCAAGGACTTCCGAAGAAAATTTCACACTAGATGGCTCAGTCCATATGAGATTGATACAGTGTATTATAGTGGAGCCATCAAAGTATGTACCATAGATGAAGAGAAAATTCCTCTAATGGCTAATGGACATAGACTTTGCTTATATCCTCAACCCTTGTCAAAGGAAGCCTTTTTTAGGAAGATTGCAAATGGATGATCCGACAATGATTTGGAACTCATTTACGAAGGACGAATCTCGGCTAGATGGTCTCAAATTATTCTCCCAAAAAAAAGAAAAAAAAAATGTGAAAATCGGCCTAGTCGACGCATTAAAAAAAAATCGAAATAAACAAGAAGGGCACTTCACAGTTTCATGATGGTTATGTCAGGATCCTTCTCAACAAATTGTAATAAAGCTTTGATTTTTTTTAATAATCTTTTTTTTTTCCAGGATATGCAGGGGAGAAAAATGTTGTTGCAACTCCCTTTGTCGTAACTATTCTCGTTGTTGCAACTCCTTTTGTTGGAACTCCCTTTGTCGCAATTATTCCCATTATTGTAGCTCCCTTTGTCGCAACTACACTTGTTGTTGCAATTCCCCTTGATGCAACTATTCCCATTGCTACAATTCTTGTTGCTCAACCTCCTTTTCCATTTCCATTGTTGCAACTCCACTTGTAGCTTTGCTTCATTTCCCAAACCTATCCCCTCTCATTTTCATTGTTCCAGCTACATTGTTGTAAATCATGTTGCAACAACTCTACTTGCAACTCTACTTTATTTTCGCACCTCTCCTCCACAACTTTCATCCACTTCAACGATGTTGCAATTCATGTCTACACGACTAAGGTTGCACCACCGGTTTTTACAACTCTCAGTGTTGCAGCTCCATCGTCGCAAGTCCCATTGTTGCAACTTGCACTTTGTCAGCATCATCGTTATTACACTTCCTGTCGACATAACCAACAATGTCGATGTTGCAATTTTAGTTAAGATTGTTGATGTGACTTTGCCTTTTGTCGTCACATCTCCATCAACACCATGCTCGTACTGCCACGTGAGGTAATAATAAGACACGTATGATTTCCAATAAGAATGTGTAATGAGTAGTTTTAAATCGCACGATTTCTATTATCATTCCATTAATCACCACCTTACACCATCATTACCAAATATAGTGACCTTGCACTCTCATTACCATATCCACCACCGTTATTGCCACAATTTGAAATTCCCCACTCAATTAACACCCCTCTCTCATGCAAACACAAGAAATCAAAGCTAGCACGAAGAAGGAACCATGAGTTGATTATTGATACACAAGGAACCTACAAAAGCGTTGTTTTTGAGGCCTACGATAACATTAGAGAAATTTTTCAACAAGTTGGTTGGATGGAATATGTGCAACACTTAGAGGGATATGATGACCAAATAGCTTTGGAATTTTCCTTGAATTAAATATATGAACGCTCCATGGTAGCAGGTGCTAAGATAGAAGTCACCAAAGAGACATTGGTAGAAGTCACGAATTTACCAAGATCAGGCAAAAGAAGGTACACTAGAATGACTTCACAACCTAAAATTTTGAGGCAATGCCTAGAACTTGGAGATGCTTTAGTAAAGAAGGGTACATGATTCAAATTCCAATCTTCGCCACACACCGGGAAATATGTGGTTATTTTTGGTACAACGATATTTCACCTATGAAGGACGCTATGGAGTTGTCTATGTCCAGGATATTTGATTGCTTGATCATCTCCGACACAATTGACCAATTAATATGCCATACTTCTTGTGAAAAACATTGCATATGATGGCAGTACTCATTCAAAGGGAAAATAACCCTAGGGATGTCGTCTCACACAACGGACTTATAAATCTCTTGGTGGAACATGCATTGCACAAAGAAGGTCACTCCTAGAACAGTGTCATTTGGCCCCTTGTTATACTCTCTGAGGATGATATGGTTGCACTTCATGCAATGGATACACTTCCAAAACTGGAAGAGGTTGTGGCTGCAACTCCTCCACCAGATAACAGTTCCATAGACACAGTGATACCAGTTGCTCCATCAAAGACATCCCGAAGGACAACTAGGAAAAGGGGACAACTTGCTGCAAATCTGGTGAAGGAAGACCATGACAACGATGTTGAGGTAACCACCACCAAACCCCCTATAAAGAGAGTTAGAGGGTTTACAAAGAGGCAAACCCTCGTTCCAAATAAACGAAGAACTAACCACGTGGTTGCAACTCAATGTAATAGGAGAAAAATTGTTGAGCCAAAATAACAAGCCCAAAAAGATGATCAAGAAATAGAAGCAGTGGAGATAAAACCCTCCATTGACACACAAGAACCGACAGAGGGCATCAACCTGGAAGTTGACGAAGCCTTGGCTGACACACAAGAACCAGAACAAGGCACTCTGGGAGAAGGGCTTATTTCCCTCCTTACTGCATATTTGAATGAAGAAGAACTAGAAGAAAAAGCTCCCACTGTCCCACAAGAACCAGTAGGGAGTCCTTCTGGTGAATAGGTTGCAAGAGAGGTAGAGGATATAGCACAAAAGGAAGAATCACAGTAGGAAAAGGCTCATGTTGTTCTTGTTGATGTTTTGGTAGTTGTGGGAGGTATTAACCTCTAGTATAACCATTGTACTTAGAGTAGAATATTCTGGAAGCAAGAGAACCATTAGACAAATGTGGAATACCCTAGAAGAGAAGTCGGCCCAAGAAGATTAATTGTAAAGTAAATAGAAGGCTCCAAAAAGTGAGGTCGGCCCCACATGAAAAGACACCTTGGAAGACTAGTATAAATAGAGGCTAGGTGCTCCTCATTTGAACACACACTCACTCACTCACTCAGCTAGGGTGCAAGTTTAAGCAGCAATAGATGCAACAGAAGGAGGTGCAAGTCTAAAGAGGGTGGTGCAACAGTTGTCGTGATGTAATCTCAGTCTTTCTGGTAGCTCTCTTGTGCACTTATCTTGGTAAAGGTACACTTTTATTAGTAGAGGTACACTCTCTTGATATTGCATTGTTGTCACAGCAATATTGGTATTTCTGGTTAGGGTTTATCTGTTGGTTCTAGTGGACTTGTAGGAATATATCTAAGAAAATGTTATTGTGCTCGGGGGTGGCCTGTGTAGGTGCCTATGGTTGGGTCACAATGATGTGACGTTGTCTATGGTTAAATCAACATACCAAAATTTTAACATGATGTCAGAGTTGGATTCCTTCAAAACAATCTAACCACTGGAAGGAAGATCATTAGTTTCCCCTTTTGTCAAGTTCGTTGAGCACTTACAAAACCCATAAAAGGGTCACCTAAGAAGGGCACATCTTTCCCCCATATCAGATCTCCAAAATTCTAAAATTAGGGTTTCCTCGTAAAACCCTAGGTCAAGGCTTCATTGATCTAAAAGGCTTCATTGAAGAAGTTGTTGTGCTAGTTGCACCACTAGTTGCAGTGCCAGTTACAGTACCAGTTGCAGTTCCTCTAGTCCAATGAAGTTTCTAGTAGCTCGTTGAGCAACTTATGTAAGGATGTTGAAATTATTATTGCCCTAGATCATCTCACTAGCCATTCTTCTGGCAATTCTAGCTAGGGTTTATGGTTTTGCAGCGGAAACAAACCCTAACCTAAATTCGTTGGGCACTTTTAGTGAAGTGTTGGGCCTAATTCTTGGTTCTCCTTGTTAGAAAAACAGGATTTTGGAGCAATAAAATAAAATAAAAACACGAAAATAAAACACAAATGATACACAATACAATAGAGACACAGATATATGTGGTTCACCCAGAGTGGGCTACGTCCACCAGAGAAATTGCCAGGTCCTTCCTTTTTATTATCTGACAAATGAAAGGATACAACCTACAACACACCCGTTGTAACTTCCTCTTCTTTCTGTCACTGTCTCCCGTAGGGGGGCAATCCCCCCCTGCAACCCACCCCCCCCCCCCCCTCACATGGAGGGGTTTACAGTCTTCGTGGGGTATAAACATGGCTGAAAACAAAGACCTATGATTCATGAAGATAATCAGTCTCCACAACCAACACTCTCCCACTTGGAGACTAATCTCAACAACTCCACCGTTGTTGTATCTGTTGGATTATGATCCTTCTTCGACCTGGAAAAATTTTCATCTTCACCTTCGTGCTTGAAGACCAACTGAAACTGAGCAGGAACTTGGTTTCTCCATGGTTACTCCCTTTGTTAACATGTATGTAGGATTCTGGCTAGTATGTATATTTTCCAACTTAAAATGTCCATCTTCCAAGACGGATCGTATGAAATGATATATGAGTTTTATATGCTTAGTCTTCGAATGGAAGGTTGAGTTCTTTGCAAGATGAATGGCACTCTCATTTTCACAGTACAACCTGTTATTCTCCTACTTCTTTCCCAATTCATCCATAAATCTCTGTAACCAAATCATTTCTTTACTAGCCTATATAACAACAACATACTCTTATTTTGTTGTTGAAAGTGCAACAACCTTTTGCAGTTTCGAAATCAAACTTATTGTTGTTCTACCTACAGTAAAAACATACCTTGTGGTGCATCTCCTGCTATATTTATCACCTGCCATATCTGAATCAACATATCCCTCTAGAACAACGTCTGAACCTCCAAAACATAATGCATTAGTAGCAGTACCTCTCAAATAACTAAGAATCCACTTAACCGCCTCCCAATGTTCTTTACCTGGATTGTTCATATACTTGCTCACAACTCCCACTGCATGTGAAATATCCAGTCTTGTGCAAACCATCGCATACATCAAGCTGCCAATTGTTGACGAATAAGGGACCATGGACATGTATTCTATATCCTCCTGTGTCCTGGGACACATTTCCTTAGTTAATTTTAAATGGTTGGTGAAAGGTGTACTAACTGGTTTTGTATTCTACATTCTAAACCTCCCCAACACCTTCTCTATGTACTTGCCCCAAGACAATGTCAATTTGCGATTTTTCTCATCTCTTGTTATTCGCATACCAAAGATTTTCTTTGCAACACCCAAATCCTTCATTGAAAATGAATTAGCTAATTTCTACTTGAGCACATTTATATCCTGCATATTAGACCCTGCAACAAGCATGTCATATCCATACAATAGCAAGATAATATGCTTCCAATTTCTAACCTTTTAAAATAAACACAGTGATCAGAATGACATATATTATAACCTTGTTATGTCATAAACCTATCAAACTTCAAATACCACTGCCTTGGAGCTTGCTTTAGGCCATACAAGCTCTTCTTCAACCTGCATGCCAAATTCTCCTTCCCTTTGACCTCATACCCCTGTTGTTGTTGCATATAAATCTCTTCCTCCAAATCCCCATGAGAAAAGTTGTGTTTACATCTAACTGTTCAAGATGTAAATCTTCTACTACCACAAGACTTAAAATAGTCCTAATTGAATTCATTTTAACAACAGGAGAAAATATTTCATCAAAACCTATACCTTTCTTTTGTGCAAACCCCTTGACAACAAGTCTAGTTGTGTATTGTTTTTTGCCTCCATCTTCTTCCTTCAACTTGTAAACCTATTTATTCTGCAATGCTCTTTTTCCTGTAGGCAACTGAACCAAGTCCCAAGTTTGGTTATTTACCCGGAAATCCATTTCCTCTTTCATGCCTTGCTCCCACTTATTTGTAGTGTCTACCTGCATTGCCTCTTCATAACATTCTAGTTCACCAAACTCAGTCAACAATAAATAATACAATGAGGGAGAGTATCGTTCAGGGGGTCTACTTAACCTGGTAGATCTTCTAACAACACTTGCACGAGTTTGAGGTACTCGTTGCTCCTGTTGTTGTACATCTTGATTTTCTGATACCTTTGGAATTTCTTTTTCAGTGATCTCATCAAGCATTGTCTACTCTAGTTTTTCTTTTTTATGTTTCTTTCCCTACAATTGATCTTTGTACATTACCATATCATTGAATATGACATCTCTACTCCTAATGATTTTTTAATTTTCATGATCCCATAAGCGATAACCAAAATCATTAACATTGTGTCCAATAAATGTACACTTCTTTGATTTTGCCTCAAGCTTTGTTCTATTTTCTTTATCAATATGGACAAATGCTTCACAACCGAGAGTCTTCAAAAAAGAATAGTTTACCTTTTTACATGTCCATGCCTCCTCTGGAATTCCACCATCCAAAGAGCTTGAAGGTCCTTTATTTATTAAGTAAACAATAGTATCTGCAACATTTTCCCATAACTGTAAGGGCAAACCAACATGCAATCTCATACTCCTTGAACGCTCCATGATTGTCATGTTCATCCTTTCTGACACACCATTTTCTTGTGGTGTTCTTGGAACTATCTTCTCTCTACGAAGCCCATGGTATGAAAAATAATCATCAAACTCCTTGCTGCAATATGCACCTCCATTGTCTGATCTTAGACACTTCAACCTTTTTCCTAACTCATTCTCAACCAAATCTTTCCCTTTCTTAAAAGTATCAAAAACATCAGATTTTTGTTGAATGCAATAAACCCAAGTTTTTCTAGTTGCATCATCAATAAAAGTAACATAATAACGAGAGCCACCAAGAGATAATACCTGAGTTGGTCCCCATACATCTGTATGCACAAGCTCTAACCCTTCACTCTTCTTTTCTTTTCCAACTTTGAGACATCTGACTCTCTTCTCTTTTCCATAAACACAATGCTCACAGAAATCCAAATCAATTTGTTTAAGATCTAGCAACAAATTTATTTTGTGAAGTATCTACATCCCCTTCTTACTCATGTGTCCAATCCCATGATTCCACAGTGTTGTATCCACTCATGTAGAAGCTAAAGAGATAGAAGAGTCGGTATTACCAGTACATAAATACAATGTACCTACCTTCTCTCCTTTTGTTATCACCGGTGATCATTTGGTGACCTTCCACACCTTATCTGTAAATATGGATATACAAACCTCACTTCTCAACTGTCATGTTGAAATTAGATTTTCCTTAGATCTGGAACATGTCTTACCTCTTTCAACAACCATTGGTTTCCATTCCTTTGCTTTATTTTTACCTTTCCCATTCCAACAATTTTGCATGGTGCATCATCACCCAAATGAACCTATCCAAAATCACCTTGAACATACTCTAGAAAATGTTTCCTATGGGGTATGGCATCAAATGAAGCCCCTAAATATACTACCCAAGACTCGGAAATATTATTTACAGAAAAAATCAAAGCATCTTGTAACACATCACTTGTTACATTTGCTTCCTGATTTTTCTCTTGTTGTCCATCTCTTTGTTTCTTTGGAGCTCTACAGTTTTTCTTCAGATGTTTTTTCTTCCCACAATTCCAACACTCTATATTTCTCAGTTTGAATTTGGATCTACCCTTCCTAGAATTCCCGCAATTCCTTGAGCCCTTTCCTCTAGCCTTTTGTCTTTCCCTGTTCTCCATGTTTAACGCATTACTTGATGTCTCACCTGTTCTTTTCCGTCGCCTTTTCTTGCTAAGGATAACACCAAGAACATCATCAAGTTTTAAAGTGTTTGAACCAGTGGCAGAGTTACTTACATCCATAACCAAGACATTCCAACTTTTTGGCAATGAGCACAAGATTAGAAGAGTTGTGACCTCATCATCAAATTCCACTTTTATAGAACTTAGCTTATTAGTAACCGTATTAAATTCATTTAAATGATCTGCAACAGACCCACCTTCTGACATCTTTATATTAAATAATCTCTTCATTAGAAATACCTTATTGGATGCTGAGGGTTTTTCATATAGTTTAGACAATGCATCCATCAGCTTCTTCGTTATCTTTTCTTTAGAAATATTGAAAGCCACTGACGTTGTCAGGCTTAGCCATATTGTTCCTGGTAGATTTTTGTCAAGAACCTCCCATTCTTCATCCTTCATGGTCGTCGGCTTCTTTCCTATTCCACCCAATGGTAAGAATAGATCATTTTGATATAAATAATATGCCATCTGCATCTTCTATAATTGGTAGTTTTGGTCATTAAATTTCTCGACCCTAAACTTTCCATCTTTCGTCATTGCTCCCACTCGAACTAGGAACCCTCTTTTCCTGTGAGTTACCTTTCGTTCTGATACTAGTTGTTAGAAAGACAGGATCGTGGAGAAATAAATTAAAAACAAATGTAGAAATGAAACACATAATATACACAATACAATAGAGACACACATACATGTGTTTCACCCAGTGTGG
The DNA here is from genome assembly GCA_000966675.3 of Picea glauca. Classification (NCBI taxonomy): domain Eukaryota; kingdom Viridiplantae; phylum Streptophyta; class Pinopsida; order Pinales; family Pinaceae; genus Picea; species Picea glauca. The sequence goes on along the minus strand of JZKD02S1673567.1, from coordinate 164,395 downwards.
GCTACGTCCACCAAAGAAATTGTTAGGTCCTTCCTTTTTATTATCCAGCAAATGAAGGGATACAACCTACAGCACACCCGCTGTAAATTCCTCTTCTTTCTCTCACAATATACTCTCTCATAATACAATATTCGCAATGATACATAATTGCAATACATTTCCCTCATAAAAGAGGGTTTCCTTCTAGGGAAAAAAACCCTGACATAACTTCTACCGTAATATTTGTGACCTTATAATGAACGGTCTAGATTTACCATGAAATTACAATATACATTTACAATGAAAATTTTCCTTTGGGGTCTTCACCCCTGAACCCCCGCCGGGTGCCCGCTTGCCCCCAGACCCCGCAAGGGGGGCAAGCCCCCTCTGCAACCCCCCCACATGGAGGGGTGTACAGTTTTCATGGACTATAAACATGGCTGAAAACAAAGACCTATGAATCAAGAAGATAATCATGCTCCACAACCAACATTTCTAGTGCCCCCTAGCCTAGCAGAAACATTAAGCTTTATTATTGAGTCAGATAAGTTGAAGTCAAACCTCTGGTCAAAGTTGAAGCTATAAGCTAACTTTATTCAAAGTATTAGATTGATTAATGTTGAGATTTTAGATTTTATTTGCATTATATTCCCTAACTCATATTTCAGTCAAGAAAGCATATTGTCTTAGTACAGGGGACACATTGGAGAGAATACTTGTCATATTGTGTGAAGGAGACTCGGAAGAAAAGAAACAACACTCGTTCTTGGAGATAAGACTCCAGGTTCCAGGTTTGATTGATTAAACTGATAAGTTTCCAATTTGCACATATCAAGTTTGATAATTGCCACATTACAAGTAAACATTATAGTTGTGACAACAATCTTTGAAAGGTTCTATTACTGCTAGGTATAATGAATACTTGGTAGCATGTGAGTACTATTGATATAAATGCTTATTGTACTTGTTTGCAAGATGAACAAACATCTCCTCTAGGAGATCTTTCTTGTTTTGCTTCCAGGCAGGTCACCTTGGTAATGATAAGATGATTACCATGAAATTGTGTTTTATTCTTGTTACTATGGATATGTTCTTATGAAAATGTTATTATATTCGAAACACTTTTGCTCTTGTTGCTCTTGTCTCATGCGGGTTATCCTACAAATTCCATGAAGGTTACCATGGATATGTATGTGTTCCAGGAAGGTTACCACGAAAGCAGATCACTAGTGAGAGTTCTGAGAGGGAGATATAGTGACAATTGCAAAAGGCAACATATTAGATATCCTCTAGTTTGAGACATGGAGCATATTGACCATCAGGAAGAGCTCATTCCCAAGCAGTGACAACAAAGTCAAAAAAAAAAATTGGACATCTTTCATTCAGACATGAGTGGACCAATGACAGCCACTTCACTTAGTGAATAATGGATAAGCGTTCACATCACATGACTTCAAAGCAATCTACAGAGAAATTGAGATTAAGAGGGACCTCACTACTCCCTACAATCCTCGACATAATGGGGTAGCAGAAAGAAAGAACAGAATCATAATGAAGCAGTAAAGGTGATGCATCTATGGGTAGGAGCATCTCGGATCGTTGTATATGTGCAAAACAAAAGTCTTCACCGCGTACTTGGGAACAAGACACCAAAAGAAATGATTACGAAGAAAAGTCATAGATCAACCACTTGAGTATTTTTTGTTGTCTAGTACGTGTGCATGTTCCCAAACATAAGAGACCGAAATTGGATCCTTCAGGCAAGAAGGGTATATTTGTTGGATATAATGAGACATTGAAGGCATATAGATTCTACATCCCTGGTTATAGACAGATCGATATTAGCAGAGATGTTACCTTCTAAGAGGATGCAACCTTCAGTAGATCGAGGCAGCATCATACAGATGAGATCCATGATGAGGAGCTTGAAGCTCCTAGAGTTGTAGATACAAATGCATGTAATGATGTTGTGCCAGAAGAGCATGGTCAAGAGGACCATGACATGGCAGAACCATAAAGACCTACAGAAATGAGTACAAAGAAAAGAAGACCAGCTTGGGCTCATGAGATCATTGATAATGGATCTTTCAGAGAAAGAAAGAAACCTCGACCATATTCTAGTTATGTGGCATTGTTATGTGATATCATTGATGTTGAGCCTAATGGTTATGAAGAGGCTACAGAGAAGAAAGTATGGAATGACTCAATGATTGAGGAATACCAGTCCATCATTAAAAATGATGTTTGGGATGTGGTTCTGAGACCAAAAGAGAAATCAATTGTGAGTTCAAAATGGATCTACAAGACAAAACATTCAACAAATGGTAGTATCGAGAAATACAAGGCAAGATTTTTGGCTCGTGGGTTCTCCCAGTTATGAGAAGACATTTTCTCATGTGGCGAGATACACTTTGATTAGAGCTATACTTGCGATAACTGCAGTAATGAAATGGAAAGTACACCAGACGGACGTGAAGACAACTTTTCTAAATGGTGTAGTAGAAGAGGAAGTGTACGTAGAGCAGCCACAAGGTTTCGAGACACATGACAGGCAGTCACATGTGTGCAGGTTAAAGAAATCCTTGTATGGATTGAAGCAAGCACCCAGGGCATGGTATGGTGGAATTGACAACTTTCTGATGAGCTTGGGTTTTACCTAGAGTAAAGCATATCCCAACCTTTACTCCAAGGTTGAGGATAGTGGACCAGAGATATTGTTGTTATATTCGGATGACATGTTTCTAACAGGGAACGAGAAGCTCATCGCTAAGTGAAAGAGTAATATTGCATCAGAGTTCAAGATGAAAGACCTGGGTATGATGCCTAATTTCTTGGGTCTAGAGGTGTGGCAGAAACTAGACGATATTTTCCTTAGCCAAGGAAAATATGCAGTAGAAATCCTGAAGAGATTTGAAATGTTGGATTGTAAATCCATCCCACACCGATGGTGCCGAACATAAAGTTATTGAGAGATACTTCTTCAGAGACAATGGATATTAACATGTACATGCAAATGATTGGTTCGTTAATGTATTTAATGAAAATTAGGCTAGATATGTGCTTTGCGTTGAACACTTTGAGTCAGTATATGGTTGAACGAAAACATGTTCACTTTAATGCGACAAATCACGTGTTAAGGTATCTGAAGGGTACAATAAACTTTGGACTCCAATATGTTTCAGATCAAGATAAGAATGTAAGCCTATGCTGATTCGGATTGTGTCGGAAGTGTCTCGGATCAGAAGAGTACATCAAGATGTTGCTTCAGTCTAGGGCCAGCTATGATTTTGTGGCTCAACAGAAAGCAGACTAGTGTGGCACTCAGTACAACCTGGCGAGAATATATAGCAGCATGTTCAACTAGTAGTGAAGTTGTGTGGCTTCGAAAGTTGCTTGCAGGATTGTTTGATCTCGAGTTAGAGGTGACTTACATTTTTTGTGACAATCAAAGTTGTATAAAGTTATCTTAGAACCCGGTGTTTCATGACAAGTCCAAGCACGTCAAGATCAAGTACCATTATATCCTAGATCTAGTGCAAAAGGGAGTTGTGAAGCTTCAATATATTGGCACAGACGAGAAGATAGCAGATGTGTTGACCAAGCCTCTGTCAAAGGTAAATTTTGAGTACTTCGGGGACAAGCTTGGTGTGGTCCAAAAGGACTTCCCTCGTAAGAGGGAGTGATGAGTCACATATGTGACTCTTGGGGCAGTATCTTATAGAGTGTGGCAGCAGTGGGTAGTCATTTGCAAGCATGTTAGTTGCCCATACTCTGTATGCATTGGGTAGTAGCGCAGTTCTGTGTGTGAACTGGTTCAAATTGAATAGTTTCCTAGACTCCGTAAGGATTGGGTAGTAGCACAATTCTGTGTGTGAACTGGCTCAAACTGAATAGTTTCCTAGACTCTGTAAGGATTGGGTAGTAGCACAGTTCTGTGTGTGAACTGGCTCAAACTGATAAATTTCCCAGACTCTGTGTGGATTGGGTAGTAGCGCAGTTCTATGTGAACTGGCTAGTTGTCTAGCTTTGAGTGAGCTAGATGAAATCCTTTAATGACATAAGGTCTGAAAGGACGCCAAGACCCATAAGGTCCAAGAGGAAGACAAGGATGTTCCCACTAAAGATATGCTACATGTGTCGATGAGGCCTTAGATGCATGACTGTGACATGACCATCATATAGTCCATGTGTGACTATGACAGAGCCAATATATGGCTATGATGGTGACTGTGATGTATCGATTCATCATATAGTCTGTGTGTGGCTATGACAGAGCATGTTTGGCTATGTTGGTCATACTTGTGACATGTTTGATCATGAGATAGTATGTGTGCTTGTGGTGATGCTACCTGTAGACTGGTCTGCAAGACCATGTGAGTCTTTTCCATGCCATGTGATATGGATGGATGTGATTGAGACCATTACATGAATAAAACCATAGTTAATACCTCCCTAGCTAAGAGGGAGTGTTGATGTTTTGGTAGTTGTGTGAGTTATTAACCTCCAATATAACCTTTGTACTTAAAGTAGAATATTCTAGAAGCAAGAGAACCGTTAATAGACAGATGTGGAATACCCTAGAAGAGAAGTCGGCCCAAGAACATTAATAGTAAAGTAAGTAGAAGGCTCCAGAAAGTGAGTTCAGCCACACATGAAAAGACACTTTGGCATACTAGTATAAATAGAGGCTAGGTGCTCCTCATTTGAACACACACTCACTCACTCAACTATGGTGCAAGTTTAAGGAGCAACAGTTGTAGCAGAAGGAGGCACAAGTCTGGAGAGGGTGGTGCAGCAGTTTCTATGGTGTAATCTCAGTCTTTCTAGTAGCTCTCTTGTGCACTTCTCTTGGTAAAGGTACGCTTCTATTAGTAGAGGTACACTCTCTTGATATTGTGTTGTTGTTGTAGCAATATTGGTATTTTTGGTTAGGGTTTATCTGTTGGTTCTAGTGGACTTTTTGGAATCTATCTAAGAAAAGGTTATTGTGTTCGGGGGTGGCATGTGTAAGTGCCTATGGTTGGGTGACAATGATGTGACATTGTCTATGGTTAAATGAGCATACCAAAATTTTAACAGTTCCTCAAGAAACAACAGAGAGCCCTCCTCAAGAACACTTTACCAAGTCCCGGGACGCACAAACAGAAGAATCAGGGCATTTTATCGATCCACGAGCACCTCTACAAGAATCAGTGCCTCTTGTTGAACCAACAAGAGGCACTCTTGATGAAATATATGTTAATCTAGAAGAAAAGAAAGAGTTAGAACCAAAGGCCCATATTGTTACACAAGAACTAGTAGGAGGAACTCTTAGGGGATGGCCTACCCACTTACAGGATTCAAACAAGGAAGAATGGGAAGCAAGAGAGTTTGTTCTAGAAGGAAACACTTGTGGAGATGACTCATCTAATTCATAAGCACCAGGACAACGGGAATAAACTAAGATTGTTGAGGCTCAGGGCAAGCTTACTGCCACATGTTTAAGAATTACACACTCATTACCCATTTATGCATCTTTGTTCAAGCAAAACAAAATGTTGAGGATGAAGAACTGGAAGCTACAACTCAATCTGAAAATGCTAAGAGATGAGCTTGGAGAAAAAAGAGCACCGAAGAAAAAAGGTTATCCTGCAACAAGTCCTCTTGTTGTTGGGGAACCCTTCACTAGTTCACGATAAATAGCTCAAATCAAAGAAACAAGGGAAGTAGTTGTTGATTCTACACATTTTATGTTAGTCGATGAGGCCACTCAGATAGAAATAGAGCAGGAATCAGTAGAAAACAGAGGAGTCACAACATATGATGACACCAATGAAAAGGAGGAAACAACAAAAGAATATTGTGGTGTCAGTGACCTGATTGGTTACCCTGATTCCTCTAACTCAGAGTGATTGTTGGTATCATAGGGATATGCAACAATTTTGGGCTAGGGGAGATGACGAATGCCTAAACAGGCATATATTCAACACCTTTATAATACCTTTTTTCTTACCATTTTCCATTGATCACTTCCTTTTTTATACTTTCCTTATCCAATTTTGCCTCACTTTTCATTAAGGTATGAATCTTTTTCCATGTGCCATTTATACGTTATTCTTGCATATTTCTTAAAGGAACTTGCTACTTTCATGTATTAATATTTCTACATAGGATTAATACTGTAGCTACCACTCCTCACAGTGGCTACAACCCCTCTATGTTGTTGTGATTCTGGGCACAATCCAACTGCTACAACTCCAAGTACACTCTCTTTTGTTGCGACTCCGGGCAACGTCTAAAACTCCAACTGCACTCTATGTTGTTGAGACTCTAGACAACAGCCACAACTCCAAGTGCATTGTTTGTTGATGTGACCTCGAACAACAACAACAACTCCAAGAACACACTTTGTAGTCGCAACTCTGAGTCTGTCATTGCTGCGATTTCGAGTGCAAAGTCTGTCAACACAACAGTCAACACTACAACCAACATGATCTGGATTTATGAGCGGAACAAAATGAAACATGGGTCTACAACATTAACACAAATATGCAAAGAATTATAACAGAGATACAGTGGAACTTAAATTCTATTCAATAAATAAATCTATTGAAACTGTAAATGTAGAATGAAAACAATCTTTCTCGAATGCTGGTAGCTAATCTCCGAGCAGATATGTGGCGGCTACACACATTCATCTGAGCACATTACAATGAGGCCTTTGGGCCTTTTTAGCATCCAGAAGTAATCAAAAAACCCTAGACATTGAAAAACCTAACCCTAGGAGATGAAGCACCAAAATTCATGTGGGCCTCTATGGGGTAAATTAGTACATCAACTTCCTAGGGTCGTAACTTTTGCATACGATCTTCATTTTGGGCGTTTGATACCTCATCGGAAAGGTCTAAACTTTTGCATACAATCTTTGTTTTAGGCGTTCGATACCTCGTTGGAAAGGTCTATCCGAGAAGTACAACTTCTGCCCAAGGGTCAAGGGATGCCATTAATAACCCTTGGTCCCCCAAAAGTCCTAAAAAACGTCGTTTAGGGCCTCAAAATGGCCCTGAAAGTTTGGGACTCGAAAAAATGTATAAAAATTGTCAAAATGAAAGTTGTAACTACCAAGATGAAAGCTATATGTGAGCCAACTAGAAGAGGTGGGTGGCCACCGATATCCACTTGGATCAATCCTCCCTCGTTAGGAAGAAATTGTCTCCATTGTGTTGAGTTCCCCCATCAGATGAGGAAATTTCTAATGAATTTGGCCCCGGGTGAGCCACTTTCCTTGGTGCAGGAGTTGCTTTGCTTTGAAAACCCGATAAAGTTGAAGCTTTTGTTGGTGAGTGCCCTTGACTTTTGTGTCCACGATCTTATCATTGGATGCATGTTCCATGCAATCAGGATCAGTCTCTGTCGGTGTAAATTGTTCTGCTATCTCTGAGGTGTCCAATAAGAATGGAAAGTATGGCCAACGGAGGTCCACATTAAACACTAGGTGCAAGCCAAGGAAGGGGGGAATATCGATCTCAAAAGCATTGTCACCCACAAACTTGGTGACGCTGCAAGGTCCATAGCAGAGTGGACGAAGCTTTCGATGGGGTCATGTAAGGCGTTCTTTCTGCAAGTGTAACCAAACTTTATCTCCCATCTAAAACTTGTGTGGCACCCGATGTTGATCATGGCGCTGCTTGTACTTGGCATTGGAGTTATGCAAAATATCCTGAACCTATTGGCGGATGTGTTGGATTTGTTCAATGAACTGGACAACTTTTTCGGCTTTGGTTTGCACATGGGACGATTTTGCTTGTGTGGAAGAAAGGTTAACGCAACATCCATGGGACCCAATGGTTGAAATCCCAACCCCACTAGAAAGGGGTTGTGGTCGATTGAGTTGTGTATGGCTCTGTTGTAACTGTGATGAACATGAGGAATACTCTCATCCCATGTACGTGAATGCTTGGAATTATACATATGCAAGATATGCATGATCATCATGTTGATGACCTTGGTTTGGCCATATGTTTGGAGGTGGTGTAATTTTTAAACATGTGAAGTAAAGCAACGCATATAGATTCTTAAGCAAAACAAAATTTAATCAATGGCTCAAACACAGAGTACACAGAGATTTTATACCGGAAACCCTCAACCGGGAAAACCTTTCTTTCTTATATTCATTATATCGAATTTCACCATTAAGCATACAATATATACAATGTTTTTAGGTATTCTGTAGATACCAAAACACTAATCCCTTAATCCAGGACTAATTTAGAAAACCGCTAAAAATAGCAAAAACCGCCTAAAAAAAAATTGAGGCACTGCCCTGAACCCCGTTGGCCCCGGGTTAACACCTGTTGTCGAACGCTACGCGTAACCAAGGGGGGCATACCTGCCCCCCTGGGACCCCCCTAGGAAATCGCCTGACGCACACGACACAAAGAGAACTACTAGAGGGATCGTTAGACGCAGTTGTCGAATCTGACACGCCCACACACACACATGCAAATAATATAACACATGCCCAACATTCTCCCACTTGTTGTTTTCTTTGCATCCAGGGGGCCAGGGGATTATATAGTCAACAATCCAGGGCAGCAATTCCCATTGTTACTCTACACCAGGAGAACTTTTCTGTGCTCACAGACTTTGTCAATGAATCTGCAACATTCTTCAAAGTGTCAACCTTTTTCAGCAACACCTTCTTTTCCTCAACCATGTCTCTCACAAAGTGATATTGAACATCAATATGCTTTGTCTTCAAATGATAAGTTGGGTTCTTTGCCAAGAATATTGCACTCTGACTGTCACAATATAATCTCACTTCTTATTGTACCAACCCAATACCTGAACACAATCTTTGTAACCATACTGCTTCCTTGCTTGCATGAGTGGTTGCCATGTATTCAACTTCTGTAGTTGAGAGTGCCACTACAGCCTATCTTTTTCTCATCCAACTGATTGATCCTCCAAATAGGTTAAACACATACCCACTTGTAGATCTTCTGCGATCCAGATCTCCAACCCAGTCTGCGTCAACAAAGCCATGTATGTCCACCACTCTATCCAATCCTGGTCTTCCTTGGTAGCAAAATCCATAACTAGTAGTGCCATGAAGATACTTGAAGACCCTCTTTATTGTTGTCCAATGCTCCTTCCCTGGTTTTGACATATACCTGCTCAAAACTCCCACTGCATGTGCAATGTCCAGTCTAGTACAGACCATTGCATACGTCAAACTGCCAACTACACTGGCATATGGAACATGCGACATGTCCACTTCTTCTTCTTGTGTCTTGGGACACTAATCTGCAAATAACTTTACGCCTATAGGAATAGGAACCTTGATCAGTTTACTTCCATGCATATTAAACCTCTACGATATCGTCTCAACATATTTTCTTTGATTCAACCAGAGTTTCATGTTTTCACGATCTCTTTTAATCTCCATTCCCATAATGAAGTTAGTACCAGCGAGATCCTTCATGTCAAATTTGAAGGATGGCTGTGATTTCACCTCCTTGATAACATTCATGTTATTTCCTACCAACAACATGTCATCAACAGACAACACTACATAAATGAAGTGATTACCAACCTGCTTGGAATATACACAATGATCAACCCTGCTTCTCACAAATCCCAATTCAAGGATGTATGTATCAAACTTTTGGTACCACATCCTAGGTGATTGATTCAGTGACTTCTTTAGCTTACATGCCATCTCTTTCTTTCCCTTCACTACAAAGCCTTTTGGATACTTCATGTAGATTTCTTCTTTCAGATCCCCATGTAGGAATGTTGTCTTCACATCCATCTGTTCCACTTCAAGATCAAAAGCAACAACAATAGATAAAAGAAATATAATAAAAGCTAACTTAGCAACAGGAGAAAAAATATCACCAAAATCAATTCCCTCTACCTGGGAATAACCTTTTGCTACTAGCCGAGCTTTGTATTTCTCCACTTTTCCTTTTGCATTAAACTTCTTCTTAAACAACCATTTGCTACCAATAGATTTTCTTCCAGTTGGAAACTCAACTATATCCCATGCCTCATTCTTATCCAAGGCATCCATTTCTTCAACCATGGCCTTCTTCCATAGTTTACTATCCTCTGAATTCATTGTTTCCCTGACAGTTCTAGGATCGTCATCAGTAATAGATAAAGCAAAATTGGAACGAAAATCAAGAGGACTATACCTTTCTAGTTGCCTTCTATCTCTCACTGATCTCCTCAATACTGAGGTATGAGGTTCTTCTTCTTCTGTTGTTGCTTCATCTTCTTCAGATGATTCAGATTTTGCATCATCCAACTCTAGCTCTATTTTCTCAGGTTCGTCTTGCGTTGGTAGGAATTCCTGTTTGGACACATCTTTTACCTCTCTGAAAAAAACATCTCGACTGTAAACAGTCTTCTTGGTTTCTGGGTTCCAAAGCTTATAACCTTTCACACCATCTTTATAACCAATAAAGATACACTTTTCAACCTTTTTATCCAACTTACTTCTATTTTCCTTTGGAGAATGTACATAAACATCACAACCAAACACTCTAAAATTTTGAAGAGAGGGTTTCTTTCCAGACCATACCTCGTGTGGAGTTTTATCATCCAACATTGATGAAGGTGATCGATTGACCAGGTAACATATTGTACCCACTGCCTCTACCCAGAATTATTTTCCTAACTCGGCACCACTAAGCATGCTCCTTGTTTTTTTCATCAGTGTCATGTTCATCCTTTTTGCAACTCCATTCTGTTGAGGAGTGTATGGAGTAGTCTTCTGCCTTGCTATACCACACTTCTTACAGAATTCTTCTAATTCATTTCCACGGAATTCTCCACCATTATCTATTCTATATACCTTTATTTTCTTCTCTATCTGATTTTCTACCAAAGCCTTAAACTCTTTAAATTTATCAAATACATCATATTTCTTTCTAAGAAAATAAATTCATGTGTACCTTGAGAAATCATCTATGAATGAAACATAATACACAGACTTACCTAGTGATGGAACATGCATAGGTCCAAACACATCACTGTGTATCAATTCTAAGATCCCCTTTGCTCTTGTAGCACCAAATGGGAATCTTACTTGATTTTGTTTACCATATATGCAATGTTCACAGAAATCAAAATCTAGAGTGCAATTAGACATACCTTCAACCATGCTCTTTCCGTGTAGTGTTCGAAGGCCCTTTTCTCCAATATGCCTCAGTCTTTGATGCCACAGCATGGTCTTCTTTTCAGGGATGATATTGTTCTTGTCTTCTTTATTTGTCTGCTCAAGGACAACAAAAACTGTTACACACATTAGTATAATTTCTTCCCAACAGCTTGTACAGAGTTCCACACCAAACTCCCCTCATCAACACCATTTCCCCTCGTACCATCTTGCAAGTGTTCTTTCCAAATACAGTATCCACTCCTGCATCATCCAACTTGCTTATAGATATTAGGCTCCTCGCAAGTTTTGGAATGTGCAGAACCCCAGGGAGAGTTCTAATCCTTCCATCTTTTAGCGGCAACTTAACCCTTCCACGTCCCAAAATTTTTGTTGTCGAGTCATCTCCTAGGAATACATCACCACCATCATATTTTCATATTCAGAGAACCACTCCCTATGAAGAGTCAGATGGTATGATGCACCTGAGTTGATCAACCATACATCGCAGTCTGCATGTGTACTTGTAGATGCTAGGTAAACATCACCTCCTTCTTCAGTGCATGTTTTCTCCTCTGTGGAAGAGGTACTATCAAATCCCTTTGGGTTTTAAACCTTCTTAGACTTGCAATCTTTCTTATAATTCCCTGTTTTACCACACTTCCAACATTTCCTCAAAGATTTTTCTGGAGACTTAGATGTACCTGTAGATTTAGATCTCCCCCCTGAAGGCTTTCTAGGATTTATGTCTTGGGTACAACCTCTTACAAATAAAGCATCAGTGCTATGACCATCCATGCTTTTCCGCCGCATCTCTTCAGATAACAAGGATGCAACTACATCCTCATACTTCAATGTAGATTGAGTGGTACTACCTATTGTTACAACCAGATTATCCCAAGAGTATAGAAAAGAACATAACAAAGTAATACACTTATCTTCTTCTGCAGTCATAATATTAACAGAGACAAGTTGACTTACCAGAGTATTAAAGGCATTTAGATGTTCTGTCATAGAATCTCCATCTTCCATCCTAAGATGATACAACTTCTTTCGAAGAAACAACTTGTTTACCAGGGACTTTGATTGATACAAACTCCCCAACTTATCCCATAGTTCCCTTGCTGTAGATTCTCCTGAGACATTCAACAACATCGAATCTGCCAGGCAAAGTCGAATAGTACTCCTTGCTCTTCTGTCCAGCTTCTCCCAATCTTCCTTCGACATACCAGTAGGTGGTGTACTGGTAGTTTGTGTACTAGTAGGTTGTGTACCAATAGCCTGTGTGCTAGTAGACTGTGTACCAGTAGGTTGTGTACCAGGATCCATAATGATCTGTTGTTCTTTGTCTACAAGAAGGTCCTCCATCTTCAGCTTCCATAGCTCAAAGTTTTCACTGTTGAACTTCTCTATCTTGATTCTAGAAGAGCTTTTCATTCCTCTTTCTGCACTCAAATCACCACTACAAAATCTCCCACTAAACCCAGGTTTATCACAGACCCAAGATAAACTTGATCTATCAAGACCAAGCCAAACACTCAACAACAAAGGCGTCCCTCTAAAGACAAAAACGAGCTTTGATACCACATGTAAGTTTTAAACCTGTGAAGTAAAGTAATGCATATAGATTCTTAAGCAAAACATAATTTAATCAATGGCTCATACACAAAGATTTTATACTGGAAACCCTCAACCAGGAAAACCTTTCTTATATTCATTATATCAAATTTCACCATTTAGTATATAATGTATACATTTTTTTTAGGTATTCCGTAGATACCAAAACCCTAATCCCTTAATCCGGGATTAATTTAGAAAACTGCTAAAAATAGCAAAAACCGCCCAAAAACAATTTTGGGGCGCTGCCCTGAACGCTGCGTGTAACCAGGGGGGGGCATACTTGCCCACCTCTGGGATCCCCCTAGGAAAGTGCTCGAAACACATGACACAAAGAGAATTACTAGAGGGATCATCAGACGCAGTTGTTGAATCTGACGCGCCCACACACACACATGTAAAGAATATAACACATACCCAACAGGTGGAAGGTCTTGGATTTGGTGAGCTTGATGTCCAACCATGACTAGAGGCTCGACCAGAATGTGTTGAGGAACCGATTGTCCCAATTTGAATTGATTGTTTAAGGTATCCCAAAATGTACCCACACTCATTCGAAGAAGAGATTGGCAGTGGCCTCTGTTGTGATGATCTTCTTGCAGGCGACCAAAATCGCCATCTTGGAAAATTGATCAACCACCACAAAAACATAGTCATTTCTATGCTTGGTTGAAGGAAGGCCTGACATGTAGTCCATTGAGATGGATTCCCAGAGCATGTCAGGAGTAGGCAGAGGGGTGTACATGCATTGCTTCTTAATGGCCAGTTTGGCAATGGCACAGGCCGTGCAGGCCCTGATATACTTGTTGACATCATGTCGGAGTTTCAACTAATAGAATTGTTGCTACAACACTACCACTGTCTTTTCTACATCGAAGTGTCCTGCCACTCGACTGTAGTGAGCTTCCCAAATCAGCATCGCTCACTTGCTTGATGGAACGCAGAGATGGCCCAGATGACACAAGAACCCGTCCTGCAGATGAAAATCAGTGACAGTTGTGTTTGTGCCCAGCATATGCTAGGTAGTTGCGAAGTTAAGATCTCTCGCATAGATTTGGGGCCATTCGGAGGTCTCATGTCCGCAGGAGTGTAGAACAGCGGTTAGTGCAGCAACTCGAGGTCGGCTAAGGTAGTGAGCGACATGGTTGGTGCTCCCTATCTTATACTCGATCTTGAGATGGAACTGTTGCAAGTATGTGGACCACTTCTAATGGCAGTCATTCTGCAATTAGTCTTGTTTCTACATAAACTGCAAAGGCTTATGATCAGTTTTGATGACTGTCTCTTTCCTGAGAATGTAATGCTTCCACTGGCGCCAGGATTCTACAATGGAGTACATTTCTTTGTCGTAAGTGGGGTACTTACAGACAATATTTGATAGCATCTCACTATGATAGGGCACGAGATGTCCATGCTGAGTGAGAATTATGCACACAACATAGTCTGAAGCATCTTTCTCAATCTCAAAAGGTTGTTGTAGGTCGGGTAATGAGATCACCAGGGCCGAGCACAAGCGATGCTTCAAATCATTGAACATTTTTTGTTGTGACTGGACCCACATGAATTTCGCCTTGCCACCACCCCTGGTCAATTGGCTAACGACCCATGCAATGTGGGAGAATCCCAACATGAACTTGCGATAGAAATTGGAAATGCCTAAGAAGATCTGAAGCTCAGTTAGTGTGGTCAGGATTGGCTAGTCATGGCTGACCTGGATCTTAGCTGGATCGACATGCACCATGTTGGTCCTAAAGTCTGCACCTGACTGCTAAAGGGTAGAGCTAGGCCACCTCAAATTTAGAATGGTTGGTTTTTTAATTTTGTTGGTCAATTAGAGGGTTGGTTTTACCAAGACAAGAGCGTGGTTGGTTTGGAAAAATGATATGGATGAGGGTCCTCCTTGGCTGGTGGCACACAAATGCCAGACAAGTGAAATAATATATATTAAAACAAAGACAAACAACAAACCACTCAATGAATAATCCGTTGCAAGAAGTTTAATGCTTAAAATATCATTTCAAGACATTAAACATGTATCAAAAACACAATTGGTCCTACAGGTTGCAATAAAAACAAATCTTCACCAAAGCATCAGTTGTTTTACATGTTGCATATTAGTAAAGATAAGTTATACAATCACTAAAGGAAATGAAATGTACTTCGCACAGATCAAAACTGCATTCAAGACAAGATAAAAAAAACACATGAAGATTTGGACAAAAACACTGTTATCAAAAGTATGTTCACCAAGTAGAGAAATTTAATCCATGTATAGAATAGGTTCAGCCAGCTGATGTATTGATCTCCTCTCCCAAAAATCGAACACCCTTAAAACATACAAAAACTGCATATTTATCAAAGTTGTAGAGGCTCTCATCCATCTGGGAATGAGGCTTAACTCTACACTACCAGTTGTAAAATAACTTATTAACTTACCTAAAATATTGTTGCTAATCATAAACCACACTGATGCATATGCTAAATCAAACTGAGTCTTTGATAGAAAATGACTAGGAGTGACATAACTGAGTTTTGTATCAATCATTGGCATCCATGCGTGTTGTTGGAAGCCACTAGGAGATAACTGGATGTGTTGGCAACGTTCTTCCTCAACTTATCTCCTGGGGGAAGAAGCAAGTCTTCTGGCACTTTTTTGGAGTCTTTGATATTCCTTCTGCAGTATGGGCATAGTTTCTCCAATTCATGGTTGTGGTGTTGCAGGGTCTGGATCTAAAGCTTCGGTTTTGTGCTTGTTGACTATCACCGAGCTATTGTCAGATGAGTAATATGATGTCCTCAACTGGCTCGGTG
The DNA here is from genome assembly GCA_000966675.3 of Picea glauca. Classification (NCBI taxonomy): domain Eukaryota; kingdom Viridiplantae; phylum Streptophyta; class Pinopsida; order Pinales; family Pinaceae; genus Picea; species Picea glauca. Next base: position 148,845 of record JZKD02S1673567.1, on the reverse strand, counting down.
TTCTTGGTTTGGCGTCGTTTAATAATTTAAAAATATGTAAATAAAAGAGGATAAGCCACTTCAGAACTTCGATGTTCAGGGGCTTCGGAGTGCAGAGTATACATATCTCTCAGAGTAGTACGAGCCTGGAGTGACTTGGCAGCCTGACATCACTTCGCGACTTCAGCGGTTTGGCACTTCGGTGTTCGAGATTTTCTAGATGTAAAGCATGGAAAACCCTCGAAGTAGTACGATCTCGAAGTGACGTGTCTCAGAAGGAGACTGACATGTGTCACTCGAAATTGCACAGATGACATGCCCAAAGGTGCTTGAAATGAGTGCCACGTGTCACAACAGATGAATCCCACGTGTCTTCGGTTGAACGCTACGTGTCTAAATAGATGAGTTCCACGCATCTTCGACTCTTTGGGGTTCGGGAGTTTCTGAATGCAAAGTTTACATATCCCCCGGAAGGTCGAACTCCCGAAATGACGTGTCAACATTTCGGGACTTAGAGCTTCGGCACTTCAGAGGCTTCGGCTCTTCAACACTTTGGAAGATTCAACTCTTTAGCACTTCAGAGGCTTCGAATCTTCGACACTTCAGCAATATGCGCTTGTTCTGGGTTGAAACCTCATGGAATGACGATCTTCCGGAGTGACGTGGCAGCATTTCAGGCACTTCGGGGCTTTGGGGCTCCCGCACTTCAGGGGCTTCAGGACTTCAGGGAAGCGTGTTCACTCTGTTGTTAAACCCCATGCGATTTTGAAGCTTCGAATGCACAGGATTCATGCATCTGAATTGATGGTTGGATCTCCACAGTCGAAAATTTAACCTGTTTGTTTGCTTACAATCTAAGCCTGAAATCCGTTGCTTTGGATTGTTGTGTTTCTTCTGCGGATGTTTCCTGTGCATACAAAGGACTTAGTCGACCTATTGCACGCTCAATCAATGGAAAACATGATAACAAGTATTTCGAACCCAAACCACGACATGTGATTATCCTTTAAGAAAACAAAAATAATTTTCCCAAATAATCAATCAAGAAAGACAATGATAAAAACTGAGTTATTTAGTAATGGGAAACCGAATTAACCAAGCAGAAGATGAATGATTCTGATCAAGGTATATGGGAATGAGAGAGGAGGGGTAGGGGTGCAGACTTAGGTCTCAACACATGCTCATCAACAATGTAGCCTAGGTATTGGACCCCATTCATGTCGAAGGAGCATTTTTCCAAATTTGGATATAGCTTGTGTTGTCATAGAGTGTGCAGAACTTGTTGAATATGTTGCAAGTGTTCCACCCAATTATTGTCGAAGATGAAGATGTCATCCAAATATACTACCACAAAAAGAATTGGTGAAAGGCCACAAGATATCATCCATCATCCTCATGAAGGTTGCTCGGGCATTTGTCAAGCCAATGGGCATCACCACCCATTCAAAGAGACCTTCTTTGGACTTGAAGGCGATCTGCTCTATTGGCACCTGGTGGTAGCCAGACTTTAGATCAATCTTACTGAAGTATTTGACCCCTTTGAGCTGGTCAAGGAGATCGTCAATTCAGGGAATTGGGTATCGGTTCCTGACTATGATTTTATTTAGGGCCCGGTAATCAATGCAGAGTCGTCAAGTCCTGTCTTTCTTCTGCACAAGCACAATTGAGCTTCCACAAGGTGATGAGCTTGGGCGGATATGCCCCTTTTCGAGCAGCTCTTGGATCTAGCGCTTGACTTCTTCATTTTCTGATTTGGAGCGGCGATAGACTATCCCATTGGGTAGCGGTGCGCCAAGGGTTAGATCGATTGAGTGCTTGACCTGATAGTACAAAGGTACCCCAGTGGGTGAGAAGAAGATGCTTTTATATTCTTCCACAACCTTATCCACTTGCTTATGCTACGTGGAGAGACCTATCGCAGAGGCCATGGATGTGGCTACAACCTTCCGCTCACTTTGAGCATGAATCACGAAGAAGACAAACTTCCCAGTTCGAGAGATGACCTTCCTGCATTGCTTGGTAGAGATCAAGGAAATGGCGGTAGATGGGACTACGTCTAGTATCCTATATAATTTCCTATCCAAAGTAATAATAACACTACGAGGCCTAGACTCATATACAACATGATGTTTCCATCAATAAGGTTGGACCAAAAGAACATCACAAACTTCAAGGGGGGCAACATCACACAATACATCATCTTTGAAGGGCTTGATGTCATAAGCTAGAAGACACTGTTGGTTGACACGAAGATCTCTCCCTCGGAGGAGACATTCGATGGTGTACGACTATGGGTGTGGTGTTGTCAGCAGAGCCAACCGCTTGATGACCTCTGCTGAGATGAGGTTCTTCCGAATACCATTATCAATGATCAAGTAAAGCAGAGTACCCTTCACCCACATCTATGAATGAAAGAGGCGATCACCTTCCTCTGGTTCATCTGATTCGTTGGGTTGGACCTTGGTGGTGGTAGCAATGGTGGCACTAGGTTTTGCATCAATGATTTGTCTCTCTTTTTCTAGTTTTGACTCAGAGTCGGAGCCTGCATCTGATTCAAAGGCTTTCACCTTGGCCACCAATGACTGCTTTGAGCGGCATTCAACGGTGTTATTCCAGGGGCTCTTATGGAACTCACATCATTTATGATTATCTTTCTTTGTCTTCCCATTGTCCTTCTTTGTTTGTGGTTTGGACTAGTTTTCCCGAGGTTGTCCATCCTTACTCTACCCTTTATTTTGTGGGTTGGGGCCGCCTTTACCCTGCTTCTGTTGTGAGGGGTTTGCAGAACCAAACTGCAACATATTTTGTTTAAGCTTATGCTCGATTTTGACATCATATTGATAGGCCATGCCCAAGGACGAGATGTCCATAAACTCCATTTTTGCATGGATGTATCTATGCTGACCATTGCGATACTTAAGCACTAGATGTCGCTCAGAGTCTTTGATACCCATCTTGGTGTGCAAGGTATGGAAGACATTGGTGAACTGTGGCATTGTTTGGTCCCTTTCTTGTTGCATTGTGGTCCATCTTGTATATAAGTCATCATAACTTCTAACATGGTAGTATTGTTCCTTAATGGCATCCCTGAAGGAACCCTAAGTGGGTGCAACTACAAATCATGTAGATCCCTATGTTTCCTTTTGCTCACAGAAAAGTCTCCCACCAATATTTGACAAGGGGGATGACCTTTAGGATCACAAATGTAATATTTTCTCTATTGGAAAAGTTGTGGATAGAAAAATACCCTTCTAGAAGGTTTAACCATTTGTCTACATCATCTACATATATTTGACCTTCAAATATAGGAATATCAATATTGATTTGTACCTTGAAGGGGGTGACGTCTCTGCTTGAGGAAGATGCGTCACATGTTGGAAATCGTCGAAGGATTTGCACAAAATTATCCATCATCACATTCCTTTATTGCGAGAGGGATTCCTTGAGCAACAATTTAAAGGGATCTCAAACCCCATCGTCTCTCTTTTCTTCCCCCATGGGCGTTCGTCGTGTTCAGCAAGGTCGATCTTGCAAAGTCTCAATTGGTTCGAGTCCCAACTGCTTATACCCTGACCTCGTTGGGGACATGCATAGAGAAACAAATGAAGAGCAAATCGCTCTGATACCTATTGATGTTTTGGTAGCTGCGGGAGGTATTAACATCCAGTATAACCTTTGTACTTAGAGTAGAGTATTCTAGAAGCAAGAGAACCATTGGATAGACGTGGAATACCCTATAAGGGAAGTCGACCCAAGAAGATTAATAGTAAAGTAAATAGAAGGCTCCAGAAAGTGAGGTCGACCCCACATGAAAAGACACCTTGGAAGACTAGTATAAATAGAGGCTAGGCGCTCCTCATTTGAACACACACTCACTCACTCAGTTAGGGCACAAGTTTAAGGAGTAGTAGTTGTAGCAGAAGGAGGTGTAAGTCTAGAGAGGGTAGTACAGCAGTTATCGTGGTGTAATCTCAGTCTTTCTGGTAGCTCTCTTATGCGCTTCTCTAGGTAAAGGTTCGCTTCTATTGGTAGAGGTACGCTCTCTTGATATTGTGTTGTTGTCGCAACGATATTGGTACTTTGGTTAGGGTTTATCTATTGGTTCTAATGGACTTGCCAGAATCTATCTAAGAAAAGGTTATTGTGCTCGGGGGTGGCACGTGTAAGTGCCTATGGTTGGGTGACAATGGTGTAACATTGTCTATGCTAAAATGAGCATACCTTAATTTTAACATGGTATCAGAGTTGGTTTCCTTTAGAAAAATCTAACCATTGGAAGGAAGATCGTCATTTTTCCCTATTGTCAAGCTCGTTGAGCATTCACAAAGTCACCAAGAAGGTCATTTAAGGAGGGCACATCTTTCCCCCAGATTAGATCTCCAAAATACGAAAGTTGAAAAATAAGGGTTTCCTCATAAAACCCTAGGTGAAGATGCTTGGGCATTTAAAGGTTGAAGTTGGACCGAACCCTTGAAGAAAGGAGGTTGCCTTGGCATAATGCACTCTCTCGTAAGTCCAAAATTCATTTCTACAAAATTTTAATTTTTGTCGTACTTCTAGATCCCGAGGAAGAATGACTTATAACACTAAGCTTGACGAGAAGCTTAAGGGTGTTGATAACTTCCGAGCATGGAAATATAAAGTAATGCTAATTCTATAAGAGAACGGTCTAGAAGGCTTCATTGAAGAATAAGATTAAGAGCCAGAGGGAGATGAGGCTAGGGAAAAGGATAAGAAGAATTTGTTAAGGCAAAGAGGATCATTGTAGACTCTATTAAGGATCACTTGATCCCTCATGTCTCATCATTAAAAACCCTGAAACAAATGCTTAATGCCTTATCCCGATTATATGCAGGCAAGAATATCGATCGAAAATTGACATTGAGGACACAACTCAAGAATGTGAAGATGTATAATTCAAAAACCATTCAATCCTACTTTACGAGGGTGTCTCAAATCAAAGAACAACTTGAAGCCATTGGAGGGACAGTTGAGGAAGTTGAGATAGTAATGACTACATTGAATGGTCTCTCAAAGTCTTGGGAATCATTTATTTAGGGAATCTATAAGCAAGATGGTGACATATTTTCCAGAGGTTCAAGTGAATCATGATGGTATATGCAAGGAATGTGCACAAGGCAAGAACGTGAAGAGTCTGTTTCCAAGCAGTGACAGCAAAGCCAAAGGAGTTTTGGACATCGTGCACTCACACGTCTGTGGATTGATGACAACCACTTCACCTAGAGGATTAGAAGACAAAGTTGGGTGGTGTACTTGTATATAATATGAGGGTGTTTGCAGGAAACATACACTTGGAAAAAGAACATTTATCCAAGACAATGACAGTAGATCCAAAAGGATCTTAGATCTAGTACACTTAAAGGAAGCCCAAGAGTTGGAGGCAGCAGTAACGATGTCCCCTACAATATAGAACAACTCAAATGGGACAACAGTAGCTAGACTCCAGGTTCGCATATCGAGTTTGATATTTTATATTGCTATAGTTTAAGTAAGTATCGTAACTAGAATAACAGTCTTTAGAATTTTATTATTGTTAAAGCTATTGCTAGTTTAGTAACACTTGAATATTATTGGTATGACTAACACTCCAGTAAATGTTCATATTAATAATGCACTTGTTTACAAGATAAATTGATCTCCTCTAGGAGATGTTCTTGGTTGTTTACTTTGTTCTCGTTCTTATTTATTATTATTATTATAAGAGTATTACTCTTGTATGTTGTTTTCCCTTGTTGTTGCTCTTGTTTCGGGCAGGTCACAGATAATTGCTCTAACAGGGAGCTATAATGACGGTTTCAAAAGGAAATAGTTTAGATCGCCTCTAGTTGAGACTTGGAGTAGACTATCCAGACATATAGTTGTACACATCCATGTCATAAAGAATAAGAGATCGAAGTTGGATCCTTCAGGCAAGAAGGGTATATTTGTTGGATACAGTGAGACATCGAAGGAATATAGAGTCTACATCCTTGGTTACAGACAGATCAAGACTATGATAGATGTCACCTTCGATGAGGATGCAACCTTCAATAGATCGAGGCAACATCATACAAATGAGATCCATGATGAGGATCCTGAAGCTCCTAGAGTTGTAGATACAAATGCAGGTAATGATGTTGTGCCAAAAGAGCATGGTCCAGAGGACCATGACATGGCAGAACCACAAAGACCAACATAAACGAGTATGAAGAAAAGAATACCAACTTGGGCTCGTGAGATTATTCAAGATGTTAGGAAGTATGGTGCTCTAGATGGATCTTTCAGAGAAAGCAAGAAACATTAACCATATTCCAGTTACGTGGCTTTCTTATGTCACATCATTGATGTTGAGCCTACCTGTTACAAAGAGGGTGCAAAGAAGAAAGTATGGAAGGATGTCATGATTGAGGAATACTAGTCCATCATTAAGAATGATGTTTGGGATGTGGTTCTGAGACTGAAAGAGAAATCAGTTGTGAGTTCCAAATGGATCTACAAGATGAAACATTCGGCAGATGGTAGTATCGAGAAGTATAAGGCAAGGTTTGTGGCCCGTGGTTTCTCCCATAAAGAAGGAATAGATTATGAGGACAAATTTTCTCCTGTGGTAAGATACACTTCAATTAGAGCTATACTTGTGATAACTGCAATAATGAAATGGAAGGTACACTAGATGGACGTGGAGACAACTTTTCTGAATGGTCTAGTAGAAGAGGAAGTGTATATGGAGCAACCATGAGGTTTCAAGACACATGATAGAAATTCACATGTGTGCAGGTTGAAGAAAGTCTTGTATGGATTGAAGCAAGCACCTAGGGAATGGTACGGTAGAATTGGCAGTTTTCTAATGAGCTTGGGCTTTGCCATGAGTAAAGCAGATTCCAACCTTTACTACAAGGTTGTGAATGGTGGACTAGTGATATTATTGTTGTATGTGGATGACCTGTTTATAACAGGGGACGAGAATCTCATCGTTGAGAGTAAGAGGAAGCTTGCTACAGAGTTCGAGATGAAAGACCTGGGTATGATGAATTATTTCTTAGGTCTAGAGGTGTGGCAAAAATCAGAAAATATTTTCCTTAGCCAAGGAAAATATGCGGTAGAAATCCTGAAGATATTCGAAATGATGGATTGTAAATCCATGCCCACACTGATGGTGATGAACCTGAAGTTATTGAGTGATACTTCTTCAGAGACAGTGGATGTCACCATGTACAGGCAGATGATTGCTTCATTGATGGATTTGACGAATACTAGGCCAGATATATGCTTTGTGGTGAACACATTAATTCAGTATATGGTTGAACTGAGACTTGTTCACTTGATGGTAATAAAACACGTATTGAGGTGCTTGAAAGGTACAGTTGACTATGGACTCAGATATGTTTCAAATCGTGGGATAAGACTGCAAGGCTATCCTGATTCAGATTGGGTCGGTAATGTCACAAATGGGAAGAGCACATCAAGAAGTTGCTTCAGTTTGGGGTCAACTATGATTTTGTGGCTCAGTAGGAAGCAAACTAGTGTGACACTCAGTACGGTCAAGGTAGAATATATTGCAACATGTTCATCTATTAGCGAAGTTGTGTGGCTTCGGAAGATGCTCGCAATGTTGTTTGATCTTGAGTTGGAGGTGACTTGTATTTTTTGTGACAACAAGAGTTGTATAAAGCTGTCTGGGAACCCGGTGTTTCATGACAAGTCCAAGCACGTCGAGATCAAGTACCATTGTATCCAAGATCTGGTGCAAAAGGGAGTTGTGACGCTCTAATATATTGGCACGAACGAGCAGTTAACGGATTTGTTGACCAAGCCTCTATCAAAGGTAAAGTTTGAGTACTTTAGGGACAAGTTTGGCGTGGTCCAGAAGGACTTCCATCGTAAGAGGGAGTGGTAAGTCACATGTGCGATTCTTGGGGAAGTAGCTTACAAAGTGTGGCAATAGCGGGTAGTCACTTGCAGGCGTGTCAGATGCCCAAACTCCGTATGGATTGGGTAGTAGCGTAGTTCTGTGTGTGAATTGACTCAAATTGAATAGTTGCCTAGACTCTGTAAGGATTGGGGATTAACGCAATCATGTGTGTGAACTGGCTCAAACTGAATAGTTTCCCAGACTCCGTAAGGATTGGGTAGTAGCGCAATTTTGTGTGTGAACTGGCTCAAACTGAATAGTTTCCCAGACTCCATAAAGATTGGGTAGTAGTGTAGTTATGTGTGTGAACTAGCTCAAACTGATAAAATGCTTAGACTCTGTGTGGATTGTGTAGTAGCGTAGTTTTGTGTGAACTGGCTAGTTGCCTAGCTTTGAGTGAACTAGATGAAGTCCTGTAATGACATAAGGTCTGAAAGGACATCGAGACCCATAAGGTCCGAGAGGATGACAAGGTTGCGCCCACTAGAGAGATGCTACATGTGTTGATGAGGACCCAAATGCATGATTGTGACATGACCATCAGATAATCCATGTGTGACTATGACATAGCCAATATATGGCTATGATGTTGACTATGATGTATCGATTCATCAGATAATCCATGTGTGACTATGACAGAGCCTATTTTGCTATGATGGTGATACTTGTGACATGACATGCTTGATCATGAGATAGCCTGTGCGGGTGTGGTGATGCTACTTGTAGACTGGTCTGCAAGACCATGTGAGTCTTTCCCATGCCATGTTAGCAGGATGGATGTGATTGAGACCATTACATGAAGAATATCATAGTTAATACCTCCCTAGATAAGAGGGAGTGTTGATGTTTTGGTAGGTGCGGGGGGTATTAACCTCCAGTATAACCTTTGTACTTAGAGTAGAATATTCTGGAAGCAAGAGAACCATTGGACAGATGTGGAATACCCTAGAAGAGAAGTCGGCCCAAGAAGATTAATAATAAAGTAAATAGAAGGCTCCGGAAAGTGAGGTCGACCCCACATGAAAAGACACCTTGGAAGATTAGTATAAATAGACGCTAGGAGCTCCTCATTTGAACACACAGTCACCCACGTAGCTAGGGTCCAATTTTAAGGAGAAATAGTTATAGCAGAAGGAGGCGCAAGTCTGGAGAGGGTACTGCAGCAGTTGTTGTGGTGTAATCTCAGTCTTTCTGGTAGCTCTCTTGTGCGCTTCTCTTGGTAAAGGTACACTTCTATTGGTAGAGGTACACTCTCTTGATATTGTGTTGCTACCACAAAAATATTGGTATTTTTGGTTAGGGTTTATTTGTTGGTTCTAGTGGACTTGCTGGAATCTATCTAAGAAAAGGTTACTATGCTCGGGGGTGGCACGTGTAAGTGCTTATGGTTGGGTGACAATGGCATAACATTATCTATGGTAAAACGAGCATACCAAAATTTTAACAATACCATTGATCTGGATTTATGAGGGGAATGAAATGATACACATATATATAACATTAACACGAATATACATAGAACAATAACAGAGATATAGTGGAACGTATCTTCTATTCAATAAAGAAATCTATTGAAACTGTAAAATGCAGAATGAAAACAATCTTGCTTGAATGGTGGTAGCTAATCTTTGAGAAGAGATGTGGTGGATAAGTGCACTCGTCTAAGAAAATTACAATGAGTCCTTTGGGCCTTTAAACATCTAGAAGTAATCAGAAAACCCTAGACATCCAAAAACCTAACCCTAAGAGATGAAGCGCCAAAAGTCGTGTTAGCCCCGATGGGGTAAGTTGGTACATCAATTTCTCGGAGTCGTAACTTTTGCATATGATCTTCATTTTAGGCATTCGATACCTCATCGGAAAGGCCTGTCCGAGAAGTACAACTTCCTCGATACGTGACTATATGCAATTGGATATCCTAGCTCCCCAAAATTCCAAAAAACGTCGTTTAGGGCCTCAAAATGACCCTTGAAGTTTGAGACTCAAAAAACTGTAAAAAAAACTGCCAAAATGAAAATTGTAACTGCCAAGATGAAAGCTATATGTGAGCCAACTGGAAGAGGTGGGTGGCCACCGATATCCACCTGGATCACGACAGTTAGGAAACTATCCTCACATGGAAAGCAACAGGAGGCAAGTGGACAACCAAAAGAGAAATTGATTTTCCTACCAATTGTCGCTCAACTGATTAGAGTCAACACATGCCCGATACTTACTAAAATTCGACAATTTCAATGTAAATGGATGAACAACCGATTATCCTCACTATCCATATGTCCCTTTGCTCTACTTTATACATTAATTGTACTATATAAACACCCCAACTCCCTTAAGCTACGGGGGAGGAAGAATTATTCTAGCGATAACATTTGGTTGTTATTTTAACTTTCAGATTTTTGCAATATAATTTATGTTCTTCCCTCGTTCGCGTGTTGATGTGTTGGTGATCGTGCGATTCTGAATACGTAGCTCAACACCTTGTCTAAGGAGGTAGGCCCCCCTCCTTAGTTAGGTACCGCCTATATATTGAACAATATGATCTAACATTTCAATTATGTTCATTTTATTTCATAATTGTTTTTCTTTCATAATTTTCTACAATTCTGGATTCGTAGAATAGTTCAACTTAATTCAAGTGTACTTGACATTTAGTTTCCTTATAACATAAGTTTCACGATCTTAAGTTGCAACTCTATGCTTGATTCAATCTTTGTAAGTTTTCAATCACATACACTGCTATAACTCTTGTTGCTCACATCATTGCAACCTTCACGCTATTTTTATGTGGCTGCAACTCCAGATTGTCGCGACTTGCATCATTACCGCCTTCTATGTTATAACTTTGTTGTTGCAACTTGCATCGTTGTAAATTTCGTGTTGTAGCTCTCATCGTTGTAATTTCTTTTGCACTGAAGCTTCGTTGTTGCAACTCATGTTGTTGTGATTTCTTTCGTGCTGCAACTTCGTTACTGCAACTCTGCTTGCAACTATACTTTATTTTTTTCACTTTCTAACTTGTGATAGTTTTAGTCTTCAACATTTTGGGATTGATATTATATTGGATTTTTATTGAATGTCTGGACATGTTATTGTTACAAAACATGATCATTATTATACTTGAGCAAGTCACCAGTAGATCATAACTTAATTTTACTTTCGCAAGAGTGATTTCCTTTCTGCAAGTGTGATTTAATTTTTGCAAGTGTGATTTACTTTTTGCAAGTGTGATTTAAATTTCGCAAGTGTGGTTTACTTTTTTCAAGCTTGATTTAATTTCAACATATGTGATTTACTTCCTGCAAGTGTGATTTAAATTCCGCAAGTGTGACATTTACTTTTTCTTCAACTCAAGGAATAGTATAGTTTGGTGACTTAATTAAGTATCTTGAATCATTTATTTGTGACATTAAAAGTACTACAACTTTTAGCAAAAACAACATGACTCTTGCATGTATGGTGCATGATAGTTCGTAGGTAAGATACGACCTCAGATTGATAATTAAATATACAAATCTTCAGTTGCTAACTAAATTAATTAGGAAGGGGAGGCAGGTGCAGGAGGGATTTTGTACAACCCTAGAGGAAAAAGAATGCTAAACTACTTCTGGAATATGGGTGTAACCACCAACAACATGGCAGAGGCCTATGTGATATATCAAGGAGTCCTCCTAGCTCAGGAACGAAAATTCAACAACATTATCGTAATAGGGGACTCAAGAAACATAATTCGACTGGGACTGGCCTAAAGAACTCCAAGCTGAAAAGAATCATTGAGAGGATCGTATCAATCTTGTCCTGATTTCAAACCTCCTTCTATCATGTCCCACGCGCTAACAACATAGAAGCGGATGAACAAGCGAATTTAGCAATTGGAAAGGCCCAGGTCATATGGAAATGTTGGGAAGGCACCTTTTTTCAACCCCTCCCTAATGAATCAGCGCTCTCTCGTCGTCGCTCCACCTTACGTTAGTCTCCCCGCGGTGCAACAGCTGGCTGAGGCATGTAGTGAGCCGAGTGTTATTCATGGGGAGGAGTTGTACTCCCGTATCACCTCGCTCGTGGGAACCTACATTCAACAAGACGATAATATGGATATTTCAGGATACTCTGTGTTCCTCCTCCATGGGAACTTGTCGTACCTGACCCTCCACACTCGCACAGTAGCCCGCAACATCACCTCCGCCATAACTTCACTTGAGGTGAGGGTAATTGAAGGGAACTCTGTCATGATTCATCGCAACGGAATGCAAATAGTACATGCCTCTCCAACGCTTGAAAGACATTCAAATCATGAGATTACACGACATTCATGCATCAATATTTTAGCCAGCGGAGGTAAATTGGAAGGCAAGCTCTCGACCCACCACCACAGCCAACCTCACCAGAACTTTGCAGATTGGAATTTCATAAGCAAAGGGGAATTACAATGCCTAAGCAATATAGGAGTATGCAATTTCTCTAGAATAAGAGAGATAACTCAAGGTAAAGTTGTGAGCACCAACAACAAAGGAGGCAACATCGACAAAGGCAACACCAGAGACAGCTTCGATAGAGCCAACATCGACAAAAGAAACATCGATAGAGGCAACACCAGAGGCAACTTCGAAAGAGGCAACACCAGAGGCAACTTCAATGAAAGAGGCAACATCAACGATTGGATTGGAGGAAATTTCCTAGCAATCTCAATCAGTCTAATTGAAGGAATGGCTCATCGTTCAGCTCGTGAAAGACTGTAGGAAGAGGTGATGAATGATAATTTCTCCACCACCTAGCAGTTAGCACTCCGTCTTGACTCCCACAGTTCCACTCTCACCTTCACACTGGACACTCTAGCCCAACACCACACATTAATAAATCAATTACAGGATGAAGTAGAATTTCTCAGACGCCAAGGGGAGAACATGGAAGCAAATCTGAAAGCCAAGCCACCAAATTCGTCGGCACAAAGCCAGAATGAGGAAACAGGAAGCACAACATACCCCACGCTGCCTGACCTGAACGTAGCGCTAGAGGCCCCTCCAGAGGAAGACTGGGTCTAAAGAAGATCAGTAAGAGACTCCTCAGTTTTGTAAAAATGGCATATTTAAATCTCTCGTAAGATAATTTTAGGACAGAAATGAAAAGCTATGTTTTCAGTAAAGTAGAACTAAATCTAGACTCAATTTTGTAAGCCCTTTTGTGGAAATTTTGCAACTGGTATTCTTCCACCAACACCCTCCTCTGTAATATGCGACCTTGGTCATGCCTTTTATATTTATAAAAAAAATCAGTTTCTGTAAAAAGATAAAATTAATTAATTAGGAAGTAACTGGAAAGTCTGTCACCTAGAGAATTGAAAGCCTGGAAATAGAGTGTCAATCTTTAAAATATGCTCTTGTCACAGCCTATGTAGTCCTTATTTGCTAGTCAAGTTTCTATAGACTCTCATCAAGGGAACTCAAAGATTGGTCAAGTGAACTATGAAGTTGCTCCTATGGAGGTAGAAGAATATTCTCCACTGCAAAGTGGAGGGAAGGGGATACAAGATAATGCCTCATCTAACCAGTGATGTACTTTGTAATAGTTTTTTTGTTATGATAGTATGTAAAGAAATATTTTCGTCATTTTTTGAATACTTCTCTCATAAGGATATATTTGCCATTTCGGCAAGCAAAAGAGCTTGATCTCTTGACTCCATACTATATTTTGTATCAAGATTTTGATTTTGTTGCTCGCCATAGAGCAACCGATTTTATATAATATATATTTCAGTTCCTTTTTAAAAAAATAGTAATTTTATTTAATGCTATATTATTAAATCCGAGTTTATAAGAACCATCATTTTTCCTTACAAATACAAATGATTTGAATATGAACCCTTGCTTCGATTTATTATGCCAGATAATTCTTAACCACGCATTCAATTTTCCTATCTCATATCTTTGAAAATGTATATAGATTTAATCCTAGCTATAACATAACCCAAGAATACTTCTATGTTATGATCTCTATATCGTTTCAAAGATAGACATTGAGATAAGTCCTTAAAAATGGTGTTATATTTCCAAAGTATTTTGTCTAATCCTTTTGGATCCTTTATTTCATTGGGTGCCCCATCCAACGAGTAAAAATGTAAAACACATGCTTGGGCTCTCTTCTTAATCACTTTCTTAATTTTATTGGATGAGACTATTTAGGTGGGTGGACTCTTAATTCCATAAAACTTGCATTTTTCCAACTTTAAAAAAATCTTAAGAATTGTTTTGAGGTTTAACCCCACTATACTTATTGCAACCAATAATTAGGCCACTCCCCTAAATACCATGACATACATCGGTGACCTTAATTGGTAATCGTTAATAGCCAATTCCACCTTAATATGACATTTGACATCACTTGAAGTATTTTGTAACCCAATATTGCAACTTTAAAGTCGACGGTAGGGCAGACAACTATATTTAATTACTTTGTTATTTGAGTATCTATGGAACTATGTGAGTTGCCACTGTCTACAAGTATCATTACTTTTGTTTTCTTAATGTAATCGAAAACTTTAAGAGTCTGCAGTTGAGAAACACCCGTCATCATGGCAACAAGAGTGTCAAGATGGTATTTTTATTTTGATTATTATAATCATCTTTAGGATTTTTAGATTCTTCATTCGAATTGTCCATTTTTATATCAAATGTTAGATATATTTCTTGCATCTCCCTCGTTGTCCCTATCATTTCTATTGATTTCACAAGTGTGAAACACGTTCCCTTGCATTTATGGTTTGGACTCCAATTAGGTGCATTGCACTTGAAACAAGGTGAGTTCTCATGTTTGTCTTTCTTTTCGTCTAATGGTGAGTTCATTTTGTTCAGGGAATATATTTTGAATTTGATTTTTTTTTAGATGGGGACAAAGATGATTATTGGTAGGACACGAGTTTCTCTTCAACAAGTTTGGCTTTTAGTCATGCTTGTTTCATGTCTTTGATATCTAATAATTTGAGTTTGTTTCTTATTGTGTTGAGAGGCACTTTCTACATCATAGGTGGGTGAGATGTGTCACCTTTGTAACACATGTGAGTTGGAAAAAAATAATCAATATAAAACGAAAATAAATATAATGCAAGCTCACGAGATTGCAATGTATATCCCCATATGTTGGCCCAATATAATATTTTACAAAACTAAAATAAAGTAATAATAATAATGTTCGAAGGTGTTATTGGTCAAGGGAATCTCACTGGTACTTTTTGTTGTTGTTTCTCTTTGTTGTTTGTAGTTAATAAATTTGATATGGTACATCGTGGGCATTGGAGCATCAAATAGGTACTTCCACATTGGTTTTGTGTCTAACATGTGGAGGTCGTCACTTTTACCTCTCAAAACTATGGAAATTCACTTTAATTAAAGGAATTATTAAAATGAATGTCATTTTATAATTAATGGAGGTTAATCTAATGAAATGTTTAAGCATTTGGCATTAGTGTATTAGGTTAATTAAATGAATCTTAGCCACTGATCTCAAGTGAGGTGAGATTTAATCTCAACCATTGATCACTTTCGAGATTAGGGTTTTGGCTCAACTCAAGATTATAAAATGAAGCCAAAGTGAGAGGAGAAGACACATTCCTTAGACATTTATTGGAGTCAGTGACTCATAGAGGAAGAAAATAAGGACTTTTGCTCTAGGAATTGAATCACGGAGGACTATGATTCAAGGATATCTCATATAGGTGAAGAAGAACTTTCACCTAGAGATCTAGGCCAAAGGAGGAGATAGGGAAAGTGTGCAACGAAAGGATCGGGCCACTATGGACAACATGAGTATTTTGGTACAGTTCGCTCGGATAGCATGATTATCAACGTATAGGTCACGTTGTAATAACACACATGTATCGACGTACATGTCATGCAGATAACGTGAGTATCGTGATATAGGTCGTGCAGACAACACAGGTATCAACATACAGGTCATGCCACATACAATGTGGGTATCAAGATACAAGTCGCGTAAACAACATGGGTATCGACACATAGGCTGCACGAATAGCGCAATACAATGCGACCATAGGCTGCACAAGTCACGTTGTAGCTGTACAGGATCGTACAACAACACAACATAAGTGTTGGGCAATTTGGGTAGTAGATAAACCAATCAGGTTTTGTTGTACTATGTCTTTTTTCTCAATGGACATATTTTTTCCAAGTTGGGAAAGCCCTTGTAAGCTTGAATTCGTCATTAATGAAAAGTTGATTTGAACGGCAGAAATATTTGTGTGTATGTGTATGGAATTTTAGTTTCCATTTGCTTATGTTGTCTTATTTATTTGAGTTGATTATTCCAGTTAGCATGCTTTATTCTGTGAAGTAAATCACAAGATAATAATCTACCTAGGTGATGGGATAGGATTGGAAAATCAACATGGTATTAGAGCTTACACTTTGAGAGGGAGACCAAATTTCAGGTTGCAGTTGTGGGTGCTTAAAGGAACAAACATAGATCCACAGTGAGGATATCTTTGCGGATCTATAAAACAACAATGAAGTTCTTGTGGGTGCTTGAAGGAATAAGCACACGACAATTGTTTTTGTTCAAATCTAGTAATGGCAGCAACTAGTGTCAGGTTTAAAGACCAGTTGGATGGAGCATCTAACTTTTTATCTCGGAAGGCAAGGGTAAACTTGCTCTTTAAGGAACATGACTTTTGGGAGATTATAGAGAAGGTTGTTCCTGTACAGACAAATGCAACTTAGAAGGCGACTCGTGAGAAAAGGGACATCAAATCCTAGAGAGTGATCATGAACACTGTGAAGGATCATTTGATCCCTCATGTTGCAGAGAAGTAGTCAATCAGAGAGATATTCAAGGTTCTAGTGGATTTGTTCCAGAGTGACAACTTGAACAAGAATATGGTCTTGAGAAACAAGCTCAGATCCATCCAGATGCCAATATATGACAATGTTACGAGTTACTTCATGAGGATCACTCAGACATGTGATCAACTTACAACCATTGAAGATAAAGTGGACAACACATAACTTGTGAATGTGGCATTGAATGGTTTCACCAAGTCATGGGAACCATTTGTCAAGGGAGTCTATGCTTGGGAGAATCTTCCAGATTAACAAAGACTTTGGGATGATTGCATCAAGGAAGAGATTCAGGAGGAGTCTAAATCATGCAAGCAATAAGATGGAGATGAGAACCTGGCTTTGGTTAGTCGGACCAAGGAAGACAAAGGAAAGGGTTCGAGGGGTAACAGTGAGGGGGGAAGATTATAGTCTGGGAAGAAGGAATTGAGTAAAATAAAGTGCTTCATGTGCCACGATACTAGGATGCATCATAATGTCTAGAGAAGAAGAAGGGGCAATGGAAGATGAAGACACAACATCAATAGAGACACAACTAGATGAGTTTGTAGCAAAGTTTGAGAAGGACTTCTCACTAGTCTCGTGCCTCTTAACTAGCACCAACATAAGGGGTGCTTGGTACTTGGATAATGGTGCATCTCATCATATGACTAAAGCATGAGAGTTATTCAATAGTCTGACAGAGAAGGACTCGGGAACCCATGTGAATCTTAGTGATGATGCCAGGTATGCAGTGAAGGGGAAGGGAAGCATCATGTTTCAATTTGAGTCAAGAGGTTCGTTCAAGACACAGGATGTGATTGATGTACTAGAACTAAAGAAGAACTTGCTTTCAATTTTAGTTTTGCAGGACAGAGGTTTTGTTGTCATGTTCAAGAAAGGGCAAGTACTCATACATCCAGATGGAGCTAGCCCTGACACACCAATAAGCATTGGTGTTAGAGAGGGTAAGTTATATAGGTTGCAGGGCAAGCATGTTTATGGGTTCAAGGGGATATTGGATCTTGGATCAATGTCAGTTCTAAAGGATGAGGAGCAAAAGGCTTTGAAGAGAGAATAACGTAAACAAACTTCCAGTTCAAGAAGTCTACCTTCAAGTGGGAAGGAGGAGTTAGTCCCTTCCAGTTATGTTAGAAGAATCAGTTGGTATGAACTGACATTGAGGGATGCTCAAGGGAAATTTGAGGCTCCTAGAATCACATCGAGAGAGAGCAAGCATTCAAAGAAGTTTATGAACTTCATGGCACTGATATATAACGTCATTGAAGAGGCTATAGTCCATCATGTGCAACAGGATGATGTGCATGACATTGTGCCAAGACCGGAGGGAAAGTCGGTTCCAGGTGGCTCTTCGA
The DNA here is from genome assembly GCA_000966675.3 of Picea glauca. Lineage (NCBI taxonomy): Eukaryota > Viridiplantae > Streptophyta > Pinopsida > Pinales > Pinaceae > Picea > Picea glauca. The sequence continues at coordinate 130,756 of JZKD02S1673567.1, read as the reverse complement.
GAAGTACCTTCCTCTCTAAGAGGGAGTGTTGATGTTTGTAGCATTGGACATGTACTTCCAGATTGGTTTGTGTCTAACATGTGGATATCGTCACTATTACCTCTCAAAACTTTGGAAATTACTTTAATTAAAGGATTTTTTATTTTTTTGTAAGCTAGATTATTATATTACATGTCAGAAGCAAATATTACATCATAATAGAACGACTTCGGTACAATGACTGCCAGTAGAGGAAACCAACCCCTGTACCAGGCCTTGAAAGTTTGGGAAACATAATAAAAAATATTTATGCAAATTTTTTCCTCTGAACCTAAGACTAATCTCCAACGTCTGAGCTCGTATTTGAAGAGAAAAAAGACACGGTATATAACTCCTAGATGGTCAAAAATTTAAAAAGACATAACCATTGACAACTACGCTTTTATAGACCAGAAGTACCTCCTGACTCACCATGCATTGGTGACCCTGGCCATAAAGATGTCATGATGGCTTGAAGCAGGCTTTCACGATCCAATCCTTGATCCGACATAGTAGAGCAAGAATCTAGAAGCTAATCTAATGTCTTCACCATGATTTCTTTTATGAATTTGATTTATGCATTCTCCCTTCGAATCTCAGCAATGATTCAAGGACATTCATCCACAAAATTGTTTGTGGGAACTGAATCCTTCTTTGGGTAAGAGCTTGTTCCTTCCCCACAACAATGAGGAGTAGGACTAGAGGTCGGTCGAGGGAGAGAGGGGCTTAGTTTCTCAACATCCAAGGTTGGAACAACAATGCTATTACATTGTGGAGCCTTTGCTAACTGCAAATCCTCCACTTTAACAGTGACACTCTTAGGATTAACTGATGGAGAAGGGTCGAGAGGGGTAGCGAGGGAAATACAAGAAACAAAGGCCACAAAAAAGTAAGGTGGATGGAAGGAAAATTTGTTAGAAGGAGGGACTCTGGAGGAGAAGAAATGTCACCATCCCTGTGGATTGTAGAAAACTCCACTTGCGCATTTAGGCTTGCCTCTTTCACGGGGCATGATTACATGAGTATGACGAAGTAGAGAGCACCAAGGAGGATGAGAAGAAAACATTAGTGGTGACCTGAGCGAGAGAGAGATGTGAGGGAAATGAGCACAGGTCGGCGGAGTGAAAACAAAACTGCATAGGGAGAGACTAGATGTGCGAGTTCCCATGAAAGTGATCTAGGTTTTAATGAAATCTATTAAATCATTGTACTACACATGTCTGATTGATATAACCTTCCATTGCAAGGAGGCTGACGTCAAAGCTCGTTGAGAGAGAGAACGAGGATACCACCCATGCAACATTAATGGAATTGGATCATTCCTCAACCTCAGAAGAAACATAAGGCTCCATCGGGGGGTACCTTTCCCGTTGGTTTTCATGGCCAATCTAATCAGTGTAACACCCCATCTAGGGCTCAATTAAAGGAATTATTAAAGTGAATTTCATTTTATAATTAATGGGGATTAATTTAGTGAAATGCCTAAGTTTTTGGCATTTGTGAATTAAGTTACTTAAATGAATTTTATCCATTGATCTCAAGTGAGGTGAGATTTAATCTCAACCATTGATCACTTTGGAGATTAGGGTTTTGTCTCAAATCAAGATTATAAAAGGCAACCAAGGTGAGAGGAGAAGACACATTCCTTAGATATCTACTGAAGTCAGTGACTCATAAAGGGAGAAAAAGGACTTTTGCTCAATGAATTGAATCATGAAGGACTGTGATTCAAGGAGATCTCAGATAGATGAAGGACTTTCACCTAGAGATCCAGGCCAAAGGAGGAGAGAGGTAAAGTGTGTAGTAGATGGATTGGGCCATCGTGAATAGTGAGAGTATTCTGGTACAGGTCATGCAAATAGCGCGGGTATCAATGTACAAGTCGTGTCGTAACAATGCATGGGTATCAACGTATAGGTTGTGCAGATAGCGTGGGTATCATGATATAGGTCGCGCTGATAGTGCGGGTATCAACATATAGGTCATGCAGGTAGTAACATATAAGTCGCACGAATAGTATAGTACAACATGGGTAAAGGTCGGGCAAGTTGCGTTGTAGCAGTACATGATCATACAACAACACAACAGAAGTGTTGGGCAGTTTGGGTAGCAAATCAGCCAGTCATGTTTTGTTGTAATTCATCTGTTTTCTTAGTAGACATATTTTTCCCAAGTTGTGAAAGTCCTTATAAGCTTGGATTCATCATTAATGAAAAGTTGATTTGAAGGGTAGAGATATTCGTGTGTGTGTATGCAATTTTGGTTTCCTAAATTGAATAACCACCTTAGTGAAAATGAAAATTAAAAAAATAGTTTGTTCCACAATAATAAAAAAAATAAAATAAGAGGATCACTATAGAAAATAAACAATAATAGATCCATCTTAACTCTAGATCTATCAAGCATTGGGAGGGATCAAATCTTAGAGTGAAAAACTTGAGGAAAGGTTTGCACCTCAAAAGATTTGATCCCTCTTGGTGCTTGGTAGATTTAGAGTTAAGTTGGATCTATTTTGTATTATCTTTCAACCATGATAAGGCAATATGTAGTAGGTGGTCCTCTAATAGGTCTATCACATGTGTGGCTAGTACTTGTAGTTCGTGAAAGTACTCCTCCATTGTACCCAATTGTCTTTTTTTTGTAAGTGAGTGTATGGATCTATATTACTGAAGATAATATGATACAAAAGGTGGGCCTCCTAGTCTGCCTAGAAGGAAACCAGGCCAAGGGGTCCCTAGTTTCCCAAGTTGAAATTAACGAGGGATGGTTATGGTCTACCACCAAGGGAAACCAGACCAAACCTTCCATGTTTAGTTGGAGAAAAAAACATATTCATAAAGGAAGAAACTAGAAACATCCTCCTAAACCAGAGTGAGAGAGATATTTGAGCTAACATGACAGGTCCTAGCATGACTGCCTATGGCCCACCAAATCATTAATCTGGAATGATGAAGTGTTTTTGCACCTGGGGGTGCTCCTTCCCACCATCCGCCTGGCTCTTGTTATCTTCCTTCTGTGAGGTCGTGCGAGTCTTCCTGATTTGAGTTGGCGCTCCATGTCCATCGATAGGCGTGATGTCCATGTGATGGACATACCAAAGGTAGAGGTAGAACTGGGCAGCCAAACGCTCCATCTTGCATTTCTGGTCCTTCTCTACCTCTACTAGCAGTTTGGTAATGGTTTCCAAACTGTTGATGCGACGCCAGATCTCGTCCAACATTGTCTTGTTTTCCTTGTTACCCTCTTGCATGGCATCTTCACTCTATGAAATTACTTTTCCAATCATCATCTTTGTTATCCATGCCATCTCCACACCATTTTGTGGTAGAGTGTTTCCCTAGGTTGTGTGGCCCCTGGATCAGTTACCCAGTCCGCTTCATGTACCAATGCCTCTCGTGCTTTACCTTTGCACTTGTTCTTTAATTCCTTCTCCTACTGGGTGATGGTTGCCTTCCCCTTCGTCGCAACTCAAGTTTGGAAGGTGCCCTTCGCATCTTTCATGCCCCGTGTCATTCTTATTTGCCGCTTCGGACTATTCGGGATTTCCTTCCCAGGGGGGTTCCTTTTCTTGTGCATTTGCTTTAGGCACGCCATCCTACTTTGCGTGTCGCAGCTCCTGTGCCTCACTTCCCATGTGTTCTTCCTTTCTTTCTCCTGGATTCTGTGATAATCCCTGTTGTTGTGCTCCTTCTAATTGCATTGATTTATGTTGTCCCTCTTCTTATTGACCTTTCCCCACTGCGAGCCCGTCCTTTCAATCGTTGTTTGCACCCAGTGATGTGTGCTTCCGTCAATTGTCCTGTTAAGGCTTGTCTGGTCATGATGAGTCGTCCTTTGTCCTTGTGCGATTACTACCCTTACTCGCTTGTGATAAGATTGTGCTACTCTTCGTACTTGTACTTGTCCTGGTGGTCTGACCCTGGATATCATCTACCCCACATGCTTTACATCCTTCGTTGCATGCGACTTGTTGCCTGGCCTGTCACTCATGCTTTCCCCATGCCTCTTATTGGCATAGTGGCCTTGCTTTCGTTCATCCATCTGATGCTTATTATAATCTTGCATGATGAATAGTGTCAAAGTGTTGGGCAATCCTATCCTACCCAGGGCCTTGCGATGTCCTCTTCGGTGCGACCTTCCATGCTTAACCTGCCTTCATGATCTTTTGTCGCAAGGTGGTTGCAGTATGTTATGAGTTGCCCATACAAAATGTATCCAGGTGTCGTCTAGTTCCAGGCCTTCCTTGTCGATCCCCTCGTTGGCAAGCCTATCCGCTAGTGTATTCGCTGGCCTGCGCACCCAGCGCAACTCCACTGTATTCATAATTCTCAGATGTTCTTGGATTTTCTATAGGGAGTGTGCAAGGTGCCAGTGGCGTTGAACCTTCCCCACTCTGGTGCCATTTTGGAGTCTTTTTCATTGTGTTGATAACCAGGGTGGAGTCACCTTCCACGATGGTGTTTGTCATCCTTTCACGACTTAGGATTTCAAGGCCAAGTTCCAGGGCCCCAAATTTCGTTGTGTTGTTGGTTGAGTTTCCCATGCTCCTAGCGTATAGTCAGATGATGTTACCGCCATTGTCTCTGATCAAGCCACCTGCCCCTGCCCCTCCTGGATTTCCTTTTCCCACCCCATCAAAGTTTAGTTTGAGGAACCCTGATGGAGGGGGAGTCCAGTTGCGGGCTCCTATCTGGGATTGTGGCTTGCGCCCTATAGTTGGGTTGTTGTGCCAATTTTTTAGGTGAAACAGGTCCATGATCTGGGAGTCTTGGTCTGTGAGTTGCGCTTTCTCCGTCTTACAATTGTGGCTCTCCAATGTTTCTCTTATTTGAGAGACTATTGTCTCCTTTATCCTTTCTGTCGGTATGCTTTCATTCCTGAAGATGCGCATGTTCTGTTCTTTCCAGATTGCCCAGATGATCATCCCTGACGTTAGATTCCAACAAAGGTTCACCATTTCATTTTCATTGTAACCCTCATTCCAGTTGTTGATTCTTGCGTTGATGTTCCCCTAGATCCTATTGGATTGGCGGAAGATGCTTGCCACCCAATCCCAAATCTTTGTTGTGTAACTACATTCGTTGAGGAGGTGGTTAGTTGTTTCCTCCTTCTCTAGACAGAGATGGCAGCGAGAGGGACCTATGAAACCCCTTTTCATGAGGTTCTCCCAAGTTAGAATTCAGTTATGTAGAACCAACCATTTGAACATTTTGATTTTTGGCCATTGGGGGATTTTCCACATTTTTTCCCCCCGTTGCTCCGGATTTTCTTGGTCCTGACCCATGATGTAATACCATGCTTCTTTTAAGTTGAATTCACCCCCATTTTTCTTGCCCCACCTCAATTGGTCATCTTCTTCCGAGAGCCCAATTTTCCTTTTTCCCAATTCCTCCTCCACCTCTTTCGTGATTATTTCGGTTTGGGCTCTATTTTGTGGCTTAAGTTTGTCCTAGATCCTCCATCTGGCATTGCCATCCCTTTGCTTCTAGTAATGATGGATTTTTTTTTGCCTTACCCAATCATATTTTGTTGAAGTTCCTCCCTGTCCGGATCTTCCATTATGGGTTCATGTTGCCATGTGTCCTCCCAAAACCTTGTTGTTCTACCATTTCTGACTTCCCAGAAGCTATGTTTATGGATCCATTATTTGTTGCGCCAGGCAAGATTCCAGATGGTTGATCCCTCCCTTGTGCCTATGAACCGAATTCACTCTTGGTCTCTTATGTTCAGGGTATACTTGGCCTTCCATGGGTTTTCCCACGGAACTGATTTGTCTTTTATCCATCTCTACCAAAGCTTTGCCTCGTAGGCTTCGTTGGTTACATGTGGGTCCTATAACCCCAGGCCGCCTTTGCTTTTTAGTTTGCATACCTTATCCCCAGCCACCAGGGCACATTTCTTTTTATGTTTTGTTCCACGCCATAGGAAGTCTCGTTGGATGGCTCTTATCTTTTGTAGAATTCCTTTGGGGGCTGGGAACACTGACATCATATATGCCGGAATTGCTTGAAGAACTGTTTTGGTGAGGATAAGCCTTCCTGCCAAGTTTAGGGCTCTATATGTCCAATTTTTTACCCTCTCCTGCAGTTTGTTGGTAACTCCTTCCCATGTGACCTTTGTGCAGGCTCTATCCGTCAGGGGGATTCCCAAGTATTTCATTGCGAGCCTTTTATGTTCAAACCCCAGAATGTTGGCCAAGTTGCACTGAATTGTTGGATTAGTGTTGAAGAAATATATCATGGATTTGGAGTGGTTGATTTCCGCCCTCGAGGCTTCCTTGAAGTATTCTAAGATTCTTTTAAAATCCTTTGCTTCCTTTACCATGGGTGTGCCATGGAGTAGGGTATCATCAATGAACTGTTGGTGTGTGGAGGTTGGACAGTTTTCAAAAGGTTTGATGCCTTTTATTTCCCCAGCTATAGTTGTGTTTTTTATACTTCTGCTTAGCCCTTCCATCATTAGAATGAACATAAAGGGGGACAGTGCGTTCCCTTGTCTTATGCCTCTGGATGGACATAAAGGTTTGGCTAGGGCTCCATTAATTAGTAGTGAGTAGCTTGTCGTTGAGACTAGAGTGACTATCCAGTTGATCCAGTGTTGGGCGAACCCAAAGGCTTTTAATGTCTTATCCATGTAGTGCCAACTTATTTTGTCGTAAGCCTTTGCCGGATCAAGTTGGATTATCACCCCCCCTCTCCTTTGGCTTTTCAACGTGTGAATGATCTCATGGGCTTAGATGATATTGTCCAGGATTTGTCTTCCTTCCACAAAACCCGCATGTTCCTATGAGATCAATGTGGGAAGGAGTGGCTTCAGTCTATTGGCTATGACTTTGGATATTATCTTGTAAACTACATTGCATAAGGCTATAGGCCTATAGTGGTTTGGGGTCCTAGCTTCATTTTCTTTTAGGATTAGAGTGATCATTGTGGCATTTAAATCTTTCAGGATGGATGTCGATCGCCTGAAGTCCTCCACCACCTCGTAAATATCATGTGTAACCACTTACCAGCAGGCTTTGAAGAATTCCACTGTGAAGCCATCCGGGCCTGGGGCCTTTCCGTTGGGCATCTCCTTGACCACTTGGTCTATTTCTTCCTTGGCGATGGGTTTGCTTAAGCCAACATTTTGCTCCTCTGTGACCAGCTTGGGGATGTGTTGAATTATTCTTTGTATGGCCACCAATATGTCTTGGTTGGGTTCCTGGGCTATCCCCTGGAAGTGGTTGACCAGTGTGTTCTTAATTTCCTGGTGGGATTCTCTTTCGATCCCGTCTTGATCCCTAATCTTCAAGATTTTGTTGTGGGATCTTCTTGCTATAGTTGTTCTATGAAAAAACTTAGTATTCCTCTCCCCATCCTTTAGCCACCTTATTCTGGACTTTTGGTGCCACAGGGTTTCTTCCTGTTGGCATCTTGCTTCCCATTCCTGGGTCAATTGGATTTATTCTTTTTTCCAATCCTCTGTGTATCCCTCTTCGATGCACTGTTCCTGTAGTTTCCTCATTCTGTCCTCGATGCTCTTTTTCCCATGGTTGATATTTCCAAAGACTTCCTTGTTCCACTCCTTGAGTTTTTGTTTGATGTACTTGAGTTTTTTGTAAAGTTTGAACATCCTTGTCCCTTGATCCGGAAGTTCCTCCTGCCACCATTGGTTGATGTTCTCTTTGAAGGTGGGATGGTCAATCTAGAATTTCTCAAATCTAAATGATTTGTTCTTCGGTGTGGTTTGAAAATTAGCTTCCAGTTGAACTGGCCAGTGATCTGATCCCCCCCAGGGGAGGATGCTACAAGCCAAAGTTAGTCCCTGTAATTGATTCCGACACCAAGAATCTGTCTAGCCTTGTAGCTGCTTGGTGGTGACCTAGTCATTTGTTGTTCCAGGTGAACTGACCATTGTTGGTCATGATGTCCACGAGCTTCATTGTGTTAATGAAAGCTTCGAATTCTTCCACATCTCTGTCCTGTTTCCTAGTGCCCCCTTTTTTCTTTGCGAGTGTCGTGATGATGTTGAATTCCCCTGCCAAGATCCAATGGAGGTTGTGGGTACGATCCTTTAGATTCTCTAGGTCGAGGAGCAGTCTTCTTTTTTCCTCCATCAGCTGGGGGCCATACACATTAGTGCATAGAATTTTCTTTCGTTTTCCCTATAATTTGCATATTAACGGAAAGTGTGTTTCTTGTAGCTTCTGTTGCAAGTAGGTTCACCGATTGTGGGTTCCATAAGGTGAGGATACCTCCTGCCGCTTGTTGGCTTTCGACAGCCACCATCTTGTACTTACTCCAGTGTTTTTTATTGATTGTTTCCATTCTGTCTAAAGTGCATTTTGTCTCTTGAATGAAACATAGGTCAGGTTATTCCTTACTCAATCTATTTTTAAGGATTTGTTGCTTTCTTGGGTTGTTTAGGCCTCTTACATTCCATGTTATAATCTTCATTTAAACATGTGGGGGGGAGTTGGGGAAGAGCTTTTTAATCTTACCTGAGTTTATCATCTGGGTTCCAAGTTCTTGTAGGGCTACACTATTTGATTTCCTACCTTTCTTTCTTCGTGCCTACTCAGGTGAGTGTTCTGGTTGTCCATTGCCTATTTTGATTCCCAGGTGACCTATCTCGCCATGCATGCGCTTTATCCCTCTGGATTTCGCTTCCTCCCTTAGGAGGAAGATATATTGAATGTGATCGAGTTGCTCCATTGGCACATTGTCTACTCCCTGCCTTTTCCATTGCTCCAGTATATTTGGTAGATCTATTCCTTCCCTTTCCACAATGTCTATAAGATCTGGGTCCTCTATTCCTACCTCACTTGGAGTCATCTCTAAATCTTCGTCTACTTCCCACATTGGGGTGTTGGCATCTTCATTTCCTCCTTCCCTGGGACTTGCGCTACCTCCCTGTTCTCCTTTGTTGCTTGGAGTTTCTGTGTTCTCCTAAATTGCGCATTTTCTCACTTCCTTATCTTTCGTCTTTTATGTCCCTCCTTCTTCCCCTTGGTTGGGCCTACCCCTTCCTTTTGTTCTAGGCCTAGCTTCTGAATTGCTTCATATTGGGGTCTTGCCTTGTCTCTTGTTTCCTTTGCTTTTTTGATTTGGCTTCACAAAACCGTCCTCATCCTGTTGTAGCTTTGTGTTTTCCCCTTCTTTTTTTTTTTATTAAGAGGGCATTCTCTTAGTAGGTGTCCATGTTCATGACATCTTTTGCATTGAAACATGATCTGCTCATAGTCTATGCTTTGTATCCATTCTTCATCCCTAAATTCCAGGCTTATGGCTTCCGGGAGCGCCCCCAAAACTTCCATCTTGATGCAGATCCTTGCATAGGATGTATATCTGCCTTTTAGGGTAGCTTCCGATGTCTTGACATATTTTTCGAGCTTGTTCCCTATGGCTTCGAAGGTGGATGGCAACAAGTAGTCTAGTGGTAAGGAGTAAAGCCTTCGCCAAACTAGGACATTTTTAAAGGATTCTTTCTCTGGGGAGAAGTTTTCCTACCATGGACGAATGTACAGCCCCACTGAGGTGTGGAAATATGCCCCCCCTCAAAGATTTTATCCATGTCCTTCAGGTTCATAAAGACCGTTGTGAAGAAACTTTTCGAGCCTAGGTGGAGTTCCACATCTCCATTTGGCTTCCAATGGTATTTTATCCAGTTGCGCAATGTTTTTTCTTTGGGCCACAGGCCCATGAACTTGCAGATCAGTGCATGCATCTTCATCTGATCCTGGAAGAGTTGTGTCCAGGGGTCTTCCAGTATAACCTTGAGTATCAATGTTGTTTTAGGTTTACACGGGTTGTGCCCCTCTACCCCACTAGGGTTCGTCATTGCTTGCACACCGTTCTGGGCTCCTCTGGCTCCTTTCCCCATCTGATCACTTTTTTCTTGGTTTCCCTCTTGGATCTTTTTTTATCCTGATCCCGAGGTGCCTGTCAGAGGTTCCTTGAAACCGCCATCTCGTGGGCCTTTTCCTCTGTCCACCACTACCTGCTTGTATGAGGGGGTTGCATTCCCTCCCCTTTTGGTGACCATGTTGGCCGCTGCTGAGACCACGACTGTCAAACCCTAGCTTGAAAGTTTCTCTAGAGGTGCGCTTCAGCAACCCGCTTCATATGTCATAGTTAACCATCCCATTGTACCCAGTTGTTGTAATCAAGTAAGTTTTGCAAAAAATTCCTTCTCATATATATCTTGAAATATTTTACAAATTCTTTTTGAATTTATCCCGATCTCTTGCTAATCCTAAGGACTTTGAGTTCCACCATAGGAACCAGTCATTGATAGAGCCTTCTAGGTGCATAGACACGTACATAATTTTCTCTTCATCTTCTTGCATTTGATATATCTCAAAATAACATTCACTTTTATTCGTCCATATTGTATCTTTTCTATTATTCTCATCATAGAATTTGACACATTAATTTTTTTTGTGTGCATGAAAGAATTTAAATAACTTGAGTTGGTTGAGTATTGTGGTTGATGAAATGATGCATGAGTGCTTGGACTACTTGCTCCTTTGTTCCCCTTGCTCATAACAAAAATTTCATCCTTGAGAATATCGATGCTCTTGTTCCATTCCATTCCATGACTAAGTTCATTAATTCTTTTGTTGATCTTTTCAATCTCAACTGTAAATTTGATATCGATGTCTTTTATTTATGAATTAAGCTCTACATTGGTGAGCATGTTTCTTTGGAAGCAAAATTTTGTTGTGCTTTCTTAGATGGAATATGAGTTTCTCATGAATTAATGTTTTTATTTTTTAATTTTTTTATGAGTTAGTCCATACATGGAAATATATCATAATCCTGTTATACCACTTTCTTCATGATTCGAACTTGGGTGTATGTGCAATTAATAGTTTTCAAAGTCAAATGGGCTTTAATACCACTCGAAGGGGATCAATCACATATATACACAAATGTACAACCTAAGTAGGTCCAACAATTAAGAACACATGTTTCCTCCTCGGAGGTTACAAGTTTGAATATGGAGGGGGAAGGGTCTCTACACCTCTGTAGGCTAAGTAGTCAGATTGTTGTGTGAAAGGGATGGGGTCCCTTATCCTACAAACAAGGGGGTCTCATATGCCAATTTCTTATATAGCTAGGTAGTGACCTTAAAATAGATTATTATTATTGTCATTATAAAATATATTTGATTAATTCATGGGTGATGGGATACAAGTTGTACGACTCTCTTATCCATACATATATTATTATAAGATACATATTCCTCGAGGATTTGAATATGTGCAATTAATTACATCTCTCTCTCTCTCTCTCTCTTGTGTGTGTGTGTGTGTGTGTGAGAAAGAGAGAGAGAGAGAGCGTTGTATTCTATCCAAGTATATTACACCCGACTTCAACATTGTCATGTTGCATGTCATCTTTTGAAGATCGTTCATTTGTAGTTTTTTGGATCTATGTTCATATTCTTAATCAACTGTGCCTATGATCAATGATGAAAACCTTTGCGAGTGTCCTTGATTTGTGTGAAGAATTTTTCGTTTCTTGGAACCTATGCACTTGAAGGGCTCTAATTTGATAATTATTTGCACATTGTCATGGCAAAGATGTTGTCAATTCCTAACTTGGGAATTTTTTATATGTTCGACCATTTTTTTATACCATATCTTGTCGAAGTACACATTAAAGAGGATGTTGGGTTAGTATTTACTTGGTGAATATCAAAGTTTACATTTGTTTGATTTATCTTTTAAATCAAGCTCAAGAAAATGTTAGTGTAAATAATCCACTATGTTAGTCCATCTCATTCTAATAAACATCTATGTAGATATTTATGACATTATACCTAACCCAACTTAATAGTGATCATCTCGAGGCCATTATTCCAAAATGAGTGAGTTAAAAAGTGGACAAACTCAACCTTTTTGGTGACTATATTTATTTATTTTATTTTATTTTCCCAGGAAGGCAAAGTTTCAACCTCTTCCACTCAATTCTTTTGAATTCCAACCATATGAATTTTCTTAAAATAGGCTAAAACCTTCAATGACAAAAGTTATCATCAATAAAATGAAACCACAACTTCCAACTATATTCCTACCAATTTTTTTTAACAAAAAAAATTGAATTTATCCATTTTTAACTTACTTCAATCCAAATTCATATCTACCCATAAACCCATTAAAAAAATACCCTATACTTTTCACAATAGTTTTTTACCCTAACTTTATACCGTTACAACTTTATCCCATATATAACCCAATATCATTACCATGTATGATTGTTTGTGACTCCATTTTGCAAATGATCAAAGTTTGCATACAGTCCTACCCAAAATGAACAGTGTGTCTACGTTATAGAAGATCTTTACTTTCTAATAGTCCATATATTCCTCCACTACCATATGTCAACCTCAAACACATATCCATCCTTGCTAACTAGTCGTATGTTCCCCAAAACTTTATTACTTAAGTCAAACTTCATCACCGATATTCAAAGCTTTTTATTATTCCCCTAGGATTCGGGTGGTGGATGTGGCGATCCATAATATCATCCATCTAAATCACCTAGGTTAGGTAATAGTGAGGATATTTTTTAATATTTTTTTGTCTTTTAAATATTAATTAAAGTTCTTGTATGTGTAGGAGAATATATTTGCTTTTCGAATTTGTTTTTTTTAACTCAATAATAATTTTTTTAAATGGTTTTAAATAAATAAATAATAATATAATATTTTTTTTTATTATACTTGCCGTGCACGTATATAGTGTTCTATATGTGCTTTGACCCTACATTAATTAAGGGTTAGACCAAAAAAATTGTGAATGTTTTATGAAGTGTTACATTAAAAATCCTAAATGCTCACGACTAAATGGCAAAGGCTGAAACAATGCGTGAATGGAAATCCGTCCCAAGGCACGAAATATGTTGCTTCAACGTCTGTCTAATGTGGCTAAAGATATATGGAAATTATTATATATGATAGACATAATATAATAGAAATTATTATATGGAAATTAAAAAGATATATTATATATTAGACATAGTATGGAAATAAGTATGATAGATATAATATAAAAATTATTATATATGGAAATGAAAAAAGATATATTAGATTTTGAAATAAATAGAAAAATTATTACATAAAATATACATATAAATATAGATATAGATATAATATTTCCATTAGTCGTGAGTTTTGAGTTTTACTGAGTTGAGTGAGATTATAATTAGCTTGGACTCGTTTCAATGATTAAAACTCAAAGGATTTGACCTCTTTTGGCGCTTAATAGATCCGAGGTTAAGATAAATTTACGTTAGTTCAACTTTATATGAAGTAAATTCTTTTTCTTATTGGGTTGGATGTTGATTTTCCATGGATTCCTTATCCTATCCCTCGTGCCAAATGGATTCAATTATGGATCCTTCCCTTTGATTCATATGTCTTGGTTTTGCACTCGTTGTGATATTTTTTTTAACCATGGGAATCGGTAACTGATTGGTTTGATCTAGGCTAGGCTAGAGATCAAGACTATTGGTTGCAACTGTAACCCAAGAGTATATCCAACTGCTCGCAAGCCAGATATACCAATAACTTGTGACTTAATAAGGGCTGAGGCATCCTAAAGCCCACCATAGTGGACATCTATCCCAGGGGTTGTTTATCCTTCTAGCTTTATCACAATGGATCAACATGTCCACTTCGAGGGAATTGAATCCGACGGGGAGGATACCTAACATGCTACCCAACCACTCGAGCTATAAACTTGAGACTTACCAAGATCCAACATATACCATGAAACACACCAACTTTAAAAAAATTAAGTAAATATGATGTATAAGACAACAACAACAAGAACACAAAATAATTGCAAGTCTTCGTCAGATTAAAGAAGTCAGAACTAAATCTTGTAATCATAAAAACTATTCCAAAATATCAAACATGTTCCACTATTATATAGTCGTTATGTAACACCCTGTTTCCCCCAAATTTGTAATTAACCCTAATACAG
>JZKD02S1673567.1:98521-116753 GCA_000966675.3 Picea glauca | reverse complement strand
CTAGATGCTTCTTTTGATAGACATATTTAGTATAAATAGGAGTCGAGGGTATGAGAACCCTAGCTTGGATATTATTGTAATAGAGCTCTGCTCAACTGGAGGTTGCCCCCTCGAAAAGGCCCGTGAACATTGCTTTCAAAATCAAAGTGCTATTTTTGTTGTTATTCTCATACCATTTCAGTGCTATTGTGGTGATTGTTCTGGTTATATTGCTGTGATTCTAGCATTTCTAGCATTTTATTTATGTTTTGCATACTTTTTATATCTAGTATATTACAGTGACTTCCACTAGTCTAACTGAGTGTAATTGACTCTGAACTGAACAGGAATGCCCTATTTTGTAGGGGAATATTCTCATCTAAGGAATCGTTCTCAACATTGGACTATCAAACTTAGGAAAATAATTCTAGGTGAGTGTGTAATATCCCCAACAACATTTTATGCAAAGTGGAATGTTATAGTCACTCTTAATCCCAAAATCTCTAAAAACCAATTCAAAGTATATATTTATTTAAACCTTTAAAAACTAATCCAAAGAATGGATTTATCCATATAAACTTTTAAACTAGCATATATTCATCTTAAACTTGAATCTATGAGGGATCCAATTTCCCAAGGTGTAATTTTTTTTTTGTTATTTCATTTTTATTGTTTTTTTTTTAATTGAGAGGACTTTAGGGTGGGTGTAATTGTTTTTTAAGCAGATTTTAATTTCTTTGTTTGTGGGACAAAGGAACTCCCTTCCCCCAAAGATTTGACTGGAGCGTGGATTTGAACTTGTGATCTTTTAAAAGGAAACACATATTCTTAACCAATAGGCCCACTTCAGATTGTATAGAAGATTAAAAAAATAATAATTCTTTTTTTAATAGAAAATTAAATCGCTATCCAATGCACCATAACCACTAGAGCCCTAATTTTCATTAGTTCAAAATTAAATCCATCCTAAACAAATTTTCCCTTGCCCCGCTCCTGAAATAAAACGGGTCCATGGGACCGTGGCACCATGCAAGTAAAATATAAAACGTTTCGTGTGAGCGCAAAGTTTTCCAACTGGTAGTAATGGTAATCATGCAAAGTTATATTTGGCATTGGAGGATACCGGAGGGTCTTTTTCCATGTCAATGATTGCAGTTATTATTATTACCAGTGTTGATAGAAAGCTAGATCTGGACATCGTCCATTAGAATCGTTATTATCTTCCATGGCGTTGTAGGGCTAAATTGAATAAGGGGGAATGTATGCCGCCGATTCACAATAAGAGTTGCAATCGGATTTCGGATTGGATAGGGCGGGCGTTAGGGCGTGGAATGCATGCAGCAGCAACAGCACAAGGACGGCGAAATGTTGGTGCCTCATCCGGATTTCAACAACGACACAATTGAACCCATGGAAGGTCATTACTCTGCAAAAACCCTTTCACAATCTGTTTTTTATTTCTTTACTTTCGTAAGTTTGATCGAAAACTCTTAATTCAGTTCGGGAGGCGCTACCCCCATTATTTTGAAGTTTACTTTATAGGTTGTAATGGGTTTTGGTTTTAATGAAGTATAAAAGCTTATTAAGCTTGTCAGGGTTTTAGAGTTTCTTTAATCAGGGTTTGCTTGCCGGCTATTTTAAACTGAAAAGACTTGGTTTTTATGGGATCCGAGTCTCGGGTATTGTTAATCACGTCACAGTGGAGAGAGCACATTTATGCTTCTCCATTTCATTGTCTGTCGAATGCAAAGACCAATCAAATTCAGGAGCATGCCACCGTTTTTAATTTATTCCACTATTTAAACCTGATTTAACTGATAATTGCTGCAACTGATACATTCACACAGTTATATGACTGTTAAACTGAATCTTTACAAGTGTGATCAATGCACGGCATCATGAACATTCTCACCGATTAGTGAATTTTAGTTTTATCATCTCCACCCATGTGGATGAATGAGTACACACTGGAATGTAATAGCTATTATCTAGCCACATGTGACGTTATCATGTCTGTTTCTATTATTCTCTTATTCTGTCTCGCAACATTCAGATGTCTCAGCTTATTGTGTTTCCCTCTTTTTTGTTTTCAACAGCAACAGTAGGGCAAGCCGATACAGTGAGTACGGCTGAGAACCAGCCTATTGTTGAGGATCCTCCGACGTCAAAATTCAGCTGGACAATTGAACATTTATCAAAGCTAAATATGAAAAAGCATTATTCTGAAACTTTTGTTGTAGGAGGATATAAATGGTAAGAAACAAGAAAGTTGCCGATATTTGAATCCTCCGAGTGTATTCATTGATCACTGAGTTGAACCCAGGTTTATCAACCTTCTACTCATCTTCGATTTTGATGCAGGCGAATTCTAATATTTCCAAGGGGGAACAATGTAGATCACTTGTCAATGTACTTGGATGTGGCGGATTCTAGCACTTTACCATACGGCTGGAGCAGATATGCTCATTTCAGCCTGGCTGTTGTCAATCAGATTCATTCAAAGTACAGTGTTAGAAAGGGTATGCATTCCAAACTTTTAGATGCTTTGTGGTCTATGATATGCTCCTTGAACATTGCATTTCCCTGAGCAGAGGTTCTTACTTGAATTTTTTGTTGTTGCGTATATGTGAGTTCATTTTTTTTATCTACAATCTTACGCTCTTTTAGGTTTTATGTGTAATTTTTCAAGCTGCATGTCAGGGATTGGATCTTCCTCTTCTCTCTAGTCCGTTGGTTACCTGTGGCCTTTTTTGTTTAATGTCAATATTTAGCATGTAGATTAGCATGTACACCCGTTCTCATTTTCATTTATCTGCAGACACACAACATCAATTCAATACCCGGGAGAGTGATTGGGGTTTCACATCATTCATGCCACTTTTGGATCTTTATGATTCGGGAAAAGGTTATTTGGTAAATGATACTTTGGTAATAGAAGCAGAAGTTACTGTTCAAAGAGGGATGGATTACTTGCAATATGATTCAAAAAAGGAGACAGGCTTTGTTGGGCTGAAAAATCAAGGAGCAACATGTTACATGAATTCCCTTCTTCAGACATTGTATCATATACCTTACTTTAGAAAGGTTGGTTAGCGTTGCACTTTCTCTAGGCGGGTTTGAACTTTGGCTTATAAATGCTGCTAAACAATTTTAATGCCCGTTGTCTTTAGTTTTTTCTTGCCTTTGACATTGTTTCTTGCCAGTTTAGTATTTCCTAATGTTATTGTTTTTGCAATTTGTTATGAATAGGTACCATGCAATGACCCCAAGTTGTTATTTTCACTGTAGAAAAGGTTTAGGTTTATTTACTTGTGAATGAATATGTTTTTTCTTGCACCAGACTTGATATAGATCTCTGTATGATTTATGCTTTATCAGGCGGTGTATCATATGCCCACAACTGAAAATGATGTACCATCAAATAGCATTCCTTTGGCTCTACAGAGCTTGTTCTACAAAGTTCAATACAACGATACCAGTGTGTCAACAAAAGATTTGACAAAATCTTTTGGATGGGATACATATGATTCATTCATGCAGCATGATGTACAGGAGTTGAACCGTGTATTGTCTGAGAAATTAGAAGACAAAATGAAGGTGTTGCACCTTTCCTGTTGTTTCTGACAATTTTATCACTGTTGTCTGTTTTTTTATAGTTTATTGAAGTGGAAAATAATTAAAAAATGCTGTGTACTATTTGCTTTCAGGGGACTGCTGTGGAGGGTACAATACAACAGCTATTTGAGGGGCATCATATGAATTACATCGAATGTATAAATGTAGATTATAAATCTACACGAAAAGAGTCATTCTATGGTATAGTCTGCTTTGTGCTATTTGCAATTTATTCAATGGTTTTCTTTCTCATTGTTAATATAGTGTTGTTAAAATTTCCCAATAGATCTACAACTTGATGTCAAAGGCTGTCGAGATGTCTATGCATCATTTGACAAGTATGTGGAGGTTGAAAAACTTGAAGGTGATAATAAATACCATGCAGAGAACTATGGTTTGCAGGTTAGGTCATCGATCATCAATATTAAACATGTCAGATTGTGGTTTCTAGATTCTATAGCTTCTTGTTTCACATTAAAAATTGATACCTGTAAATTGTTTTCAACACTGATCTCTAATTTTTAACTGTTTTTTCAGGAAGCAAGAAAAGGTGTTCTCTTCATTGATTTCCCTCCAGTGCTACAACTTCAGTTAAAGCGATTCGAGTATGATTTCATGCGTGACACAATGGTCAAGGTGTTGTACATACCAGTGCCTATGTTTTTCTGTATTTGCTTAGCTCACTTGAGTCAAAATTGGTGGTACTGAACAGCTCTATTGTGAGATTGCTTTTTGGTAAAATCAACTGCTCGTTTATTGCTAATTAAAACCTACTATTAGACCTAACACACAAAGAATTAAGAAGCAATAGCACAACAACTTGACACAATGGTTGAGGTGTTCTGCATACCAGTGCCTCATATTATATGTTTTTCTGTATTTACTTAGCTTACTTGAACCAGAATTGGTGGGACTGAACAGCTCTATTGTGATCTTGCTTTTTGGCAAAATTAACTGTTTTTTTATTTCTAATTAAAACTTATTAATAGACCTAACACACCAAAGAATTAAGAAGTGATAAGCTCATATATTGAAAAACAATTCTTATTACTAAAAGAAGGCAAACTTTAAAAACAGTTTTCTCTCTTACTTAGCAAATGACGAACAAAAATTAGTGGAAGGGCTATTATAGTCCTTTGAATCTTTTTTTTCCCCTTTTTAACATGTGGTTCATGGCACCAAAGACCGATACTTGCTACGTCCATGGAAAACCCCCCGAAATCCGTGAGAGAACATGGGGAAGACGAGCATTTTCGGAATATTGAGGGCTCTACAACAAGAGCATCATAGAGACCCATTTAAGGGCATCACATGTCACTTACAAGGAATTGAACCTGGGTGGGGAGGGTAACAACCATTCCTCCCAACCACCCAAGCTACATCCAATGGACTATAGCCCTTTGAATCTTGATAGGCTGATGTTTCTAAAACGTTTCTTACCAAGTCTAGATATATCTTGATCTTAATAATTGTTATACGTTTTATTTTACTGCAGACGAATAATGTTTATGCCCATGGCATATGAGTCTTAAGATATTTGCAATGTCTTATGGCCCAATATTTGCTTCACAGCACAGGGAACCTTCTATTTAAAAACATTTATGTTTGTATAACCCTGTTAATGTTGTTAAAATTCAGGCTGGGAAAACAAACTTTTACTAAATATAAAATTGGTTTTATTGCCTAGAACTGCAGTTGTTCCACTTCAAGCTAGCAGTTCGAGAATTTGGCTTGTAATCTTCACAGAGGCAGGCAATTTGATCAGTATTGTCCAAAATCTTTTAGGAATCAATTAACTTCATCTATGTGTTTTTTTCCGAGGAAATGTACTCGCGGAAAACCCTCCAAATACTTCCCCATGATCCATGGATGGTAAGCGGGGTAAACTGTCAGCCCATATTACAGGGCCTCGCCCTGAGGGAATCAAGAGAGTTGAACCCGTGACCAACAACAAGCATGATAAACTCACGTCTGTCCCTAGACCAATTGAGCTAACCCTCGGGGCTTAACTTCATCTGTGTTATTGATGAAAGTGTGATTTTTGTTTTTTTGAAGCTGCTTTATACATCTTGTTTTCCAGGAACACTTTTCATCTTATTCTGGCATATGAGGTTAACAAAAGCCTTATAGGCTAAGTGACACTGTAGACTTGTGAAAGAATCAGATGATGGGCTCTGAATTGGAACTGCATGTTGTAATTGGCTTCATAGAAATGAGCATCGTTAATATATGATTTCAATTTAGAAACATCAAGATATCATTTTTGCTGTAATATTAATGTTTTATTTATCAGCTATTGAATGATCTGGGGTGGTAGCCGAATTCACTTTTATGTCCTTTGTTTGATTTATAAAACCAAATCATTGCACTCCAGACTTGAATTAAAATTATTATCCTTGTATAATTTATTATATATAAAATAACTTTGAAGTTTGAACTTCTAAAGGAACAGTGACCAAAACAATGCCACCGCACATTGCAATGCTTCTTGGATAAGAATTTTAGCTTTGTAAGGTAGCTAAACCTTGAAAATAAGAAGAAACGATATTTTTGAGGTACAGGTACATTCAAAGCCATCAAAAGAGGCTCTTTGGCTGATGTATGATATAATTGTGTTCTATCTTCTTTTCTTTCTTCATTAAAAGGGCTGTCCTAGTCTAATGACTTGAAATTGTCCTTGTCCATGTCCTTGTTATCTATAGACCTGATTTCCTGTGTTTTTTGGCAGATAAATGATCGTTATGAGTTTCCGCTGCAGCTTGATTTGGATAGGGAGAATGGAAAATATCTTTCTCCAGATGCAGACAGGAGTGTGCGTAATTTGTACACTCTACACAGGTAACCCTTGGTCAGGCACCAACAAGTTGGTGCATCTCACCTACATTAAAATTTTAGTCCCAAACCTAAGTAGCAAGTGTGTCTTACAGCTTTATTTTAATCTTTAATCTAGTTCAAATTGGTGCATTGTACACATTTGGTTGAAACAAGAATGGCATATACTTGCAAGTATTTCTGATATGCCTGGTATTCAACATGAGCCTAGATTTCCAATGCATCTCCTGCATAATTTAGACTCGACAACTTTTCCCAGGTTGGATGTACATAATAATAGTCCCACATATTGGATTCTGTGTTGCTGTTCTATAGCAGTTTATGATTTTAGGGTGCCTTAACATATTTTTGTAGTGATTGTACTAATTTTATATTATCAGCATCTATATGTGTACAATTAACGGAACAGCAATAAAAGAGCTTGTCTAGGATGTCATGCATGAATCAAAACCTATAATAATAGTTGATGAAGAAATGATTCAGCCAAAACCAGACAATACGGGGATTGTTTTTCTGTGGGTAATATAATTCTATAAAAATAAAAGGCCTTCCATAAATATTGCGAAAAGCTTTCTCAAGTTAATTGCACTGATTTATTTCAAAATTGTGCAATTAAACTAACAAGGGACAATTGGATTGTTTGACCATATATGCATCCTCCTTGGTGATGTTACACATCGTAAACAAGATGAATATTATGACAATGTTAACCAGAGGAATTAAGTTTATCAGTGATTTCTCAAGCATGTATACTTACAAAATATATCCCAAAGGGATTAATGAATTCAGATAATGAATGTGAAATCCAAGTGACACAACCGACTCTTTGTAAATGTAGTCTCCAACTGCCTTGTTCAAATTTTGTTTGGGAGGCCTAAGGTGACCAGGGGTGTCTTAGTGAATATCTAAAAAGGGAGAGGCAGTCAATAGAGATGCCAACAACTTGGAGTAACAAGGAGGCCTTAGAGAACCAACCTTGCCTTTGTCTCGAGGTACTTGTAGAAGCAATCTTTGTCGAAGAGCAAAGGTACATAAGGGATACCTTTCCTATCCCGAGGTTGAGTCTCCTAGAGACTTTCTCGTGGAGGAAGGAGATAAGTCTCATGATCTTGTCCAAGAGGTACATCCTGGACAAGATGTCCTAAAAGTGTAGTTGTAATTTGAAAAAATTGTATCTCTAGCTAGGAAAGTAAATTGTATCCCTTGCTAAGTTGGGTTTGAAAAGCAATCCTCAAATCGAATTGCGAGCTTGGGAGTTGCACCCCCAAGTACGTGTAAGTCATGTTGATTTCAATCTCATTCCCTTGGGAGAAGTGGTAATTTGAAAAGGAGTTTGTGTACAAATTGAAGATCACGACCTTAGTTTTACTAAGGTTAACCACCGATTGTCTAAGATCAGAAACTAGATAGGGAGTCAATCTACCTTTGGTGTCTTTTAGGGGAGGAGGCTCAGAGGATCACATCATTAACAAATAAGAGCAAGAAATCAAGGTGTGATGTAGAAGATGTCTCCTCTTGTCTGTGCTCCTTGATAAAAGATTACAACTCATATCCCCAAAAAGAGTTGAGAGAGACCAATAATAAACTCTGAAACTCATGATGGCAGCTAGAAGAGTCTTGTAGATGCCAATGCCTTGTAGCCTTTGGAATAGTCCCTCTACGGAGACAGAGGCAAGAGCCTTCTAAAGTCAACAAAACAATAGAGTACATTCGAAGAATGATGTTGAGCCTCTTCGTGATAGCTTAGAGAGTGAATATGTGGTTGTTTGGTACTCATCAAAAACCTGCTTATACTCTAGCTTTGTGGTTTGCCCTTGGACATTGGTAAGAAAGCTACATGTTAAGCATTCTAGCATAGAGCTTGGCAAAAGTGTGCCAATTGTGATGGTTCTATAATTATTAGGGTTTGATGTTTTTCTTGATTTGAAAAGGGGTGCATGACATGGTGGATTATTAGGGTTTGATGTATTCCTTGATTTGAAAATGTGTGCATGATATGGTGGGACCATGGAGGCAAACTCAAACATAAAACATATCGGAATTGGTTGAACTTGATCAAAATTGGTTGTTTTAGGGTGTTTTTAGTTGGAAGCGGTCAACCAAATTGGTTGGTCCTCGACAAAATCGGTAAAAACTGCTTGGTTCTTAACAAAATTGGTCAAAGCTGACCAATTTAGGGGAAATTTTGTTATTTTGGTTGATTATGATTGATGTAGCCCCACCCACTCACAAAAGGGAAAAAACCAAAAATAGAAAAACCCTATGACTACCCTAAATCTAATTTTCATCTATTTAATGATGCCCCCCTCTATCTCAGATGGATTTTTATCCTATATAGTCTTGTAATTGCTTTCATGGCCACTAGATATCGATATTGATGTGGACCTGGAGGAGCATTGAGTAAAGATGTTGTGCATATTGAAGCACAGTATGTAGAGGATCTAGATTTAGAGAATTATGTAGTTTGATTTGATATTTGATTGTAGTTTGTAGTATGATTATTTTTGGACTCTAGACATCATTTATGTATGATTATTTTTGGACTCTAGACATCATTTAGAGCCTTAATGTTTATATATTTTGGTTCAAATATGTATTGCACTATGTGCCAATTTGCTACATTCATTCTTAACATGCTATATAGATGAGAAAACTTTTCATATTTGGTGTTTGATGGCATATTCTATACATTTTTTGGTCAATCATTTTATTTTTCATTTTTTTTGTGTGGCTTGTTCTTGATTTTGGGGTTGATTAGTTTTGTGCTGGTTCTAGTTTTGATAACATTTGATAAAATAGTTAGGCTTTTTTGTCGATTTTGGTTCAGTTCTTGATTTTGGGGTTGACTAGTTTAGTGTTGGTTCTAGTTTTGATAACATTGGATAAAATAGTCAGCTACGTAAAAACTTAGAGCTACCTATTATATTTGAGGAACTTCACTCCAATGGCTTCCTCGTTTGTAGTTTTCCTAGTGTTCATAATCTTGATTGTTCTGGTCTCTCGAGGAAAATATGTTAAAAAGTGTACCTTGGACAAGTGTTTCTCACATAGCCTAGGCGCCTAGTATGTGTAGGAAAGTGTCCAAAGTGGTGCCTAGTATATTAACTTTATGAGATATAAAGTTAAAAGTGACTTTGAGAATATTTCATGAAAAGGGCGACTAAAGAGACATTTAATAACCATCGTTGATCGTGATGGCTCAAGATCAAATCTCAGCCATTAGATCAAGTGACTCTTCGTTGGGAATATCAAATGTCTATCTAGGGATTGAGGCGCCCCATTGAACTCATTCTTCATGAGCATTTGGAGAGTACGAGAGAGAGAGAGAGCAGAAAAAGGAGAAAGTGGAGGCGAATTTGCAGCTACGCACGAATTCCAAAGCCAAGTGATGGCACACAAACCGAGGAGTGAAGTACAGCATTAGAGCATGCCGTACTGTACGGATTGGAGCAAGCTGTACAATCGAGAGGGTACAAAAATCGAGGGAGTTTTTTGCACAATTTCCAAGGCGGGTTTGGCACATAAATTGTGGCAACCAACAGGCACAGATTTCTGGGCATTTATTGCAGACCAGAAGGCATGATTTTCGAGGCACATTGTACAACATTTAATGTTGTAACAGCCATACACTGTACAGATTTCTAGGCACAGAAAGTGAGGAGCTGTTTGGGCATGATTTTCAAGGCAGTGTCGATTGGCACAGAAGTTGAGATAAGTCTGAAATTAATGCTGTTACATTCTGCTGTACAAATAATTTCTCTGAGTTCAAGAATAATAAATTTCTCCCCTCTCTCACTGGTTTTCCCCTTGCGGGTTTCTCCAGGGTAGATTTGACCAAAAATCTGTTAAATTTCTGGGTTTGTGCATTTATTTCTGGTTTAGTTTGCTGTAAAAAGACTCTTGTGTTTCCAGTTATAATTTTCTGTTTATGCTAATACCATTTACAACAGAGAATTAAATGTGGGTTGGGCATTAAGCAGTGAAAATTATTGAGACAAAATAAACAAGAGGGAAACCTTAATGGAAAACATGATCAAAAAATTTGCAATATGAGAATTGAGGTAGTGAATACCATGTTTGGGGGCTCGCCTTGGAAGCCTTCTTCGTCAACGACCTTGCTGGTTCTCATGACCATAACTGTTTCTGTTATTTTGTCGAAGTAGAGAAGATGACAAAAATGGGGGGACAGTTGATATGGATAGGGGCTTGCACATGAACATCCTAGAGAGAGACCTTATGAGTACATGGATTGGGGGATCTAAATTCTGGGGAGAGAAATATGTCTAGGAAAAATGGTGTGCGGAAGGTTTTGACTCTTGAGGGAATGGTGGAGGGCCTCACAAAGCTTATGTATTTTTGTAACGAAAGGAAGGATTGCTTTTAACGACGAAGGAGGTGATGTTAGGATTTTTGAAAGTGGGGGAAGCATACGAGGTTGTTTTGACTCCCTTGACAATATTATAGTAAAGATGACCCGGGGGGGGAGAGGTGATATGGAGGCTAGTGTAGGAACATCTTAGATGGAGATCGTGTGAGCGAGCATGGATCGAGGATCGAAATTTAGAGGGAGAGTGGTAAGTGTAGGGATAAGTGGGTGCTAGAAGGTTTTGTGTGAATGGTGGAGGGTCTCACAAAGCTTGTGCCTTTGTAAAGCAAAGGAAGGCCCCCTTTTTATTTCAAGGAAGGCAACATTAGGCTTTGTAAAGATGGGGAAGGACATGGAGTCGTGTAAAAGTGAAACGAAGATGTTGGTGGTGGAGTTTGCACTCCTCAATGAACCAAAGGTTGATGGGGAAAAATCCAGGTGGGGGGCGTGAGTGGATTATCAGTTGGAATGGGGGTAAGAGTCAAGAGTAGCGTGTCAAATAGCTGTGGAAAGAAGCTCATATTTGGTTGAGGTTGTCTTGAATGACAAGAAATGGGTGAGAGGAGGTATTTGTTGTCGAAGTGGTGTAGGAGTTGACATACTCTCTATCAAAGAAGATATTAGTGCATGGGGTGCTAAGGGGGTTGGGATAGGAAGGTGGGGAGATGAAGGGAGAAATATAGGAGAGTGTGCTTTACAAGAGAAATATCGGATGCGAGAGAGTAACTTTTGGTTGGCTAGGCTGTAAGTGACCACATTGGCATCATCGCTATGAGGAAAACACATGAAGCCCTTTGAATTAGGGTAGCACAAAAGACCATTTAGGAGCAATAGATCATGAGAGTCCCTAAATTGTAAAAAGTGCCTCCCATAGGCTCCAAGGTCTCCAAGACCATCATCTGAAGTCTTGTGGAGGCCCATGGTGTTTTTGTCAATTTATTGAAGGCAAGGGCAATCACGGATGTGTATGAAGTGGTACTTTTAAAGCCATGGTATGGGCATTAGTTTCCCAAAAGAATGACCTTGCCAAGAGTTGAATAAAGATGAATGTATAATATAATTTGAGGAATGGGTCCCTGTTCAACTCATTGTGATGTGCGAGGTGTAAAGAAGTTGGGGGGAAGTAGCACACTATGATCTAAATGTCTTGAGGTAGTGGGTACTCCCTCAGATTCGAACCCACCAGAACTTGGTGTGGCAACCATAGAAACCTTGTCATGAAGATCATCATAGATAAGGCATGGAACCCTTATTGAATTCTCACACTGTTGGAATGGGGAGTCTCTTGTTTGTAGGTCAACCATCAATGATAGCCTTGGATCATAGGTGGTGTTTGCTTGGGGCTTGCGCAGGTCTTTGTTAGAAAAAGGAGGCCATCAGTTCCAAGCACACCATAGTGTACTCGAAGAGGAACAAAATATGCCATTACAATTCCAGCACGTGTTGGAACTGGCAGGGGGGGATCATGGAGATAAGAAAGTGATGGATTGCCTTCCTCCTATAATTCCTTTGTAGAGAGCAGAGCCGTCTTTGACTGTTAAAAGCTTTGTTCAAATTCTCTTCTAAAGGGAACTTGTGCACAAATTCCTGTACAAAGGTAACTCTAACTATGCCCAACTTGTTTTAATTTAACAAGTCAGTTTTCCATTAATGTTAAGTCTTGTTTCAAATTTAAAGTGGTGGTGTAAACTTATGTTTTTGAAAGCTTGTGAACAAGTCTAGAAGAATCCTATTTTCTGCCAAAATTTGCCTTACATTGAGAAACCGTCTCATTATTTCCACATCAAATAGTTTGGTACTTTCTCTTCGTTTCATCACAGCAGACACATTACATTGCTAATTTTATTAGCTATAAATGTGCTTTGGCCAATATTGTGAAATATTCTATTTAGCATTTACAATAGTTACAATTGTATGCAAAGGGATGCCAAAATAGGCTACATGACTCCATTTCCTTTGGAGGGCCTACTTATAGATCAAAATATCTCCATATTTCTTTTATTTTCATTATATTTTGTATTTGTTAAAGGATTTCAACCATACAACAACACACCAGAATTCAATAACAGGGGATTCTTGAGAGTAGGACATGCCTATACTGTTTGCTCTTAATTATGCCAGTGATTAGTGAGAAGAAGTCTTTACCGTGTCAATCAATTCTAGAGAGGTGTTTTGTAAGGACTTCATCCTAAAGTCATTGGAGGTCTACTTGGACGTCTGGGCATTGTTTGGCTGTCTGAATAACCATAATGCATCACATTGGGGTCCCATGATTCAAAGAATTAGCAGTTTTAACATTTATGATTTGCTGCTAATGTTTATTCTTTTAACTAGTGGCATATTGGGTTTTGGTTTAGATCTTTTCGAATGGGCAGTTGGAATGATCAGATTGGGTGTTGTTGGTTGTTATTGTGAGTGTGACCATTACATATTCCTTTAGTTAGAGATTCTTAACTTTCTAACTGATAGTGCTATGGATTAAATCTTGCTTGCTGATTGGATCTTCTAACTTATCTTATAGTGCTTTATGATTGGATCTTCTAACTTATCTTATACAGCCTTACCTTTAGTATATATTTTAAAAATTTGTAGTCTTTGAGATTCCCTTTTTATGAAATAATTGTGCTGTATGCTTATACTCTGATACCATGTGGCAGTGTTTTGGTCCATAGCGGGGGTGTTCATGGAGGCCATTATTATGCATTTATTAGGCCAACTCTCTCAGATCAGTGGTATGCCATTTGAACCTTATTGTGATTATGTGGGGGCTTTTTCTACTAATTAATGTGGCTGAAAGAATGAACACTCTAAGGTTTTCATGGTATACTCTCTAAATGCCTATGAAGTTTTTTTGATTAAATATATTTAAATTTTATCATAGGTACAAGTTTGATGACGAACGCGTTACAAAGGAAGATGTTAAGAGGGCCCTGGAAGAACAGTATGGTGGTGAAGAGGAGGTAAAAATATTCCCTTTTTGCTGTTTGGAGTTTCACTGAAAACTTTCAAAAATATCAATGCTTTTCCTTTTGTCTTTGTTGTTGCAGCTGCCACAGACAAATCCTGGGTTGAACAATACTCCATTTAAATTTACAAAATATTCAAATGCTTACATGCTTGTCTATGTTAGAGAGAGCGATAAGGACAAGATTATCTGCAATGTTGATGAGAAGGATATTGCAGAGCACCTAAGGGTGAGCATTTTGGTTGTTAAATTGTTTAACTATCAGTGGCCAGTGATGTATTAAAGCTTTCTCAAGTTACTTTGTTCAATTCAATCTCTTGTTTGTCATGATGCTAAGCACCATGCACATATGTTTTACAGGTGAGACTAAAGAAAGAACAAGAGGAAAAAGAACTGAAGCGGAAAGAAAAGGCAGAGGCACATCTTTATACAATTATAAAGGTAGTCTCTCATTGATGAGATAATTCTCAGCTTCTTTACTACTGTGCAAAATAAAATTTGTTTTTGTTGAAATTCCAGAAGTATGTTAAAATATCAATATTTGAGGAAGAAATAATGTTTTCTGGTTATAATTGTTGTTTCAGGTTGCCCGTGATAAAGATCTTTCTAATCAGATTGGTAAGGACATATATTTCGATCTTGTTGACCATGATAAGGTCCGGACGTTTCGGATTCAGAAGCAAGTTCCTTTTGTTTCTTTCAAGGTATGATTTTCCTGTGCTGAAAGACTTGAAGCTTTTTAAAATTTCATGAAAAGATGTATTATAAATTGTAATTAGCTTTCTATGGTCCTGTTTGGAACAGGACCTCCACACCTGATCACTTTCATACTCTTTAAGTTGACATGCTTCTCTATACTGTAGTTAATTTTATTATCAGCGCTGAAGTGTTTTTCTTTATAATCATGCATTCTCAGAGTCTTCTGTATAGAGACATATTGTTTCTATCATTAATTTCTACATTGAACTTTTCTGCTGTAGTTCTTAAATTGCAGGAATATGTCTTGTCTATAATGATCTCAAAGGACTGCATTAGGATCTAATAATTAAAGCTTGCAATAGTTATAGCATGTCCTTTAGTGAGCTGTTTGCTCTGCTGAATCAACTGTTTAAATTGTAAATCTGATACAGTAATTGGAAGGCCACAGAGAAGAACCTAAATTTATGTTTCCACGCAGTTGTCAAAATATCATGTCATCTTGATATAAATCTTTCTCGTAGTTGCCACTTGGGCCTTATCTTTATATGGTCACTATGTTGATCAGTAACAGAATTGTGAAAATTAGAGAGATTATTGATATGACATGCATTTCAGATGGTGTAACTGTTTCATTTAAGGTTTGTACTTGAAGTTGACAGATGAAATTAGAGTTCAGTCATATATAAATCAACATAGCGAGCATGCATCCATTTTCTTCATAAGGCAGAATTTCAACAAGCAAAAGTAAGTAACTGTACCAATGAGCTTTCTTTGGCTTTGGAAAATGTCGAAATCCAGGGAACTAGCTGCAGGGTTGTTAGTCCAAAGACCATGGGAGTTGTCAAGTCCCTAGGGGCTTTTGTCTAAGTTACCGGGATTTGGAATTGGATCCACCAGATTTTTGGAAAGCCAGGATCCAGATATGGTGGGGAAATTGCAGGTACAAACAATATAAATATATTTTATTTTATAATATGTGAAAATAGAACTTAATATAAATAATTAAATATAAAAGTATAAATATGTAACTTATATATACATTTTAAATATTTAATACTTATTATATAAAATAGTTAATACATTAAATTTCAACTGCTAAATTTTATGAGTATATATAATTTTATAAATTTTAATTGATACTTCAATATATAAATTATAATTTATTCTATAAACAATTTTAGTATAAATGTAACTTGTAAGTTTATGAGATCTAATATTGATAATATAAGTTATGCATTCATCTTTAACTTACGAAGGCTACCTTCTAATGGTATAAATATACAAGAACACACCAAGTTGCTCCAAGTGCACCTAGATTTCACTCCAATCCACTGCTAAAAAAAGGTAGAATCTCATTACTTGATAAGAAACAACCAAATAAGTCATAGACCACTTTTTGAGTGCAAGTGGATATTGTCACAATAGCACAACCATCCCTCGAATGAAATTCATTCTAGTCAAAAGGATACCTGCAAGAGTGTTGTTTAGAACTTTCCCTGCGATTTGCAACTCCCTAAAGCAGATTATTATTGAATAGCTTCTAGGGGTGAATTAAGCACTTTGTTTTCTTGTTGCAAGCGATGGCTTTGGCATTTATATTAACTGATGTTAAATAAAATTTGGTTCTGACAATGGGCACATTGACCTTACATTCATTTCATTTCCCACAGTTTTAGAATTCAGTGCTACTGTTTCAGTTCTGGATACCAACATGACTTTTTGGTAAAGCCACAAGATAACCAGTTTATATCCAAACTCGATGCTGATATTGCAATGACATCAAACTATCTAGATTCTAAACAGCCTTGAACAACAATGCTAATTCTCTTATAACAGCTATCTACATGATAAAAGGCTTAAAACCAACCTTATATGAAACCTGGATTTTACTACTCAATGAGCACAGACCCATCTCAACTCTGGATCTGTTAGGTGCCAATAGTTACCAAATTCCTTGAGGTAGCAATCTCAACGTGAACTCACTACCTAGCTTAAAGACTATTCATCCACACTAGGATTGTTACCTTGATGAAATCGATACATCTTGGCATATGATAGCTCCAGGGTTAAAACGATTCCGTGCTAGTGGCTCAAGCACACCTGACTTGGATTTCAAGGTGTGTTTTTTGTATATGGATCTGTCATATTTCATAAGTTTATGCATCACCTTCCTTTTTTGAGAAGGTACTCTTTAGTTCCATTGCCCTACTTCTTTGTAATTTGTGGAGATCAATGAAATTATCTTATCTGATCTGTGTAATAAATAAAAAAATAGCAAAATTTCCTTTTTTTAATGTCTATCTGCTAGATTTGTTTTTTGCGTTCTTTAAATAGATGTCTTGATGGCTGGGAAAATACTCAGAAATGCATTCTGCAACTGCCACGAACTTGAGAAGGCAGCATTTGGATGGGCCAATGCCCTCTAGATTTGCAAACTATAAGGACTGTTGCCAGCTCATTTGTATTTAGTTTCTTAAAATGAATTTCTGGCTGTCTGGGAAAAATAAAAATATTGAGAAATGGATATGCAGGCAGAAACCTGTTCAGTCTGCAACTCATAATCTGTAAGTGCTGACCTCATGGCACTCATTCTTAAAATATGTGTTTTGTTGGCTAGGAAAATAATTAGAAATTGGTATGCAGGAAGAAACCTGTACAGTCTACAATTGTGAATCTTTCAAAAAGGCAGCACTGGACCAACATCCGCTAGACCTCAAGGAAATTGATACATCTCAATGCATGATATATCTCGCATTAAAATTGCTCTGGACTCGTGGTAGTTTTGCACAACTAACATGGAATTACATTTTGATGTTTGCTGTGTAGAGACCTGTCAAATTTCATGAGTTTATGTATCACCTCCTTGTTTTTTGAGATGTCTCTGTACTCTCCAGTCCCATTGACCTATTTCTTGGTCCGTTGTGGACATTAATATAATTTTCTCGTTTGATCTATGTAAAAAATATCAAAATAGCCAAGTGCTCCATTCTTTTAATGTCTCTTTGCTATATTTGTTTTTTGGGTTATTAAAATAGATGTCTCGTTGGCTGGGAAAATACTCAGAAACGATTATGGAGGGAGAAACCTGCTCAGTGTGCAACTGTGAAGAACTTGAGAAGGCAGCATTTGGATGGAGGGTGAAACCTTCTCAGTGTGCAACTGTGAAGAACTTGAGAAGGCAGCATTCGGATGGGAAAATGTCTGGTATATTTGAAAACCATTAGGACTGATGCCTGTTAGTTTTGTATTCATTTACTTAAAATGAATGTCTTGTTGTCTTGAAAAATGTCGAGGAAGGGACATGCAGGAAGAAACCAGCTCAGTTTGCAACTCATAATTTATAAGAGCTGATGTCATGTCACTTAATTTTAAAATATATGTTTTGTTGGCTAAGAAAGTAATGGGAACTGATATGCAGGAAGAAACCTGCAGAGTCTACAACTGTGAAGATTTTAAAAAGGAAGCTCTGGGCAGACATCCACTTCATCTGGGAACTATAAGGGTTCATGTCTGCTACCTTTGTCTTGGGTTCTTAAAATAGATCTCTTCTTGGCTCAAAAATATTGAGAAACAGATATGGGGAAGAAGCCTGCTCGGTCTACAACTGGTCACCAAAAGGGCAACTCTACTTATATTGGATCTTAGGCAATTTACTTTTTTTTTTGATTTTTTGTAATCATTGTAGCACAGTGATAGTAGATCATATTCTCTCACTGCCACAAACATGGTGTCTTTTTCTCATTGAGGGGGGTGAGGGGGGCTGCATTGGCTCATTG
>JZKD02S1673567.1:67747-89490 GCA_000966675.3 Picea glauca | reverse complement strand
TCTTCATTTCCATGTTTAAGTGCTTTGCATTTTTCTATAGCATTGTTTAAGTTTTCCATGATTGTATGGTATTTCGAGATAGTTTACATCAGTTTGACGTTTATCTTCTCCATAGTATTCATCATGGTCACAAGAGTTTTTCATTTACATGAACTATCTTCATTTCCATTTTTAAGTGCTTTGTATTTTTCTATAGCATTGTTTTAGTTTTCCTTGATTGTATGGTATATCATGATAGTTTACATCAGTTGCTTTTATCTTCTCCATCGTATTCATCTTTTCGAAATTGCTATACATTGTTCAAATTGCCTTTCCATGCAATTTTTTATTTGACTCGAGGTAACTTTTGCAGAATTCTTTTCTGAAATTACCCACACAAATTTAGTGGTACTAGAGCTTTGATAGTGAAGCTAATTAATTTTGAAAAAAGTCATTTATGATTTCTTTGAATTGAAAGAATGTTGTTTGGGTGATAAATTTCGAGATTTGTAGTTTGAAAAACTCTACAATTGAGATTTATGACCTGCAGATTTTATTTTAATTTTCCAAGTTGGAAGGCTGAAGCCTTGAAGGTGATTGGTAGAATATAAAAGACAAGTATAATTATTTTGTAAGCTCTCCAGTTTAGACACTTAACCAGAATAGATCAATCTTTGTACCATATATGGATACTTGAATACCAAACAATAGTATGATTCATACAAATCCCTAAATTATTTCTCTGAATCATATGTGAAAATCAAATTGAAAGGATATAATTTATCTCTTTGTTTTCCAAATGGCCTTTCTTCCTTCTTTCTTGGATCAACCAGATATTGAATCTTTATGAAAATATGTCATTTGTATCAATACGTGACCAAATAGCTCGATCCGAAGTGAGCGACGGGATCTGAAGGAATTGATTAAGGTGAGTTGATAAGTTTTTAGCTGGGAGCAGATAAGGTTTCTGGATCTGGTATCGTCAGGTGGAGCAAGGATTACCACAAAAAATGTAGAGAGATACAAAAATTGGATCATTGATAGCGATTCAAAAACTTGAAAAAAGGAGACACTTTTTATTGAAAACTTTTTTAGAGAAAAGAGGGAACAGGAATAATTCCCATTACATCGACAATTAGATCGGAAATTGCATAAGCCTCAGGTAATTTTTCAAAAAAGGGATTATACAAGCCATTTATAAAGTAGCAATGTTGTGGAGCACACAATTTTTCCATATTATGCTTATTTTTTTCTTTACCAGGCAACATATCTTGGGGAAATCCCTGGGCACTTCCCCTCATTCGGAGGATGGTATTGTGGGTAAACCCTAGATTCTTCAGGGCTTAGGCCAGGTCAACAACAGGGTTCAAGGTCATTATAACAATATAGTCGTGAAGAGCTCAACATGTCACTTGTGGGAATTAAACTTTGGTGGGGGAGGATAACACTCCTCTCATTTGACACCAGGGCTAGACTCATTTGACTTTTCCATATTATGCTTTTATATGCTACTGGTTCATGCATATTATAGAGAAATACCGGCCATGAAAATATATGATCATGTATATTTTCTGTAGCCGGTCTAATCGGTCAAACATCCATTGTATGCATGAGCTTTCTCATACAGCTTGTTGATATTTATAGTTATTGGGTATTCTTGTGCTTCCAGTTTCCTGTTGAGTCTTCCGAATTGTACCTTGTTATAGGAACACATGACTGTTAAGAACACTGCCAATTTTATTCCAGTCCCATATCATATGGGCTACTGCCACCCAAACAGTTGTAGTAAGTCTAATTTGCTTTCCCTTTTATCATTGGACTTGTCCATGCAATTTATGTGGGCTACTGCCACCCAAACAGTTGTAGTAAGTCTAATTTGCTTTCCCTTTTATCATTGGACTTGTCCATGCAATTTATGTAAGCAAATTATGCTGCCGTCAATCTTATACAGACTTTTATGGGGCAAGTGGTGTTTTGAGTTATTCAGTTTTATTTCGAATTTTGAAGTCTTGACTGAAAGATGTCATATCAATAAACATAAGCTCATACTTTTGCCAATCAACTAATGACATGACCAAAGAAAGGTGATATAATGATTCGTGCATGATCTATCAGAAATCTGGACAAGTCAAATTAAGTCTGATCATGATAAAGCATGTAAATACAGATGATCACGAAGTCTGATCATGATAAAGCATGTAAATAAAGATGATCATGAATTTAAATGGACAGTATATATGAAACTGTATCAAAATAGCAACAATTACCATACGTTGCATGAAATTAACTCTGATCATGATAATGCATGTTAATATTGAAGATTGTTACTTGAAATGATGGTATATATGAAGTACGACAAGAGCTACAGTATATGTTGCATTGTTAATGCAAAGTGATGGGAGTTTAATGAGAATACGCTCAACCATATAGGTTCGTTTCAATGCAATAACATGTGCACTACACTGGACAATGTCAAATGGACAGTGGTCGAAAATTGAAAGCAAAATAGTGACTTTAAAAGCATGATTTATTGCTTCAATATGGATATCAAAATTGACAAACAAATTTTTTAATCAGATTTTGCATAAACTGGTAGTGTGAACAAAGAATTTAGAAACTAAGAACGTCTCCAATGATTTGATGCAAGAACAAAATGTGAGTTGTTTTCTAGGAATGGACATGCCAAAGAAATGGAAGAGGCTCTAATTCTGTACATTGACTTGGAAATACTCTGTAGTTAATATGCATGTATTCCAACAGCTATACAAGAATCTCCTTGATACTACGAATTCAGTATTTTAAAGTTCTGATATCGTGTGATGTAAGAGTATAAATCAGTGCTTTTCTCTTCATAGGGTCAGATTCAGCATTTTGTTATCGACGGGTTCAGTATTTTGAATCTCTGATATTGTGTGATGTAACAGTATGAATTAGTGCTTTTCTCTTCATGGGGTCAGATTTAGCATCTTGTTATCTACCTGAACAACATCGCCCTGCTGAAGGCTCTCTATCTATTTTTCATTCTTTAAGTTTTAAAAATATTTTGAAGGATTAATTATGCTGATATACTTACCATTCTGCTGAATGCTCACTATATGAATGAATTTTTCATTATTTTCTCCCTCTTTGTAAATTGGACTCTGTAGGGTTTAACCAGATAGATTGATAATAATTATTGAAGTCAAATACATTTTTGGGGTGGTAGCAAGTATAGGTTTTTTTAACAGTAATGGTTAAAAATTGTATTCATAAGGGGCTGCGGCCAAACTGGACAGCATAATAATACAAAATATAAGCCTGACCACAAACTGCTGGTCTAAGGATCCAAAAAACCAAAATTTTGACCCAATAACTGTTCTATCCATTTTTCCCAACCCCTAATCCTATATATTTAGTGTGTGTATTGCCGTACATACTGATATAGCAAAAAGACTACCTGATGAAACATGATAAAACAGAGAACTACATTAAAATTGGTCCTTGAGGGTCTGCCTCTTTAAGGCCAACCTGATTCTCCATGACGTGCTCAGTGGGTTGCATGTCCACATCCACTGACGACCCTGCAATATCCTCTCTCACAGCATGGTTCCAGGTTGCCTTGAATGGAGAATGATGTTCAGAGGCTTCCTCCTTAACCCGAGATGAACATGACTGCATGTGGGTGCTCGAAACTAAAGATGAGCTGCAATTCTGGAAACTAAAGTGTGCAAGGAGTCCAATCTTTCTTCTAGTTCCTCATACATCCCCTGGTGACTATGCACGAAATCTGCAAATTCTTTCTTTTCTCTAAAGACTGACAGTTGATGAGCAGATGCTATTGCATGCTGGTCCCGGACTTGAGTCTCCACCAAAAATTTAATACTCCCAATCATCTTTCCATTGTGACCACGTTTTAGAAGAATTTGACATATCACTCTGAACCTGTGGATTCTGGCACTCACATCCCCTTATTCCTCTCCTCAGATCAGATTATGACAAATGTGCACATAACACAGCGACCAGACCGGCTATGATTACTGGCCATGGCTAGGCGTTCTGCACAGACTGGCACCCAGAACTCGTGAAGACTCCCTAATCAAGCCCCTGTGATAATGTCCTGACAACCAAAGTACATGGCCCCATGCTCAGAAGCCAGCTTCTCCAGTGCTAGGGTAATATCCAGAGCCGACAACCTGTGTATCACAGCTGAACAAGAAAACCACATTCAGGAACCCTCCCCATGTTGCAGTCCTTAATAATACCTGATGCATGCAGGGTAAAATTAAGGAGCACGCACCTCTGCAGGGGCATTAACTTCCACTCCTTGCTTGCATGCTTGGGCTGACATTGGGGTTTATGATGCATTGTCACGACTTAGGATGTATATTATCATGGGAGGGGGTAGATGGACAGATCCTCCATTTATTTTTATCACTCCTAATTCGAGTCCCAAGTTGGTCTGGATGTCTGCACTTGAATTATAGATACAGGGGACCTGAAAGAACTCTATTTTTCAAACTCCTCTGCTAGTGCTTCAACTCCGAGAATGAGTCTAGCAAGGTGAACATCTTTTGGAGCTGTCTTACATGCAAATGACATACTATGATAGAGGAATCCCCTAGTACAGTAGCACATTTTATCGCCTTCTCCTTGATCAACACAAGGCCTTGATAAACTGAAAGTGCTTCTGCCTCATTGTTAGAAGCATAACTCAGATCCCAAGCATAGGTAAGTTCTTGATTTCCTTCAGGATCTAGAACAATCCCCTTTGCACCTGCCTCCTCTAGGAAGCACAGGGTGGTAGCAAGTACAGACCCCTTCTATTATTTTCATGTTTGTTTTGTAACTTTCATGGAAGTGCCCAATTTGGAGCACCAATCGGATGCAAAAAATAAAAATGGTAGGTGTTAGAAGAATAACATGTAAAATATATGTTAGCTAAGATTTTTCCTTGGCACCTGTATTGTATAAAAATGAGACTCTTTAAGAATTTTAGCAAGCAATTTTTTTATTTTATTTTATAGAACTTGAGAAAGACTAAGGTTAATATTATTTTTCTTCATCTAATGATGTAAGACTAAATTTCTCGCCTATGCATAATTTCTGTTGGATTTGACGTACTAAAATTTGCTGTAGGATTTGTTAATTTAAAAAAATCCTTTTCTCAAATTGTGTCTTTATGAATTACCAAGTGTCTCAAATTGTCTGTATTTTTTGTTACTGACTTGTCTTTTAAATTTTCCTTTCATTACCAAGTGGGGTGAATAGAGAGAAGATCATTGAATTTTTGTTGGTGAATTTTTTCTGTAGATTGTCCATTTTCGGCGCTTGGATAAGCCA
Source organism: Picea glauca (assembly GCA_000966675.3). Lineage (NCBI taxonomy): Eukaryota > Viridiplantae > Streptophyta > Pinopsida > Pinales > Pinaceae > Picea > Picea glauca. Next base: position 84,192 of record JZKD02S1673567.1, on the reverse strand, counting down.
AAGGAAGATGATTTTTGTTTGGAACTGTAAGTGATTGGAACCTTGGTCTTTGTAGCTCTATATAGGTAGAGAATTATTTTTATTTATATCTTTGAAGTTTAGGGACAATGGTGGGTTATTTATAGTCATTGTTTGTAACTTTTGTAGCTCAAAACTCTTCACTTATGACGATGTTGTGGAGAGAGTTGCACAGCAACTTGACTTGGATGATCCCTCAAAAATCCGACTCACAGCGCATAATTGCTATTCACAGCAACCAAAGCCTCAACCCATCAGATACAGAGGAGTAGACCACTTAAGTGATATGCTAGTACATTATAATCAGGTACAACATCACATGCTTGTATTCATTCAAAAATTGAAGTAAATTTGTAGGTATGTTTTCAGATTTTTGGAAGTGAAACTCTGTTATGTGCAAGCTCATCAAATGTACTGAGTTATGGATGGTTGTTTTTGACAGATTTCAGACATCTTGTATTATGAAATTCTCGATATCCCACTTCCAGAACTGCAAGGGCTAAAAACTTTGAAGGTTGCTTTCCATCATTCAACAAAAGATGAGGTGAGCAAAATGGCAGGACTGGTTTGATTCTGCAGTGTAGGAGCAGTATGCAGAATGTTATACTCGCAGCATCAATTTTTTGATATGTGATTGATGTTTTAGCTTTATAACAGGTATCTGTGCACAGTATTAGACTGCCCAAACAGAGTAGTGTTGGTGATGTCATCAATGAGCTAAAGACAAAGGTTGTTTACTTTCCTTATTTTTTAATTCCTCATTGTACATTCTTAGAATGTGTGCTAGAATGCATGTAATTGTTATGATGCCTATATTTTGGATTTGTTTAGACGTTTTTAATTGTTATTTTCATGTTAATTTTGAACTTGGTCAACACATAATATCAATGTCAAATTTAATATTTGAATTATTAACATTAAAATTATGTGGTGATGTGATATCCTTTCTAAACAATTGTGTTAATTCATTTGATTTGGTATACAATCAATTTTCAATTTCTGTGGGTTAAATTGAATAACTGTCTATAGCAAGTGGAATCTTTTGTGTGCTTACATCCAAGGGAGCTTGTTCAGTGCCATAATTAGACAAGTAATGTTCTATTTTGGATATTATTTATGAATAGACACTGTTACTTGTCATTTCTGAACAAACTATGGGAAGCCTTGTGTCGGTATTGATTCTATCTTTTAAGTTGTCTTCCAAGGTATACTGCGGACAAGGCCTGACTTTCATTATTATTCTTGTTAAAATAGGTTGAGCTTTCAAATCCAAATGCAGATATTAGATTGCTTGAGGTCTTCTACCACAAAATTTACAAGGTACGATCTACAGTAACATTACCTGTTTAGTGGTTATTGTAGGAGTCTTGATCTATTGCTGGTTTATTATATTCAGAATGATTTTTCAATATGGTGAAATCTACTGATCTGGCAATAGCTTTACATTCCTAGGTAATGCCAATAATTTGTTTTTGTATGCAGATTTTCCCCTTGAATGAAAAGATTGAGAACATAAATGATCAGTATTGGACTTTGCGAGCAGAGGAGGTATTTCAAATTTCCATTTTTCTAATGATTTTGATATTTCTTGATGATTACATTTAATGACATCTCTGAACAGGTCCCAGAAGAGGAGAAAAATTTAGGTCCCCAGGACCGGCTAATTCATGTGTATCATTTCACGAAGGATGCTTCTCAGAACCATATGGTAAATTTATTAATTTTCTTTGCAGGGTCTTTACTAACATCAACTATTCTATGCTTTTAAGTTTTAAGAGTGCAATAAGTACAATGACTAAATTGTTTTCTGAGCTTTTACTTTTTTTATTTGAATAGGTGCAAAACTTTGGGGAGCCTTTCTTTTTGGCTATCCATGAAGGCGAAACATTAGCAGAAGTAAAAGAACGAATAAAAAAGAAATTGCATGTTCCCGATGAAGAGTTTTGCAAGGTAGAGAATATTTTCTGTTCCTCTAATATTTCAAGTGTTAGTAATCTGAATCTACTCATTTCCATAATTCAGGTTAACGTGCCTTTTCTTTTGTAACAGTGGAATTTCGCATTCATTTCTTTGGGTCGTCCTGAATATCTTCAAGACCCAGACATTGTGTCTACTCGTTTTCAGGTAACACATTGGATTTCTTTTGCTGTTGTGGTGTTATTCGCTATAATTTCAATTGAAATTAAACGTTTACAAAGTTTGAGCGGGTGTATTTATTTCAGTTATTTTGGTTTAATGCTTCTACAGAGGCGAGATGTGTATGGAGCTTGGGAGCAGTACCTTGGTTTGGAGCATTCTGATAGTGCCCCTAAGAAATCTCACCAAGCTAATCATGTAAAATTCAACTTTCCTTGTGTCTAATTACTTAAAAATTCGAGTTATGGTTTATGATTAGCTGCAGTGTTTTGTTGTACTATATATATGATAGCTTGGAACCTGATTGTATTGTTTCATGTTAGCAGAATCGCCACAGCTTTGAGAAACCTGTAAAGATATACAATTAAATGCAGAATGGCACTCCCTCAATATAGACTGAAGGCCTGGACCTTTGGGAGTATTTACTTTAATGAATGGAATTCAAGGAGTCATATAATTGTGGTCCTTGGTTTGGATGAACATGTGTCATCCATTTTTTGGAGTGGCAACTACGTTTTATTTCATTTCGTTATACATGTTCTCACTGCATACAATTAGTGTTTTACTGGTCACATATTGTTGAGTATCTGCTAAGTTATAAAATGGAATATTGTAGTGTTTTTGTTTGCTATCAGATAGTAAAACAGATGGAATATGGGAAGATTTGAGAATCTTGGCTTTGATGCCTTGCAATGTGTCAAACTTCTTGGTAGTAGTCATACTGCGTTAGCGTTGCATGCCATAATGAGCGGCTGTTTAAACGAGTTGCTCATTTGTTTCTTGGAAGAGATTCTAGTTGTATTTAGGAGATTCTTTTGAAGCTGTATAACATACCCATTTTGTAATCTATTGCCCCTCTGATATTGGAGACATTTGGTTTTATACCCACAGATGACGATAATAACGACAACTTACATTTGTATTGGTTCTGACAGATGTTCAATTAATTGGTGAATGTGACATAATTCTTTTGGGTTCATGTATCTATGTGCCATTAGATGGAATGTAAGCTGTGATTTACGTTTTGAGCCTATTCTCAATTATACTATGTGCACGCATTTAACATTTAGTTATTGCTATTCAATGGATTTTACTATCTCAGTTCCCATAATAGTTACAAGACATCAAGCTGGATTAGACATCAAACTTGTTGAATTTTTCTGTTAGGGAATTGGTGTAAGATAATACATTGCAGCTGACTAAATTAATGGATTTGGTCTGTCTAGAAATTTATTCCCTTGGTTTGGACAGTTTAATTTAAGAATGGACTGTTCCTGACAGGAACTAACAAGTGCTTTATCCTCATTTATACTTCAGTATGGCATAGTCTGATTTTTTCTTGTGAAATGGCATGGGATACTTGAGAAGTTTTCATTGTTGATTAGTTTGTCAAAAAGCTCAGTCAAACCATCTTATTCATCATTTGGATCAGAAGATGCAAGATTATGCAACTAAGTCAGATTCCATATCAACTAATTCTGATGTGAAGTGCCTTGGCTTTTTCCATTACCTTCCAGTCAGCTTCAGGAAACCGAAATTGCAACTTGTAACATGCAACATACATTTGACTATTCTTTCATATCATGTGTTTTTTTGGGCCATTATCACGTGTAAATTATCACTTGTTTTTTTGGGCCATTCAAACAAGATGTATATACTTATGGGCCCACCTCAAACAATTGACTTTGGGTCATTCAAATAAGATTTCTGTATTTATGGGCCCATCTCAAGCAATCTCAACAGTGAAGTAGTACAAAATGTCTTTAATCATCATATTTTAATTGCTGCATTTTTTGATTGAAAGCTTTATGCATAGTTCACATGTATGGCATATAGATGCGAAAACTCATGGCCTGAGTGGATCATGTTTTCTGGGTTCACAGTTGATCTTGTGCGCTTGTGACAAGGAAAGGTTGGGTTATATCGATGGATGAATGCACTTGTAGGTTCATCTTGATATATATATTTATACATTGTGTTTTGGACTTTTATGGCTTATCGTGGGCAAATTAAGGACTTCTGCATTTTTTTTTATTCATTCAAACAAAGATGTCTCTATTTATGGGCCCATCTCAAACAATTGACACAATAAAGCAGTACCTGATGTATTTAATCACATGTTAATTAAAGCTCTATGCAGGGGATGTCAGTGACGCTTAGCAAGAGGATAATAAAGAAGAAAAAGAAGTGACAGAAGAGAATCTTGGACTCAAATTATCAAAAGCAGTTATGTGAACTAGTTCAAAGTCCAGAACATAGATAGTTTCATACAGTGGAGGCTTAAATCCAGAAGAATTGGTTGATTGGATCAATGTGTTAGATAAACACTTTGATTATGATGAGGTTCCCGATGAAAAGGTGAATTTTTCCGTCACAAAGATGAAGGGCCATGTTTTGTTATGGTCGGATGGTGTTCAAGCAGAGAGAAAAATGAATAACAAACAACCAATCAAAAGTTGGGATAGAATGGTTGCAAAGTTAAAAGATAAATTCTTACCTAAAGACTACCAACTTGCCTTCTATAGACAGATGCAAAATCTGAGACAAAGATTGCTAACTGTTAGAGTATACTAAAGAGTTTTACAAGGTGAATATTAGTGCTGGTTATATTGAAGATAGTTCAGGGAAGGTCGCAAGGTACATGAATGGTCTCATATTAGAAATACAAGATGAATTGAGTCTCTTATCACCAAATACAATGGAGGAGGCATACCAATGTGTCTTGAAGGTGGAAGAAAAATTGAATAGAAGACATAATTCAGGAAAAGGGAAAGGTCAAGCTTACAGAGGTAAGGGACAACACGCTGGGAAGAATAAGTTTTTCAACTCAAAAGGTAGAAGCTGATACATTAAATCAGCAAGAACAATCCTCAAGAGGAAGAGGAAGAGACTTCAGGGGAAAAATATATTTTCAGAGACGTCGATGAAGAGGTAGAGGATATGAGGTCAGAGGTTATACATATGGTAAGATATGCCATATGTCATGGTATTGTCTAGAGAACGCTGCAAGACAACGAAATGTTCAGGTTGCACAAGCTGAAAACGAACCAAGAGTACTAGTGGATAATGCTGAAGTTCCAGAGGCAGGAGAAGCCTTGTTGATGAGAAGAACTTTACTGAAATCAAACAAGGAAGTGCATGAACCAACACAGGAAAAATCTGTTCACAACAATGTGCAAATCAAAAGGTAAGTGCTGCAAATTGATTATTGATAATGGTAGTACTAATAATTTGGTTTCTGTGGAAATGGTTGAGAAGTTAGGAATGCAAAAGGAGAAGCATCCCACACCATATAAAGTTTCTTGGATGAAAAAAGGGCATCAGGTATTGGTGAATGAACAATGTAGAGTTGATTTCTAGATTGAAAATTATAAGAATCAGATTTTATGTGATGTCATTTCGAGGATGTTTGTCATGTGTTGCTGGACAAACCATGGCAATATGAGAGAAATATGTACAATGGCAGAGATAATACTTTTACATTTGAGAGGGAAGGCATAACGCATACTCTTATTCCTCTTAAGGATGAAAGAGCAGAAGAACAAACAAATCCAAAAGTATTGTTGGTCACAGAAAATGAATTTCTAAAGCATGTGCAAGATGAAGAGGTAAATTTTGTTGTTGTTGGAAAACCTAGGACTATTTTGACCAACACAAGAATAGATGACTTGCCTATTGAAGTTTATAAATTGTTGGAGGAATATGTGGATATTAGTGGTAAGAACTATCCACAAAACAACTTACATAATGACTCCAACAAAAAATGAAGAGATCAACAAACAAGTGTAAGAACTATTGAACAAGGGATTGGTTAGAGAGAGCTTGAGTCCATGTGCTGTACCTACATTGTTGAGCCCGAAGAAATGAGGAGAATGGAGAACGTGCACAGATTATAGAGCCATAAATAAAATCACCATCATGTATTGTTTTCCTTTACCCAGAATGGATGATTTGATGGATTGTTTAAGTGGTGCCAAATATTTTTCAAAGATATGAGTGGTTGGTTATGCCTTTTGGTTTAACTAATGCACCTAGTACTTTCATGAGACTTATGAATGAAGTACTTAAGGAATTCATAGAGAAATTTTTATTGTTTATTTAGATGATATTCTTGTTTTTAGTAAAACCAGACAATATGTTAGGCATTTGAATTTGGTTTACACTACAACAAGAGAAACTCTTAATAAATTTGAAGAAATGTTTCTTTACGAAGACAATTGGTTTATTTAGGATTTGTGATTTCACAAGAAGGATTAAAGATGGATTCAGAGAAAATGAAAGCAATTAAAGAGTGGCCATCTCAAAGAAACATATTTGAAGTTGGAAATTTCAATGGGTTGTCAAGTTTCTATAGGAAATTTATAAGAAACTTTAGTGGTATTTGTGTTCCAATCCTAGAAACCGTGAAGAAAGAAAAACAACCATTTAGATGGACAGAGACAACATGAAAATGATTCAAACTGCTGAGGGAAAAGATAACTGAGAGACCTATCTTAGCCCTCCCAAATTCCAACAAAATATTTATAGTTAGATGTGATACCAGTGGGACAACAGTTGGAGGCATTTTGAGTCAAGGTGACAAGCCAATTGCATATTTCAGTGATAAACTGAATGAGGCAAAACAAAAATACTCGACTTATGTCAGAATTCTATGTAGTGATCCAAACTTTGAACAAATGGAGGCATTACCTTATTCCTAAAGAGTTTGTTTGATATTCTGACAATCATGCTTTGCAGTGCATAACTAAGTAAGAAAAATTAAATCAGAAACATACTAAATGGGTAGAATTCATGCAAAATTTTACTTTTGTATTAAAACATATTAGTGGAAGCTCTAACAAGGTTGCATATGCTTAGAACATAAGGTGTTTAGTTTTGCAGGAGTTCCAGGTGAGTGTTCTCGGATTAGAACATCTCAAAGATATGTACCCTGAAAATGCAAATTTTAAGGAAGCATATGAAGCATGTCATAATCCAGTTTTGAGAGATAGAAGTCCATGGATGGATTTCATGCTGCAAGAAAGATTGCTGTTCAAAGGAAGTAAATTGTGCATTCCAAAATGTTCAACGAGAGAATTTGTTGCAGGAAAAACACAATGGAGGACTTGCTGGTCATTTTGGCAATGGCAAAACTTATGCTCAGTTGATTAATTTTTATCATTGGCTAGGAATGAGGACTGATGTTCATAAATTTGTGGGAAGATGCAAAGTTTGTCAGCATGCAAAAGAGACACTAGAATACATACTTATATCAACCACTGCCATTTCCAAAAAGACCTTGGGAAGATGTGAGTATGGATTTTGTTTTGGGATTTCCAAGAACTTAGAGGGGCAATGATTCTATTTTTTTTGTGGTAGATAGATTTTCTAAAATGGCACATTTTATACCATGTGATAAAACTAGTGATGCAACTCATATTTCAACTTTGTTTTTTAAAGTAGTAAGACTACATGGTCTTCCCGTTAGTATTGTTTCCGGAGATACTAAGTTTGTTGGACATTTCTGGAGGACATTGTGGAAGAAGTTGGGAACAAGTCTTAACTTTAGTTCATCCTACCATCCTCAAACAGATGGTCAAACTGAAGTTACAAATATAAGTTTGGGTAATATATTGAGAAGTTTGGTAAGTGAACATCCTAATCAGTGGGATTTAGCTTTACCACACGCTGAATTTGCTTATAATGACTCACCCAACAAAAGTACAAGGTTAAGTCTTTTTAAGATTGTCTATGGAGTGCACCCAAGAGGAGTGTTTGAGCTCAGAGACTTGGGACAGATGGAGAAGAGAAGCACAAATGTAGAAGATTTTGTTTGAGATATGCAAATGTTGCATGAAAAAGTTGAAGAACAATTACATGAAAATAATTTCAAGTACAAATCGAGAGAAAATTTGAAGAAAAGGGAAGTTTTTGAAGAAGGAGATTTAGTATTGGCACATTTGAGGAAATAAAGATTTCCTAGAGGCACATATAACAAACTAAAGGTTAAAAAGATTGGGCCTTGCAAGATTTTGAGAAAGTTTTCAGCCAATGCTTATGGGATTGAACTTCCAGGAGACATGGAAATCTCTCCCATCTTAAATGTAGCAGATTTGTATTCTTATGTGGAACATGAAGCAGAACAATCAACAAATGATTTGGACAGAGACCTAGGACAACAAATTAAGTGGCAGAAAAAAATTCCTATAGAGAGAAGATGCAGATGGAAATAATTCTGGATACCAGAGTGCTGAAGAAGACAAGAGGGAAAGAGTACTACGAGTACTTGGTTAAGTGGAAGGATCATCCACTGGAAGATGCTACTTGGGTAACTACTGCACTTATACAAAAAAGTGGCAGTACTATAGAAGAACTCATGAACAAGAGTTCATGATTTTTTCTGACCTGAGGAGTCTGATGTAGGAGCATGAGCTTAAAGTTTAAGTTATCATTGGCTTTTGGAAGTCAAAGTCAAGTTTACCAAAGAAAGTTGGTTCTCTTAATTGTTTTTTCTGTTTTAATTAAATTTATAAGCTAGATCGAATAATGCAATACGGATTTCAAATCCTTCTTTGTAACAAAGATAGAAGTTGTTTTGATTTTTAGGCTAGAATATAGGATTTAGAATTTGAATAAGGGAATTTGATCCAAACATACTGGATCTGAGAAACATAATTTGATTGTATTTAATCCATCGAGGCTCTTGTGTTCATAGGTCCAGAATGGAGAGTAGAGAGCTTGGGATGTGGAATAAATTGATAAATCTCTGATTATCAATAAAATAAATTGAATTTCATTTGGAAACTTTCACCCTTGGAGACGACTGTGTATGTCTATTTTGGTCTCTTGTTATGAAATATCCAAGTTTTCTTTATAAATTCACGCCAGGAGTTCATCCAATTCACTGTGGAACAAATCGTAAGTATATTTTGTTGTTGAATTTAGAAAATCGAAGCTTTGTTCTCAATCTAAATTCTCTATTAAATATTACCACATCGAAATTATTATATTTGGAAATCGTCTGGTTTAGAATCGATCTAGGGCTAAGATCGACGATCAAAATCCATTTCAGAGAAAGCATATGCACACGGGCTAACGTTGGGACTTGTACCCGTAATTCAAATCAAATACAACATTAAGTTGGGTTTGAAATTCGATCTGGAATTGCACGGCTTGTATTCATTGTGGAGGTTGTAAAGCGCGGTGGTGGACTCGACCTTTTGGTGGACCTGCAATTGTGTAAAATACACCTGTTATACATTTGAAATCCGACTATGGTTTGGAACTTTAATATTACGTTGTAATATTAAACTAATCTCCATCGCAGATATGTAGATCTAATGGTTGCTGTAGGTATGTGGGTTGATTTTATAAGTTTTATTGACATTTACTGCATTAACACAACATATATTAGGCTAGATTATCAAAGGACACACTGTACAATAATGTTTGATATGGAGTCATAAGATCTCATGGAGGGGCATTTACATCAGAGACTAACTTGCATTCTCATAATCTTTGATGTACATATTGCATTAATTATGTCAAAATTTGAAAATGTATCAAAATGCTTGGAGGGGCATTTACATCATAGACTAACTTGCATTCTCATAATCTTTGGTGTAAATATTGCATTTATTATGTCAAAATTTGAAAATGTATCAAAATGCTTGGAGGTTGATAATGCTAGAAGACCTTTTATCTATGTCATTTTTTTTTTCATAATTATATGTTTTTATAACACTATTAATGTTTACATAGTTATGCTTTTAATAGGAAAACATGATTGCAAATTTTCTTTTACCACATTGAGTTTGAGAGGTGTCATAAATATTTATAAAAAATGCTTCACTATCACAAGCTATCAGGTTTTGTATGGTATTGCAATCTATAGTGCCTTCTGTTCATAAACTTAAACATGTCTAATAAAGGAAAAATCAACATGTTAGGCATGAAGCTAATGAAAACATTGATTTATAAATGGTCAAAATTGAATTTATAAAACATGTTTATTGAAGACAAAATCAACATGTTAGGCGTGAATCTAATGGAAACATTGATTTATAAATGTTTTCAATTTTAAGTTGTTCACATTGCCATACAAAATTCTAGAATGGATGACAAAAAAAAAGAGTAATGGTTAAACTAAAAAAATCATTATATTTTACTCAATTTTGTGACAACTATGTTATATTTGATCTTTTAGTAGTAAATCTTTTTCCCTTGCAAGAGAGAGGTGCAATGTTTAAATATCTCTCCCCTTGTATTAAACTAGGTAATTATACTACGATAATGTAGAATTGGGTTTTATAATCTTTCATTTATCAATAAAGAAATTCATTGGATTTCATCTTTAATAGAAAATAAATCAATGCTTATCAGTTTGGTATAAAGTTTTTACTTATTGAGATAGAAAGCACCCAACATTTATTGACACTATAGGTATAATTAGTAAAAACAACTATTTTGATGATAGTATCAAATGGTAGAAGTGGGGAAATTACTAAGTGGGAACAACTCAAAGCTTACTTTCTTCATCAGATCTAACACACTTTGAAATTATTGTATATGTCAAAGAATTCAAATAACATTTAGTTTGAAGGAATTCTTCAAATCTCTAGAATATCCTATATCAACACCTTTTCAGATATACAATTTAAGAATTCATAGTGCCCATCATTGATGAGTTTTTCATTTGATGTTGTTTCTACTTTATAATATAACAATAAATATCTTTGACTCAATAGTTTAAGCTTTGATCGATAAATTATCTTGCAAGATGAATTACATATTAGTATGATCATCATAACAATTGTGGGAGATTATGACCTTGAGAATGTGAAAGCGAGAAAATTACTACAAGTACTATGTTATATATTTGTCCAACAACATCCCCATTTCTTACTATAAAATTCAAAAGAATATTGATAAAATATATATAAAACAAAATTAAAAAAATTGCTTTCATTTATTTGTTTTTAATTTTTCACTTTAATCTAATATGAGTGCAATATATTTGAGTTGAGGATAACTAATCTTCAATCTACTTAACTCTTTTTGCAATGTTTCATTGAGTGAATTATTGCACATTAAAGAATGGGAGGTGCCAATGCTATCCCAATTGGGGTGGGGGAGAGGGCCCCTCATAAATATCCTACAATTCTTCTGTAGTGGGGCCCAATGGGCCAATCTCAACAAGGAAATACACAATGAATGAATCACAATTAGAATCCTCAAGGTTAGAGATAACCTCACCAAGTGTGGGGGTAGACATAGAGTACATGAGAGAGCATGCAATCATGTGTTATTCCCTAGGATGGTGTCTTTTCAAACATGATTTGAGATAATGGATATCCACAACTTGGTAGGTGAAAGGACGAATGGATTTGAAATTTTTCCAAAGGTTTTTTTTTTGTAATATTTACATACTCAAAAGACAAAGATCAAATATTCGAGGTAGAGATATATTTCTTTAACTTAGTTGTGATGCATATGAGGCATTGCATGCAACCTTTACTAGTTGTCTTAATGTTGGTTATATTTGTACCATATGGATTTCATACTTTGGTACTCACATATGTCGACCCCACTAGAGGTGTCACAATGTGGCCTGCTTCTATGTTGCATCCATGTGTGATTTTCCCTCTAATGATTCAAGTATCTCTCATCCCACTAGAGAAGCGAAGGATTAAGTAGATGAAAGAGTTAGTATCCCAAGAGAGAGGTGGTGTTGAAGGACACTCTTATAACATTTGAGTACAATCAAGAGTATCCCAACATACATAGAAGTGTAAGAAACCAAAATATTTTCATACACAACACTTATTTTTTTTTCTTGGATCGACCCATAAGGCCATTTAATATAATACCATGATGTAAAAAACTCCATTGAAGTGAGGAAGATAAAGTCCATAAATATTTTTGAGGATTCATAACAAACTCCTTGATTTTTGCCTTGTTCTACAACCCACTTGACTGTTTTGGTATAAGTGCCCGACTAGTCAAAATCCGAATGGATTACCCAACCGATCCTTTAGTGAACCACCCAACTGTTCCTTTAGTGGACCACTCAATTAATTTCTCAATGGAATCTCCTAGTTAATTGTCTACTATTAACTATCGACTGTCAGCTGATTTCCTCCAGAAGATCCAAATGTGTGATGAACTTATATAGCTTGCTATTCCAACACCCCCCATTAGCACAATTCTATGAAGTTTTAGGGGGTGAAATTAATTTTGTACACTCCTATAATTGTATCTTCTTGAATCCCAAGCATATCTTGAAGTTTCACAATCTAAACTTTTGATAGAGGCTTAATAACGATATCAACAACTTGATCATTATTTTATCGTTGCAATACTTGGTTTCAAGCTAGTAAGTTCCCTTGATATAACAACAATTCTCTTTGCAACCTTAAGGTTACCTTCTTGTGGATCCCGCATAAAATGATAAACTAGACTAACATTAAAGGAAATATTAGGTTGACTGAGTTAGATATATAAGGCTACCAACAAGCCATCGATAGAGTGTAGCATCCATTTTCGAAGAATTTGCTCCTTGGTTAGCTTCACTCTGAACTGATAAGGTGTAGCACATGGTTTACAGTCTTCCATCCCAAACTCATGTAAAATATTCAATACATATTTGGGTTGAGAGATAAAGATACCATTATCCATTTGTAAGACTTCGATGCCCAAAAAGAAATGCAACAAACTAATGCCAGTCCTCTCAAATGTATATGCTAATTGTTTCTTCAAATCCAAAATTAAATTAACATTGCTTCCAATAATGACTAAGTCATCGACATACAATGCAACAATTAGTGTTTCACCATTTACATGCGATACATAGATATCCTGATTCTATTCACAATGTTTGAAGCCTAGGTTTAGGAAAAAACAATCAATCTTCTCATACCATGCCCGCAAGGCTTGTTTCAAACCATAGAAGGATTTATTTAGTCAACACTTTCAAACCATAGAAGGATCTCTTTAGTCGACACACATGATTGCAATTCTTTTCAAAATTGGAGGGCTACTCCAAATAAATCTCTTTAGTCGACACACATGATTGCAATTCTTTTCAAAATTGGAGGGCTACTCCAAATAAATCTCTTTAGTCGACACACATGATTGCAATTCTTTTCAAAATTGGAGGGCTACTCCAAATAAATCTCTTTAGTGAGATCCCCATTTGAAAGGCGCTTTTGTTATCTTTATGATGTAATCCCCATCTGAAAGGCACTTTTGTTATCTTTATGATGTAACCCCCATCCAAAGTGAGTAGTGAGTGAAAGATTCAGTGGAACAGAGTTCATCGTTGCAATTGGGGAAAAGGTTTTACTGTAGTTGATTCCTTCTTGCCAAGAAAATCCTTTTTCTACCAAATGATCCTGATGTCTTTCAAGAGAACCTTTAGATGTGAATTTGGTCTTGTAGATCCATCAACACTTACATTCTTTCCTTGCGATCAAGAAACTAAGTCATATGTGTCATTCTTCATCAAGGAATGATACACATTAGATATAGTATTCTCCCATTTGGATCAACCATGTGCATTTGGATATGTATCTAGATCACATGCCTCTAGCACACATGCCATTAGAGAAACACTATCAAATTATTTCTAATTTCTAATTTTTTTTCAGTCATTGATATCTCTTACAATAACTATAACAACTTCCATTGTCTTGGATTTGGGAAGATGAGTCCCTTTTGTTGGAGTTATTGTACCATCATGATTACTAGACTAAACAACCATTCCTAAGCTTGTGGTTGATCCTAGCTTGTGGTTGATCCTACATTGGAAATCTAATTGTATGTCAATTCAATGGAGGAAGTCAATTGTCTAGTTGATGGTCATGTGAAGTAGTTAGTCAATCTAGAATTCCTTATAATTCCAAAGGATCATTGCTCAAAAATCCAAAAGAGGAATTCAATAGAGAAATACCCGAGGTCATCATTAAAGACACCAACTCTTCTGCATACAATCCCCTATTTGATAGTGTCAAACAACTTGTATGCCTTTGAATCTTCATAGAATCCCATCATGATACAAGCATGGCACTTCACATCTAGTTCTTTTCTTCTACCATCTAGAATGTGAACCCATGCTATGCATGAAAAGGTTCTAAGATGTCCGATTGATGGTTTTCTTCCACTCCATTTCTCAACTAGAGTCACATCCCATACACTTTAGTTAGAATTGGATTTAACAAATAGTTTGAGAAATATATAATTTCTGCCAAAAACTTAGTCAACAAACCTTTGGCCTAAAGAAAACAATGTGCCACTTCTACCAAAGTATGATTTTTTCTTTCAATAATGCCATTCTATTGAGACATGTGAGATACATATCTATGACAATAGATAGGATTACATGAAAATTACTTTTCAAAATCCTTTCCTACATATTCTCCTCCATTGCCCGATGTTAAACATTTCATAGGTCGACCACATTGATTTTCAATTAATTCCTTAAATTCCTTGAACTTTTCAAAGATATAACTGTTATTCTTAAGGAAATATACCCAAGAATACATGGAAAAGTCATCAATGAGGGTCAAGGCATACCTTGCACTAGATAGTGATGGATTATTTAGGGAATACATGCCACTATGAACAAGTTCCAACTTAGTCTTTGCTCTTGAGGATTTCCATGTTTCAAAGGTAGTTTGATGATGATTTCCAAGCTTACATCCTTCACATACTTCATTAGAAGAATGACCTTAGGTAGTCCAGTAACCATGTTTTGTTTCACCGTCACCTCAATATTAAAAAAATTAGATGTCCAAGTCATTCAATCCGAGTCTACTCCTATTGTCGGTTTGAGTTGAGTGCAGTTAGTCCTGGATCTTTCTTTGGAAAGTCATATAATTTATACAATCTATCTTTAGGGTCAAGAAAACTATCAGTGACAACAAAAAATTTGTGCATATCCTTTGCAACAAACCAATTTGGAAAAAATTCTACCTTCTTGCCAGTATGTGTTAGTTGGTGTACATACAACAAAATGGCATTCAAACTAGGTATATGATACACATTAGTGCTCACATAATTTTCAATTTCAATCTTGTCACAACCAGTTACAATAAGTGCATAATCATATGCTACAAATATTTCTTTTCTGGAGCCTCACTTAATGAATAAAAGAGAGAAGTACGTTTATCCATATGTTGGGTGGAACCAGAGTCAACTATCAATTCACTTTGAGACGTATAAGCATGCAAGGCTTGAGAATCAGTAACATAAAACATATAGTTATCCACCTTACCTTCTAAATTTTGGCTCTATAGGTTGGTCGATATTCCTATTAACACATCTCTGTCCATATTCTTCACTTTCTCCTCCAGGTCCTTCTACCAACAAGCCTATTCCATATGTCCCAATTTTCTGCGATAACAATAGGGTTTATTCTTTCTACCTTTCTTAGTTGAAGTTTGTTCACCATGAATCTTAACAATATGGTTGATACAATCACATTCTTTCTCCTAACTACATTGTTGATCTCTTTTTCTACAATTATGTCGACCTTTCTCCTTCAACAAATGGGCTTATTTCTTGACCTTGAGTTTCCCTTCATTAGCAATTTTTCTTGTGCCCCAATTAGTAAGCCACATAAAGAATCAAATAAAAAATCCTTGGAATCATATTTTCTGGAGGTCCAACTTGCACATAATTTTGAACAAAATACATGATAGGGTGTTTTTAGATTCACCATGATCATTTCTATGAGATGACCATCTTTATTTGGAAAATATTTTCTAAATTCACCCAATTTCAACTGAAGTTCCTTCACATGGACCAAGTAGTCTTTAATTATTTCAAAAGAGAGGGGATCCAAGGAGATCAACTATTTCTCAATCCGCATAACCCGACTTTCATTGGTTTGATCAAACAAAGTCTTGAAATTCTTAGACAATATTTGGACAATTGATCCTGCTTGTATGAAAGCGAATGTTCCTAGATATATAATTGTTATGAATCCTACAAGCTCATCCTTATTTCAATTGATGAAAAATTCTTGCTAATCACTTTAGATCTAGAATAATAATTTTTTAAAACTACTAAATCACTTTACTCTTAAAAAATGCTTCCATATCTTGTGTGCATATTCCATAATTGTGGCCATTCAAAACCACATGACGTTGCTTGGAACTGCAAGATACCAGATATATAAAATATGCAGAACAGAAATGAAATGCTAGAAATGATAGAATAACAGTAAAATATCCAACATAATCTTCACAATACACAGAAATGATATACGAAATAGCAACAGAAATAACACTTTGAATCAGATAGCAATGTTC
>JZKD02S1673567.1:27961-49415 GCA_000966675.3 Picea glauca | reverse complement strand
GGATACAACCTATAGCAAAACCCGCTGTAACTTCCTCTTCTTTCTCTTACAGTCTCCTCTCTCAGAATACAATATTCACCATCAACCATAGCCACAATATATTTCCCTCATAAAAGAGGGTTGCATTCTAGGGCAAAAAAACCTAACATAATCTCTACCGTTATATCTGTGACCTTATAATGAATGGTCCAGATTTACAATGAAATTACAATATAATTTTATAAGGCAATTTTTGCTTCGGGGGCTTCTCCCCCAAACCCCCATCGGGGGACGCTGCCCCCGAACCGCCGTTGGGGGCCCGCTTTCCCCCAGACCCCCTAGTCGGGGGGATAGGCCCCCCGGACCCCGCAGAGGGGGTACCCCCCCTCTACACTCGCCCGCGTGGAAGAGTGTACATACTTCTGGGGTGTAAATACTTCATGGGGTATAAACACGGCTGAAAGCGAGGACCTTTGAATCAGGAAGATAATTAGGCTCCACAACCAACAATCACCTCCTTTCTCTGGTGATATGGAAGTAGTCTTTGCAAGTACACTATCTAATTCGTGGACCTCTTCAGTCTTCTTTGTCTTGCTAGGTTCGGGCGTATCCTGCACAGTTTATGGGTTATCGATATCGGATAT
Organism: Picea glauca; assembly: GCA_000966675.3. Lineage (NCBI taxonomy): Eukaryota > Viridiplantae > Streptophyta > Pinopsida > Pinales > Pinaceae > Picea > Picea glauca. The sequence goes on along the minus strand of JZKD02S1673567.1, from coordinate 48,792 downwards.
CTCCACAGGGTCTTCTAGAATAAGGAGGTTCGCCGACCAGTCCTTTGTGATCTCCTCCAAGTCCTCTTCCGTAAGCTTATAGTAGGACTAAAGCTGCTGCTTGTGTTCATCAGCTTGCGCTGTGATGCAAATAAAATGCCGATCTGCGCTGAACTTCATCAATGACCAAAATTGGTGTAGAGTATTCGGAGTCATATGAGGCTCATATTGTATGGCTATCTTTAGTTGATTGTAGTAGGTATGGAAAACAACATTTGAATACCACTGTTTATTCATGTCACTTGAGTACATAATGTACTGAACTTTGTGGCCAACGATTCAAAAGGATTGATGTTCGGGAAGGTCGTACCTTCCGACATTTCCCAGGTAATAAAATATATAAGGATCAAGAGCCATATGAAATGAAATCCATATTCTTGATCTTGTGCTTCTTTGTAGTCGAGTTCCAACTAGTTCACCAGGTACTTCGCCCAGTTCATTTGAAGGCCTTCCGCACACTTCCCTGCGAGGTCAACTACAAAAACGGTGACTTGGGTAGGGAGGTTCTTTCATACTAACTTCCCTGTAATCAATTTATAGGAGAGGCACAATATGCCACTCTGGATAGAAGATACCTTATAGCCTCATTTTCCCTTCTCAACATCGCCATAAGTGTCCTTGATCCTCTGTGCTAGAGTGCAATCCATGGATTTTCCGAGGTAAAAATCCAGTGGATCAGGTCCTTGCATAGTCAAGCCCGTAATCCGATTGATCAACATCGAATCAACCGTTATACGCTAGTTTAGTCACAAATAACCGCCATGGTAACAAGACAACAATAGATTGACACATGCATTAACCTCCTAGTGTCGTCCGAAGTGAGGAGTCTTCATGACATTCAACAGGGTGGAATGCGCGACGTTCATAGTCCACGACTGTGGGATTATCTTCGAATTCTTCCCTTAGTTCTGGTCAGGTACTTATGTGGGGTGAGCATGTTATAGACTTTATGATCTCCAAGGGTGAAGTCGCTAAACTTCAACGCTGCAATTTTATCTTGGTCTTCTCGAACTGCGCATATCCATTTTGCAAATTTTCCTTGTGGGAGGTTCCTTCTAGAACCTTCTGCAACTTTCCAATCTTAGCTCTCTTCTTACTTATCTTTCTAGCCTTCTTCCCAGTGAGCTTCGTCTCAACATGCCTTTTTGCATTCCGATTTGTATCTTCTTTTGGCGTAGTTACTTCGCGATGTTGAGATTATTTCCTAAGATTCAAGGGTGATCCTTCTTCTTTATCTAGAATAGGTACTTCAATGTTCTGTGGGTTTCTAGTGTTCTTGCAATTTCGACATCCGAGTCTACGGTGTTAAATAGCTTTGATCTGTTCTTCTGTTCTTCAATCAAGTGTGCGATCCTTCTAGTCATGAATTCTTTTAATTCTTTATTCTTCTGCTCTAAAGATTCTTCTTCTTCTTGCCTTCTAGCCTGATCTCTTTCAATCCAAGGTTTTCCTAGTAGCATGGTAAATGGGGCACTATTCTCAATAAATCTAATAATTTCAAAATCTTCCTCTGTTGAAGTTCCATTGGCATTCATAGGTATCCGTGTGAGCTTTCCACATAGGTTTATTATCTTTCCTTTGAATAGTTCTATTCCTCCTAAGGAAGGAATCATAGCTAGCCTCCCTATAGCTTCCCAAGTTCTCTTTGTCATGATATTCACCTGTGTTTCCTCATCTAGAACACAGTCAATGTCGAAGTCTCCTATTCTCACTTCAAGAATTCCTTTTCTTTGAAGATCTCTGATAATCTGACATGTCGGTGGTCATTCAGGGTTTCTTTCATCTATAGCAATGCTTTCTCTGATTCTTTCTGGGATTATGTCATAATCTTAGTTTCTGGATCTGCCTTAGGGTTTTCTTGTCTCATGTTCATTTCTTCAATCTTAGCAATCATTCTAGGGAAATCCAATACTTCATGGTCCATAGATTTACAACAAAGAAAACTGGGTCTTCTCCCTGGGCATTCCTTAGCAAGATGTCCCAATTTTCTGCAACTGTAATAGAGGGTTAATCCTCTCTTTCTTTTAAATGATCCCCAACCTTTCTTGTACTGCGCGCTAGGTCATGGAAGCTAACCTGAAGACATTTCTTTCTAGGATCCTGCATACACTTATTAGTCCAAAAATTCTGTCTATACATAGGTATAACATATTTTTCACTATTCTTATCATATATACTCATATCAAATCTTCTTTCATGTATTAATACCCTAGTTTTCAAGCCAGGATAAAATCTATCAAACATACCTAGATCCATACCGTTGAAACAAAAATTTCCAGTTATCTTACTTTTATAGAGGACAAAGCTTTCAGATCTAGAACTTTTCACTATTCTTACCTTTATCAGAGCACAAAGCTTCCAGATCTTACCTATTTTAATAAAAAAGTCTCACTTTTTCCTTTCTCAAAGCACATATCTTTCAGATCTTACCTCTTTTCTTCAGATCATAATTCTTTTCCTTAGCATAGATATTTTCAAACTAAGTAGAGTACTATGCACTAGAGAAACAGATCTATGCATAACAATTTCACAATGTCAGGTCAGAGCTTTGCACATAGCTTCTTCTTCCTTAGTTCCCAACAATCACAGTTTCAGGTCCCGACAATAGAATCATTTGTTGGCACAGGGGCATACCCAGGGTTCAACGCTACAAAAACGCACCAACAAAACCCTAACTACCGACCCTTTCGACAACACCTGTGAAGAAGATGAAGTCTTAACCATGGTAGAGGCAGGGGGGTTGTAGGACTCAGGTGTCTGCAACCTTAGTTGGGACACCAATATTTGATTATAATACTTAATAGAGCACTTGGCACTGTTATTTCATAATTGTTTAACCAATATCTACTCCGCAGAGAAAAGAGAGCATCACAACATTCACCCTGATCTAATTTACTTAAGCACTTAGCATATATAAATGGACAAGATCTAGTAGATTCAAGCACTAAAAATATTCACTTATATCAGATCTAATCATCCAGATTCATCATAAGCACAAAGCATAAACATATCTATCTATCTATCTATATCAAGCACTTAGCAAATAACACATAAAGACATCAGAACATCGCACAAAGCAGAATAACACAGTATTTGAGTGGTTCACCCCCTCCCTGGGGCTACATCCACCAACTCTTCTTCTTTATTATCTTCAATCAATGATCTACATGCACATAGACACAAAAAACCTACTTCGCATAGGACATGAGATCTACGCACCTCGCCAGATCCTCCTTCCCTGAGCTAGGTCTAACACAAAGCCTTTCACAGTCTGTTACAACCACTTGCACTTAGCTCTACAGTTTCTCACAATATTAACAGAGCATCTACAAATCATACTTGCACTTAAATTATCAACCTTACATCACATAGATGCCTATTTCCTAGCTCTTTACATTGTCTAGACATCTATTTATACTTTACAAAATAGGCCTAAACATGGGTAAACCCATGGGATGACATCCCATTCCCGTTACATATTCCCAAATCCCAAAAGGGACCCAAAAAGGGGCCGAGATCCTACGATCTCTGCTTTGTCTTGCGTTCCATATTCGATAGGCTGTCGAAGTCCCAAAATAGGTCAACTTTACCAAGGATCTCCCCAAAACTTGGTCAAGGGCCAACAAATTCGAAGGAGTGTCTAGGTGTTGATGGATCTATTCTAATTAACAAAGTCTTCAATTAAAAGTATTCTCGCAAATTCTTGGCGTGGTTTATTTAGGTATACAATCAATTATAGATTGTATCAGACCAACACTTCGGTGTGATTTAATGCGAAAATAAAACGTATTATCAGGTTTTCTTGTATACAACATTCCTTTCCCTTCAGTGGTTTATCTAAGTACACTGGAACAAGGGGTGCTCACATCTTATATCTCCTGAGATGATTCAGAACATAATCCATCTACTTCATTGATAGACTGGGTGATTATCACCCGACTCTATCAATCCATCCCTTCAAATTTTTTGACAGTCTCGAAATCTGGGACATTTCATCAATCCCTCACGTATTCTAAGAGGCGTTTGGTCCGCCACTTCCCTATCTAGTAACTGGAGATTTTTCTGGAGGCGACAGATGCAATATTTTTGCAAGTTAACTTGGAATTATCTTTGCAGGTGAATATTAATGTTTAATGCCACTCACATCATTTATACGCTCTGTCTTGTGTCCGCTTCCAGATATTCCAGGATGAACCCTTCCTTTGTTTAAAATTTTTGTATGAAACCTCGATGGTTACTACTATGCATAATTTAAGATGAATTAGTTTATTCTCATTGAGGCATAACTGACTGTGTTGGGAACATGCCCATTTTGGGGAAAAGGTACGACATGGAGGAAAGACAGTTGGCAGAAATGCATGCGAGGTGCACATGCAAGAAGATGGGAAAGAAAGACAACTGGCAGAAAAAGCAGTGGACGAAAGGAAAATGCGCATGCAGAGGAGGAAAGCGCACAAGACGAGTATGCAAGAAGACCTAACTAGGTTAGGGTTTTGGTAAGAGAATGTAACGACTGATGAGCCAAAAATACATATAAATAGATACCTAGGAGGTCTAGGGGGGGTCCTAATGATGGAGTGTTACTTGCATGAGAAGGAGTAACTTGTCTATAACACTACTGTAATCCGATCCAATCATGTAAGTTGTTGAGCTATAGAGGGTCAGAAGGGTAGATATTGAGGGTTAGATCACAGGTTGAGGAGCCTGGTGTGATCTAGTGCACCTCATAATATATCTCAACCCAACTGAGGACAAGTTGTAAAGCACACGACGCTGCAGTTATGGATCTACCATAATAAAAGAGCTTGAGAGCCATATATTTGTGGACGTAGCCTAGGAGGGGGTGAACCACAGTAAAACCTGTGTTCTTTATTGAAAGTTTGTATCTATTTTACTATATATGATTAGATGTTATAATGATGTATGTATGAATTAATGAATCTAATTACATTACATGCATGAATGAGAATGATAGTATATTGCTGTAATAATTAGATAGAATTCACAACACACAATTCATAGATCCCCATTCAATCCTGGACTGCAAACACATGATATTGCAGTCACCCATTAAGACTATCTTGGGTGAGACTTCCCAGTGCACTTTGTGCGCTGCGCTGCCTTCTAGTTTACCAGGAGGGACGATAATTTTAGAGGCCTTGTTGGATCCCCAATAGATATGAACTTGGATCAAATCAAGATAAAGGTATAACTAAGATAAACAACCAACAAATGGAAGGCTCACAAGCCACAAAGCCATATATCACTAACCCTGGATGATGTGGAGTTAGTGGCAACAACAGTCAAGGAGAGACTGGCTGAGGTGTGGGAGAATGCAGAGAAGCACATGGATTCAATTGTAGATCAAGTGAAAGAAGTAAAAATTGTGCTGGAGCAGCGAAGGATCGGGACAACACAGGAACCAAAACAAACACCATGCAGGCTAAGGAAGGAGCGCTAGTGCCTGAAACAGTGAAATTTGCAATGCAGGCGAGCACCGACTTCATCATCATGCCTGAGATGATGTTCCTTGATGAATAAATATCGCAAAAAACCCTAAAGGACATCGAGACATTGGACGTGGTACTGGCCAAGATTCAAACAAAAGCGCTGTATAAGCTTCAGGTAAGCGTTGCACATGAGATTTAGTCCAGAGAAAGAGTGGACATGACGAACCTACATGTAGCCCAGACAGAAAACATCTCGATGAAGGAAGCCTTCAAGCTTGAAGTGAAACAAAAAGAGAGAGCAAAAAAAAAAGTGGAGGAGATGGAGAATCATATCCACATGTTGTTTCAAGCAATTATTGAAAACACAAATGAGGAGGTAGGGTCTTCGGAAGAGAAGCTGTGAAGGATAGAGAAGACTATCCAACAATATAAAGAGAAAATTTAAGAGATGAAGGATCATGTCACACCCAATACTCACCCAGAGGTCAGAGCACAATGAGAACATGAGGCAAAAACAACTATGGAGGACATCGACCAAAGAATACATATAGTCACTGAGTTTTTAGAAAAGAGCGTGCAACTATGGACTCACCTTCTAGAGGATGGGAGCCTCCAGGAACTACAAGAGAAGGAAAATAAACTCCACGCACCAATGGCGGAAGTGAAGCAACGACAAAAAAAAATGTCACTACTGAAGAAGATCAATATTTCCACCGAAATGAAGGCTTTGGAGTTGGAAGAGAAAGCGATGCAGTCACATAAGACAACAAGACATGCGCTGTTGGAGCCCCTGCAAGAAAAGGCAGAGCAACTAGTCTTGGAAAGCGACGTAGCTAAGAAGAGAATTGAGCATATTAGATCTGAGGGAGGAGAGATGTTATAGTCTCTTATCATGGAGTATGTGGTCACCACTATGGATGAAAAGAGAAGTCAAGCTCACCAACAATGCCAGTGGATAACATAAATGTATGATGCACTGCAACAGGCAGTAACAGAAGCAAGAAGCAGACAATGAAAATTACACAAGTCAGGAAGTGACTCAAGACAAGTCATGATGTCGGTGTTGGGAGCCTGTTGGGCACAAACCCATTTTGGGGAAGAGGAATGACATGGAGGAAAGACAGTTGGCAGAAAGGCAGACATGCGAGAAGATGGGAAAGAAAGACAATTGGCAGGAAAAGCAATGGACGAAAGGAAAACGTGCATGCAGAGGAGGAAAGTGCACAAGGCCAATATGCAAGAAGACCTAACTAGGTTATAATTTTGGTAAGAGAATGTAACGGTTGATGAGCCAAAAATACATATAAATAGATACCTAGGAGGTCTGGGGGGGTCCTGATGATGGAGTGTTACTTGCGTGAGAAGGAGTAACTGGTCTGTAACACTACTGTAATGCTATCCAATATTGTAATATGTTGAGATGTAGAGGGTCAGAAGGGTAGATCTTGAAAGTTAGATCACAGGTTGAGGAGCCTGGTGTGATCTAGTCCGCCTCATAATAGATCTCGACCAGACTAAGGATGAGTTGTAAAGTGTGTGGCGCTGTAGTTTTGGATCTACTATAATAAAATAGCTTGAGAGACAAATCTTTGTGGACGTAGCCCAGGAGGGGGTGAACCATGGTAAAACCCATGTTATGTGATTGAATGTTTGTATCTCTTTTACTATCTATGAGTAGATGTTAGAATGATGTATGAATGCATTACTGGATCTAATTACATTACATGCATGAATGAGAATGACACTATATTGTTGTAATAACTAGATAGAATTCACAACGCACAATTCACAGATCCCCATTCAGTCCTAGACTGCAAGCACATGAGTATTTCAGTCACCCATTAGGACTATCTTAGGTGAGACTGCACAGTGCACTGCGCTGCCTTCTGGTTTATCAGGAGGGCTGATAGTTTTAGAGGCCTTGTTGGATCCCTAGTAGACCTGAACCTGGGTCAAATCAAGCTAAATGTATAATTAAGATAATAAACCAATAGATTTTATAGTCTACACTTTTGTCCCTCCATACTTGAGGGTAAACTAAGTTTGCAGGGTGGAGGACTGCTTCTATCCACAATTTTTCCTGCCCTTAAATTTGATCTGAACCTTCTAGCATTGCTGCAATACTGTGTATCCTTATCTCAAAATTACCTTAGTACCTTCTTATCTAATGTCAAGGGTCATTATTGTCCACGGTACTAGCTTGCAAGGGTTTCAATTTTAATTCTGTCCTATCTAGCTATAGTATTGAGGCCATTCGTTCTTATGGTGACACGTTGTTAGTAGCGGTTATACTTGCTGGGATTCCCCATTCCAGCTGCATCTATAAACATGCATTTTTGTGGAATTGGAAGTTGAGGGTTGAGAGCGTGGAGGGAGTCACTCCTTACAAGCTCTTTATGTGTAAGAAGTGAACGGGCATTGTCAACAAGTGAACTTTATTGACAATTATTGAGTCCTTATCATATGATAATTTCTTCAGTCAATACCAAGCCTTCTTGATTTATCTTGTGGACAAAACTAACTTTCCTAAATATTAATATTTGAGTCCACACCTTATGTCAGACCTGTAAGTACTTGACATGTCACCTTTGTATTTTATGAATTTAGTTGAGGAGAAAAGTGACACATTAAACATTTCGTTGACTGAGCATGATAGTACCTTCACGTTCCTTTGACTTTCCCCTTGGGGTAAATCTTTCATAAGGAAGGGTGAGGTACCTTGGAACCCTTAATTCTCACTTGTTAGAGTGTGATGTTCCTTAAATACTTATACATTTATGGATACAATCCTTAAACAATGCTTGATAGACTCGATCCTTGATTTTAGGGGCTTGCAAGCAACTTGGGATTCTTGTTGGAAGCTTATTCCAATTTGATTTTATCGAGTTTAAATAAATGTGTATAGGGTTCTGTTGAATTGGTATGTAGTATCTTGAGAATATTGACCTTTGTTTTCCTTTTTACGTTAAGGTTATTTCAGCCTTGGTACATGTGTTTATTGCTTAAAGGAGTTGGACTCCCAACTACCTTATATGATATATAAATATAAACTTAAGGGTGTATAGGGATTTGAGGTGGATATGTTGTGCATTATGCCTGGTAAATATTACTTGTTTTATTAAATCCCTTTAGTTAAATCAACCCTTGTTGTTAAGTGAGTTGGGTAAAAAGAAGCCCCTATCTAGTCTCCTTATAATGATGTTAGATTGGATAGATAATAAAGGTCTTGAGTGATACTACCATTGGAATTACGACGATCATAAATAGATATCTCTTTGACACTGAGTTCGCACTCGTGCAATTCTTAGCTAACCTTATGTGATTTCCTCGTTCCCTGTGCACTATTTATTGCTTGAAGTTGATTCAGTTAGGGGGATTATTCTTGATCACTCATGGGTATGATAGATGCTTATGATACTTGTTTTTGTGTTGTGCTTTGGTCTTAAGTTATACAATAGCATAGAATGATGTAGTTGATAACCTTTTCCTTGTTCTTTCCTTGTGTAGATGCAGTGTCATTTGTTTACATGTTATTTATTGATCAGATTATTTATGTGTGATTTCATGCTTTAATTTTAGAATCTAGACATTATGTTTAGATTAGAATTTGGTTATGAGATTTAAACACCTCCTTGTTCCTCAAAAAAATAGCTGGCCCTGAGGCCTTAAGTGGTCAAAATAAATCAGATGAATCCTAGGCTTGAGTGTTGCTTATGTGTCTTGGAGGTCCTAAGCATGCAGGATAGGCTGGGTAGGTAGTAATTTATATTCAGTGACATGGTTTATCTTTATTTATATTTTTTCTTTAGTTGATTATGATGTATTGAACTGTGTCGTTATTTATGTTTATGTATGATCATGTGCCGCTGTTATTGATGTCAATGCATTGGTTTTGTGTCGTTATTAATTTCGATGATGTGTTCGTTGGTAATGCTGTTAATTTAGGTTGTAATGATTTAAACTCCAAATGCGAAGAAAAATAATTTTTTTTTCACCTTTTTTTGCATCACTATTATTGTCGTAATGGAGGGGGATTTTACATATGGTATCAGAGCGTGTTCAACCCTGTGACTTGGGAATCATTACACCTTCCACTGTATTAAACACTTGATTATTAACATATCACTCATTAAAATTGAAATTGTCCGTGCCGGTAATCCTGGATAGAGGATGTCGTGGAGGTAGATGACATGGTGATAGGGGAGGATGTGTGACGCCTCCAGTAGCATCCATGCCAAAGGGGTCTAACCCCCAAGGAAAATAACAATTCATTGGGAAGAAGCAAATTGTTGTGGGGGATGTGGTTGGTGTGATAAGGTCCTTCTAGAGGATGTTAGAGGCCTTGATTAAATGACTTGATAGAGATGAGGCTAGGGTGCCTGTACCCAATGAGGGTTCACAACATGCTCCAACTGGAAATTGTTTCATTCATATATAACTTGAGAAGGTTAAGTTTCTCGAGTTCATGGGTGCCATAGACGACTCAGCCGTCAAGGCATTGTTAGAGAACATGGAAATGTACTTCGCACTTCACGATTACACCTACAACATGAAAGTCCACATAGAAGTCTTTTAACTGAAGGAGAGCGCTCTTCTATGGTGGAAGATGCTCATACTTCAACTAAGCATGGCCATTGAAGACGTGTCATGAGAACTGTTCGAGGATAAGTTCTAAGAGAGGTACTTATAATAGGAATTCATTGAGCACCAACTCAATAAGTTTAATGCCTTATGACAGGGTGGTCATATGGTGCCTGAGTATGAGGCCCGATTCATGGAGCTACTTGGTATGCTACACATCTAAACACCGAGAAGCTAAAGTTCAACAAGTTTGTGTTTGACCTTAACTTCTTCATTTGTTCAAAGGTGAGGATCCTAATGCCTCAAACATTGCATGAGGAAGTCCAGAAGGCCCGCATAGATGAGAAAGAGTTGACCAGTGGGGGACAACACAAGACTTCTGCAAGACCGAATAGAAAGACGATGTCAGATGCGAAACATCATCAGAAACTAGCATGACATACATAAAGGTACCATGATACGTCAAGAGGATCCACGTTCATGACACCACGACAACCGACTCCTTAGCGAGGGACTCCCTACAGAGTACCACCGCATCAGAAACAACGTCGTCCACAACAACAACTGTTTAGGCCTGTTCAACAGAACATACCAGGATCTCGGGCGGGTAGGATAGTAGCCTCTACTTTGGGGACCAAGAGTACTGGAACAAATACAGGGTGCCAGACATGTGGAGAGCCACATTACCAGTGAGACTATCTGCTTGAGAAGGCCAAAGAGGTCAGGTCAATAGGACACACTGTAGTTGGAGATTTGGACAAGGCCCACATGATTCATGCCATGGTGAATAAATGCCATACCAAGCACCAATCCATTGTGCTTGAGACGTCAGGTACCATCGCCAAACAAACTTTTAGTATTTTGATAGATCCTGGTGCTACAAAGATATTTTTTCTAGTGCATCTCTGAGAAGAATTAAGGTAAAGGCAGTCGAGAAGGACGCGTTTAGACACGTCGAATGGCTTTGGGTGCCAATCAAAAGGTTGGAGGAAGGGTTACAGACTCTCTCATTAACCAGGGAGATTTCGTAATGACGTCCGACCTATATGTCACGATCTTAGGATCGTATGACATCGTGATCAAGATGGACTAGTTGGAATCACATGATGCGATACTCAACTATAAGATGAAACAGTTGAGTTTGAACGATGATGAGGGACAAAGAAGAGTGATCGTGGGGAGAAACCAATGAGTGTCCTTGAGGTTCATTTCTTCCCTAATACTGCAGAAGGGCATGCACAAAGGATGTAAGTTATATACAATCTTAGCGCTAAATGAAAGGGGCAAGGCGGAAGGATTAGAAAAACTTCCGGTAGTACAAGCATTTGCTGACATGTTTCTAGAAGAGTTACCAGGTTTGCCGCACGAAGGAGAATTGGATTTTATAATTGACTTGAAACCTGGAACTAAACCGATAGAAAGAGCACCTTATCGGATGTCAACGCCTGAGTTACATGATTTGAAAGTGCAATTAAAGGAGTTGTTGGACTTGAGGCTTATACATCTAAGTGTGTCACCTTGGGGTGCACAGGTTATTTTCATCAGAAGGAAGGATGGGTCATGGAGACTCTGTATTGACTACCATCAATTGAACAAGGCGACGATCGAGAACCGGTATCCATTGCCAATATTAGATATTTTTTTTGATCAAATGAAAGGCGCGACAATGTTTTCAAAGATCGACTTGAGATCATGTTATCACCAATTAGGAATTAAAGAGGAAGACATTCCTAAGACCGCATTCAAGATGAGATTCATACACTATGAGTTTATCATTTTACCGTTTGGACTAAAAAACGCCTCGGGGTATTCATGAGTTTATGAATGGGGTGTTCTGCGAATACTTGGACAATTTTGTTCAAGTATTCATTGAGGACATACTGATTATTCTCGGATGATAGAAGAACATGATAAACATTTTCACTTGGTACTACAGTGTGGGAGAGAAAACAAATTATACGGGAAACAATCAAAATAATCTTTTTACCAATCGAGGATTCATTACTTAGGGCATGTTATATCTAGTGAAGGCATCACTGTGGATCCAACAAAGGTAGAGGCTATTATGGAATGACCTACGCTATCGAACGTACCAGAAGTAAGTAGATTTAGGGGTTTAAAAGGATATTACCGATGGTTCGTCGAAGTTTTTTCGAAGATAGCAAATCCGATCATAGAATTGCAGAAGAAAAACAAGAAGTTTGTATGGGCCGAGAAGTGCGTGGAAGGATTTCAAAGGATCAAGGGTCTGTTGAAGACAACAACGATGCTAAAGGTCCCCGACATGGACCAATAATTCTTAGGGTGCACAGATGCATCCAAGGAAGGCTTAGGTAGAGTCTTGATGCAAAACGGTCGAGTGATCGATTACATCTCAAGGAAATTAAGAAGGCATGAGGAGAACTATGCAGAGTGACTTGAACGCGCGATAAAGGAGTTGGTCAGAATTTTGTAGTGAATATGATTTGAGATCACTTCCATAAAAGGAACAATGAACAAAGTGGTAGATGCATTGATTTGGAGACCACACATATTCTCGGTGATACCTCTTCAGACAAATATTCGAGAAAATATTCTAACTATATAGATCGACGATGACTGATACAAATAAGTTAAGGACAATATTGGACAAGACACCATGATGGTGCCAAGGTTGAAGGTTATACATTGGACAATGACAGACTGATGAGGTATAATAACAATATTTACATACCTCCTAACGATGAATTGAGAAGTTTGATCTTAAGAGAAGCTCATAGAACAGTGTACATGGCTCATCCAGGAGTCACAAAGATGAGGGCAGACCTTAAGCCTTTATTCTCAGGGAGAGGTGAAGGATGACATAGTTAGTTATGTGGCACGATGTCTATAATGTCAGAAAATGAAAGCTGAACATAGACATCCAACAAGATTACTATAGCCACACGCTATTCCAAAATCGAAATGGGAGGTCATTTCAATGTAATTTATTGTTGGATTGCCGCTGACAACAAGGAGGCACAACTCAATTTTTGTGGTAGTTGACACTTTGGCGAAGAGTGCACATTTTATTCCTGTGCATACGACTTATCAGGTGCCATACATAACTAGATTTTTTGTCAGCGAGATTATGAGATTGCATGGCATGCCAAAAATGATCATATCAGATAGAGGATCGATGTTTATAGGACGATTTTGGACTAGTTTACAAGATGCCTTGGGGACAAAACTCAAATTTAGTACAACATATCACCCTGAGAGAGACGTGTAGATAGAAAGAACGGACTAATTTTTTGAACATATGTTGCGTATGTATGTGATGGAACAACATAAGTGTTGGGAAGAATTCTTGCCACTAGTAGAGTTTGCGTACAATAAAAATTATCAAAGTACCATTAAGATGGAACCATTTGAGTTTCTTTACGGGCGACCGTGTCAGATGCCATTGAGATCGGATCAATTGAGGATAGGGTCCTATTAGGACCAAAAGCAATCTAAGAAATGTAAGAACAAATGCAATTGATAAGACAAAGGATTAAGGAGGCACAAGATCAGAAGAAGAGATATGCTGATGCGCATCGCGTTGACCGTAATTATGAAGTTGGCGACCAAGTTTTCTTGTGGGTGAAACCGCCCAAGAGTTTGATTAAGTTTGGAAAGGGTGCTAAAATATATCCTAGGTTTGTGGGACCTTTCGAAATTGTGGAAAGGAAGGGACCCGTGGCCTATCGACTATCCTTACTTGATTCTTTGAGGTGCATGAATGATGTTTTTAATGTATATGTTTTGAGACATTATGTTAGTGATCCTACACATGTGATTGACATGAGTTCCTTGTAGGTGTCAGATGAGGGTGCACTCATGGCGGAGCCAATCCACATTTTGGACCATCGGATATGACAACTACGACGTCGAACAATCGATCAGGTCAAGGTCGAGTGGGACAATTATAGTCCAAACTCTACTACCTGGGAGGACTCCTATGATATGCATCAATAGTTTCCTTACTTGCTTGATAGTTTAGACATATAGATCTTGTAAGATACTTTATTTACTACATTTTATATACTGTACAACTTCGAGACGAAGTTTAAAACAAGAGGGGGTTTATGTAACACCCCTCTCTTGTGATCACATGTTATTGACTTATTGTTTGAGGACACTTGCGTGCAAGTGATCCAATTATAGTACATGGTTATTGTTTCTCTTATGGATTTTTATGATGATGTTGAGGGATTATGATTTTGTTAATTGTTATATGCGTATTAATAGATGCCATTGACGAGTTCCCTGAGTGTGAAAGACACTTGATGGATTGTGGATGTTGAGGGAATAAATGGAAATCCTTGGACTCCGGATTGAGTCAGGGAGTGGATTGTATTGGTTTGAGTATTTCATTTATGCATATGTGACATATGATCATTTATAGTATTATTTTATATATGGATCATTGATAGTGTTTCATTGATGTATGCAGGCCAACGAATGCTTGCTAATCTGACTCACATAAGGAGTAAAGGGGCCATGCACATAGACCATATATTGAGGGAGAGGTGTGGCAATGTCCCTATCACAACCTACTAGCACTCCCTCCATGGCTCGAATTGTAGGTTAACAATTACCTAGTTCAATAAGTCCACGATGTCGTGAGGGTAGACTGAGACAGTCACTCACGAAGATTGCACAATAAGGCAGGGTCCTTATTCCTTATAAGCCCTTAGTCTCTCACAAGGTCACCTGAATGGAGTGCTGAATCCAGGGGTTGGACAAATACCAAAACTAATCAAAAGGCGAGTGACACCCTTCGATGCACGTGCGTGCATCTTGAATGGAACGTCACGTGATTTAAAATGGAACTTGAGTCAACAAATCTAGGTGGCCTAGAAAACCTTGAGTGAATATTTAAACTCTATAAAATCCTTGGGCATGGTCGGATTTAAATTAATTAATTAATGAGTAAATTATTAATTATAAATCCCTATAAGAGTCTAAGTCTTTTCAAATAAAAATTTAATTAAGCCTAAGTATAATTTTTGTAAAGGGGCTAAACTAAAATTAATAACTAAAGCAAAAGGAGATTGAGGTAAATAATTTCAATAATCAAGTAAATTAAAATAATCTTAATGATTTGATTTAAGGCACATAGGTGTAAGAAATTATTAAAAGTGAGTTTTAAAAATAAGAATGAAACATAGAGGAGAGAATGTGTACGCATAGAAAGGAATCTAGAGTCTAGTTAACACTAGTCTAACTAAAAAATAATCCTATTTTAACTCAACTTAGATTTAGTAAGGCGTCGGTCATTAATTGGAAATAAAGGGAATAAAGAGACAACTAGGAGTGATTCAAGGAGTGCTTTTAGGAAGGGTGAGGGAAATTGAATTTTATTAAAATAAAATGTGGATTTACTTGTGCAAATTGGGGAGAGGGTGACAAGTGTAAGGGAGAAATCATTCTAATTTATTTAAATTAAAAAGCGAATTAATTGTGAAAGTGAGGATGAGTTATGGGGAAATTCTATAAAACAAATGGCTGAGATGAGAAATGGATCACACAGGTTATGGGTAAAGTTATGCTGCATAATTTTTGATTGGTTTTAGTTGTGAGAGTTGGGATACCCATATTGAGAGAGAGTGGTGGCTCTACCTTGCAAGGCAAGCTGGGAACTAGAGGATTCTGGTTGAGTGTGTGCATGACCCCTTTGCGGCTCGGGGGGATAAGGGGGGATAAGAGTACCTCTAGCGTTGGCTGGGAGGTACCGGTGACGTCTCAACGATTGGAGAGTGAAGGTTCAGGAAGAGCGCCGTCGCATAAGCCATCTTCAGTTTCTTCGGCTTCAGTTACAATATTCCTTGGTGAAATTTGAATTTGTAATAATATTTATGTGTATATTAGCTTTGAATTTGCGATAAATTGTATGGGATCTATGATTTCGAAAATGTGAGTTTCCATGATGGATGCGTGATATAAAGGATGAGTTCTAGCATGGCTGTGTTCCGAAAGAAGGAAAATCTAATGTGTTGGTATCTCTTCCTCCTTTATCTTTACCATACATTACTCCTCTCGATTTTCTTACTTTCCTCATTATGATATATATATATATATATATATATATATATATATATATATATATATATATATATATATATACTGAATATATATCTCTTCTTTATAGCAACCTATTATTTCAGAGCTGTGTTTAGATACTGTTTATTTGTACTATACACCCGCACGCCTCGAAGAGTTATGCGAGACGCGAGTTTTGCTACTAATTGTCACTCGAAATTTTTCTCTCAACCCATTTTCGGTCGCCAAGATCTAAGCCTCATTTCGGCTAAGATGATTCAGAACCAAATTCGTCCACTTCATTGATAGACTGGGTGATTATCGCCTGACTC
Organism: Picea glauca; assembly: GCA_000966675.3. Lineage (NCBI taxonomy): Eukaryota > Viridiplantae > Streptophyta > Pinopsida > Pinales > Pinaceae > Picea > Picea glauca. Next base: position 32,345 of record JZKD02S1673567.1, on the reverse strand, counting down.
TATCAATCCCTCCCTTCAAATTTTTTGACAGTCTCAAAATATGGGACATTTTATCAATCCCTCATGGATTCTAAAAGGGGTGAGGTCTGCGGCTTCTCTAGCTGGTAACTGGAGATTTTGGAATTACGAAATAAAGGTCTTGAGTGATACTACCATTGGAATTACGATGATCATAAATAGATCTCTCTCTGACATTGAGTTTGCACTCATGCGGTTCTTAACTAACCTTATGTGATTTCCTCATTCCATGTGCACTATTTATTACTTGAAGTTGATTCAGTTAGGGGGATTATTCTTGATCACCTGTGGATATGGATATGATAGATGCTTAGGATAATATTTTTTGTGTTATGCTTTGGTCGCAAGTTATACAATAGCATAGAATGATGCAGTTGATAACCTTTTCCTTGTTCTTTCCTTGCGTAGATGCCGTGTCATTTGTTTACATGTTATTTATTGACCAGATTATTTATGCGTGATTTCATGATTTAATTTTAGAATCTAGCCATTATATTTGGAGTAGAATTTTGTTATAGGATTTAGACACCTCCTTGTTCCTCAGAACAGTTGCCATCCCTGGGACCTTAAGTTGTCAAAATTAATCAGATAAATTCTGGGCTTGAGCGTTGCTTATGTGTCCTGGAGGTCCTAAGCATGGAGGATAGGTTGGGTGGGTAGTAATTTATATTCAGTGACATGGTTGATATTTATTTATATTTTTGCTTTAGCTGATTTTGATGTATTGAACTATGTTGCTATTTATGTTTATGTGTGATCATGTGTCGCTATTATTGAAGTCAATGCGTTGGTTTTGTGTCGTTATTGATTTCAATGATGTGTTCAATGGTAATGCTATTAATTTAGGTTGTAATGATTTAAATTGCTAATGCGAAGAATTTTTTTTTTTTCACCTTTTTGTGCATCACTATTGTTGTCGTAACGGAGGGGGACATTACAATTGATGGGTAATACATAGGCTCACTAGGTAGTTAGAGGAAATAATATAATAATAAGGGGTAGTTGGAATAGACATCCAAGAATACTCATGAGAAATTATAAATACACATAAGTATCATTGTATTGGATATAGCTTGGATGTTATTGTATTGTAGCAAGCATGGGTTGTGGAGTAAAGAGTCTTTGATGGTGTTACCCTACCTTAATAATTTTCTCTACATTCTTGTGTTCTTTATGGTGTGAATGAATTCGATACTTTTGAAGTTTAATGGTTTATTTTCTATCTCTTATATCTATCAGTTTGGATGATTCAACTCTTCCACCTCAAGGGAGGTTCCAACACAACAAGGGAAAGAGAGGTGCCATTTTTATTGGGTCAATACAACACTTCGTTATTTCATTATTTATATGGTATATCTAGGTGTTTTTATTGTTTTGTATTAGAGATAAGGATCAAGTCTATTTTGTAGGAAGTTGTAGTATACTATGAAAACTCCTATGAGTGGATAAACCCTCTCTTTGAGGCCCATGACACATATCATACTTATCCCAAACAAATTCAAAACCTACATCAATGTTCTTATAGGTGAATTCCTTCCTTTTCACCTCTCTTTTATCTCCAACATTTAGGTTAATCAACTCACCCAAGAATATCACTAAATTAACTCTAGTTAGGCTCCTTTGTGAATTTGATGTTATTACCATTTGTTGTTGAAAACTAGTTGAATTATCTTAAGTAATCATCAACTCTAAAACCCTAATTAACCTTATTGCTTTCCCTCCTTTTAATTTCTCTCTTTCCCTCCCTTAAGGTTTCTTGATTTTCGCCTAAAATTGAGTGATGAATCCACTATCTCCTTCCTCCTTGTGGTAGCATGGTGCCACACTCGAACTATCACACTGCATTTGGTGACTCCACTAGGGAGTTCCTATCAACCATTTTCTCTCTTGTACAAAGGATTCCTCTTTCTTGTGCTATCCATGTAGTGATTCTTAAACCTTTAAATTGAATCACATATGAGATATTTAGAGAAATATAATTGTATAATAACACATACAAGAGACAATGAGATTAATCCTATGAAATATAACCCTTGTCTTAAATATTTCCAAATGAGAAATCAATGTTCATGTGCCTCTTCAAAGGGGAAACCTCTTATGAGAAAATATTCAATTAAAAAAAAAAATACATGATAAAACATAACATATCCTTCTAGCTCTGTATATAACAAAACTATAACTACTCATTGTCCCATTACCAATGAGTACCAACCACCTAGTGGGATTTATTTAATAAAGTTGACCCTTTTACATAATATATCTATCCATTACCTAATGGGCCTTATTCAAAGAAAGTGACATTACACATTAATTGAATAACTCCTAAATATCCCCAAGGTAGGGAGGTTAGGGTAGGACTCTAACATGCCATCCCCTTTCAAAATAAATGTTGTCCTCAATGTTAGAGTTGTGGAAACTGCTGTAAAATTGTTGTTTGTTCCTAGCTAGCATAGTTTGGCTGCATATCTTTTCACTAGATTAGTCCTTATTGGATCATGTGCTGGAGTAGTCAACGGTATCTGTTCATTAATACTACATTAGACTGTAGCCATATGGACCCTTCATCAAGTTCTAGTAGTCTATTTTTCACCCTACATTTTGAGTTCACTATCTTCTTCAAACAAGACACATGAACAACTAGATGTTTCTTGGAGTGGGTTGGAAGAGCCAATTTGTAGGAATTTTTTTTGATGCATTGGAGGATCTGATAAGGTCCATAGAACTTAGATGATATATTCTAATATATTTTGTCTTTGAGATATGTTTGTTTATAGGGTTGAAAGTGAATAGACACTTGATCCCCTTCTAGAAAATAAATCTCTGAGCGACGCTGGTTGCAACTTATTGCTTCATTCTATTTTGAGATAGAATAAAATTGTTCTTAAGTGCATGGAGAATGGATTCTCTAGAGTGAAGCATATGATCCACTTCTTGAACCTTGGATGTTCCTGGTAAATATAAAATGATTGATAGGGTATGTTGGCCATATACAACTTCATATGGTGTCATTTTGTTAGCACCATGATAAGTGGTATTGTACCGACATTCTACCCATTATACCCATTGGTGTTTCCTTTTTGAATCAAATAATCTCAAATAGGTTTCCAAGAAATTCTTGACCACTTCTATTTGACCATTAGTTCAAGGATGATAAGTAGAGATCATTTTCAATTGAGTACCTTGAAGTTTAAATAACTCCTACTAGAATTTTCTAGTGAATGTGGGATCTTGATCCTACACAATGGAGGTGGGAATGCCATGTAGTTTGAAAATATGATCCATAAAAACTTGGGAAACTATGGAGTGAATAAATGGTGTGATAGGGAATAAAAATGAGCATATTTCAGAAGGAAATCAACTACCACCATGATGACACTTTCTTTCAGGGGGCCTGATATAAAATCCATGGAAATGTCAATATAAATAGTGGTTAATATCTATATGTATGTTTTCATGCCTTCCCAAAAGAAATAGTGCTTAACTCTTTTGTAAGTCTTTTCAAAGCTAGAATGAATCACATTAGGAGATGAATGAAACTCCTTTAAGAATTATAATTTGTTTTACAGAATAATTTTTCACTAGAAAAATGTTCCCTTTATAATTCAAGGTATATTGCTACCATGTATATTCCTTATGGGGATTGGAATCCTACTAAATCCCTTAGATGAGGTGAACCATACTGTCATTCACCAACCATTCTTGATGGGATTTAGCGAGCCAATCAAGTATAGGTAAGGATAAGGTAGAGAGAGATCCTTCCTCATATTTCTTTGATAAATAATTAGCCACCACATTGTCTTTTCATTTGTTATATATGATATCATAATCATACCCAAGCATATTTGTTAGTGACCTAACCCTTCACGTAGGTAGAATAATATATTTACATGTAATAAAGGTCAATATAATAAGGCCTAACAATAAGGAAGAATAAGTCAAATGTAAGAAGACCTATTAGGAGCTTCCGCTTCTAGAAGGATCTTCCTTTATACTGTTCTTTTGGTATACATATTTAGTATAAATAGGAGTCGAGGGTATGAGACATTTTTTCTTGGATATTATTGTACTAGAGCTCTGCTCTGTTGGTGTAATGTTCCTGACTTGGATAGTCTGGGAAACACTGCTAATGTGTGTGTAGGATCAAAGGTTTACAACATATAAACGATCATACAAATAATAAACGCGACAAAAGACTGCAAGTTTGTATTATGATATCTCTGTGGATTACAAAATGGTCGAATGCAGCTGAACAACTAACAATACTCGACTAGATCAACATACAAAGGATCTTAGCCGGAAAATAAGCAACTGCAGCTGAATAAAATAACAACACTTGGCTAGATCAAAAGACAAAAGGATCTTAGCC
>JZKD02S1673566.1:905131-915241 GCA_000966675.3 Picea glauca | reverse complement strand
CATTTGGAGGGAGCTCTTCCATCCTTATAGGTCTCAATTCTTCATTTAAAATCCACCCTGTGTCTATGTTTCCCTGAGTTGACTGCAAGGGAGTAATGGAGGCGATGGGATCTCCGATTTGCTTAGTTGATTGTCCTGGAGTAGTAACTGGAGTCTGCTTTTTCGGCGGCTCGGGAGTCTTTATCTCTGGTTTCAGACTCTTAGTTTGCTCTTCCCTGTCCTGGTGTTTTTCTTGGTTGGGTGCCACATCTTTGGAGCCTTCGACTTCTTTTTGTTGCACCTCTATTGTACTTGGATTCTCACTCCGCAATACTGAGGGAAGACAACTGCGTTGATGTTCTTGGAATTTTAGAACATCGGCCCTATCTTCGGGTGCCAGGGTTTGTACCCGAGCTGAAACCTCGGCATAATATCTTGCGCCTCGGAAAATGTCATCCGAGGGTGAATTTTCATGTTCGAACCTTTTGAGTCCGCAACTAGTCAAGTGATTACTTACGACCCTTTGCGGATCGTGCTTCTTGAATTCTGCATGAACCAATTTTAGGTCTTCCAGGGCTGCTGCATCAGCTTTAGCATGCCCAAAATCTAACAAAGAATATGAATTTAAATGAATAGGAAAAGGTGGACATACATTCTTTGAATATCCCTTAAGCTCCTTGCTTATGCCACCGATTACGGTTTGCCTAGCAACCTCACGACAAACCAACTTATTGGGTATGAATAATGGTAATGCATGCGGGGGAACAGAAGCCCCGAAAACCCTGAGATATGAGAATTCTGCTTCTACATACTAGTTGGCTATATTGCTCAGATTCATTGCTATGATGTCTGAGATCCTGGGTGGCGGGTGGCTGAAAATAGTGACATGCAATGGTACCATTACCCAGTTAAATATTTCATACACAAAATCTGTCGCTTTGTTTTCCCACAGTTTTGAATGGTAGACATGGATGGGCTCGGCCTCTGATGGAGTCCAACTCTAGCTCATTAAGGGAAAGGGCGTTAGAAAACACACGGCGTCCATAATGTATGCGGACATAAAGAATGAAGAAATCTTTCTGCTCTCCCTCTGCGCCTGATACTCCGTAACTCAACTGGTCAAGCTATCAAACAACATTTTAGCCCAGTCGAAGGAACAGCCTTCGATGACTGAATGTATTAGAGGCACCTATTGAAGGAAAAAATGCGTGGTGTCCTCTCTCTCGTATAATCTGTAGGCCATCATAGCTACATATTTGAACTGTGGTTTCAGAGAAGCTATTGAATATATACCGTTACTGTCCGCCCTGAACTTCGCAGGGTGTGAGACACAATCTTTGATTAAACTGGACATAGTCTTGTCATATTGCACACATTCCTTCTGTTTAAAATTCTCCAAGAATTCGGCATTGTATGTAAAGTGTGACACGGTTGGCAACTTGTACATCCCCTGAAGTTGTTCGGGTCTGAAAGTGCCAATAGTGACCTTCTGCTCATTGATGATGGTTCTGGTTGGTATATCCACATGGTCTAATGCCCACCGGACCATATCATAGTAAGGGAGCAGTGGTGGCTTGGCTGCTACTTTATGCATTCCAACTTGGACGATGATCTTATATTTGGTGGTTAGGTCGTCTTCTTCATTGTCACTGGAATCATTCGAATAATCTACCAATTCAGACTGTAGAACATCAGAAACAAATGACCAGGTCTTGACAGAGTCGACACTTCGAGGTGAAGTATCAGAGACGTTGTCTGAACCTTGTCCCGAAACCTCAACGTTGGCTTTAGACGCTTTTCGCGGGGCCATGGCGGGGGATATTGCTTTATCTCTTCTGTAATAAAAATATGTATACATACAGAAATTAGTTCGCTAAGAAAGTTTTCTCTGTGTAATGTAGAAATGAATTTGCGATAACAAATAATAGATCTATACATTCGACCATTTAACACTCGGTACTTTTCAGGAACAGAACGGTCAAATCATTCTTAAATATAATTTAGCAAAAAAAACCCAATCTTTACTTGTCGATTCGCCTTGTTTCTAATTAATGCCATAAATTTTGACAGTTCGAAACACAAGTTGGCACAAGGAAAAATTAAGATTGCCTCGTAGACTGTGCATGCATCAAATCATGGGAAAAACTGGCTTAGCTCAATTAATCAGGTTTTATCAACGTTAATTAATCTTTCGGTACTCGCTACATCTAGAGTTTTCACTCTAACCGTTCTAGCCTCTAAAACCCGAGATTGCGATAATTAGCTTTGGTTAAATAAAAATGTAACCAAGAATAAGTGTTTAATTAATCATGTTTAAAAAAGAACAAATATCATGGTTATTTATATCACGACTTCGCGACTCGGAGCTTCAAAGGTATAGTTTCCGGGATGTTCGTATGCCGAGTTGCGAAATCGCGAGATCGCAACTTCGCGACTCGGAGCTTCGAAGGTATAGCTTCCGGGAGGTTGGTATGTCAAGTTACGAAATCGCGAGATCGCGATGATTTGATTTAATTAAATTTGGGGATAAAACCGGATTAAGTATTTAATTAATTACGTTTCTATCTTTATTGTGACTTCGCGACTCGGGGCTTAGACGGTGTAGCCTTTGAGGGAAAACATGCCGAGTTGCGAATTTCCGAATGAGTTTAACCATGGCTGAACTTTTTACCTTTAACACTAACCTGGGTTACTTAAAACAAGAGTCTCGTGGTTTCGATTATCGAGATTACGAAGGTAAGACTTTTGGAGTTAGTAAACGCCGAGACACGAAATCCCGATGGTGCTTAACCGTAGTTTAGAAAATCTTTACTCTCGCTACTGACCTGGGTAAAACTTTAAGGTTATTTCGTCGTTTCGCTCTTCGGGACTTGTGAACTATGTGATCTATGACACCCGACATGCGAAATCCCGAAGTAAGAAAGGGGAAAAAATCATTTGAGCGAAAGTATAACTCGCCTTGAGAGTATGATAACCGTCGCCGCTCGCGTGATGAGACTCCCGAGATTTTGGAAAAATTAAAGGAAAATATGGAAACCAACTTTCGATTTAGAGCATTAAAAAATAAAATTTGAAACGGGCTAAAAAACAAAGGCGGCTCCAACAGAAGGAAAATCAATTCTTGGAAGTGACAAGAAACATGCTGAACAATTTCCTCTAGCTTAGACTTACTAAGAATCTCACCACCAAACACACATTCCATGTTTGATTAGACATGGCATGTGTGTAGGTTTCCTACTAAAGTATCTTTCATCTAACAAACAATTTATTGGTTGCTTGGGACAAAATATTTTCTTCTTGTTTTCAAGATACTACGGAGAGCAATTGGTATGGATTGACATATAAGAATTATTGCATTTTTCAAAAAGAATTTGGTTGGATAGTGAAGTCTCTTTAGTCTTAAAAGATGATTTCTTTGTTTCTTGAGATAAAACATTTTATTCTTGTTATCAAGACATTATGGATAACAATATTATAGATAATAGTTGATATGGATGGACGTAAAGGAATTATTTCATATTTTCAAAAGTATTTGGATGTGTATTGAAGTCTCATATAAAAATTATTGCATTTTTCAAAAAGAATTTGGTTGGATAATGAAGTCTCTTTAGCCTTAAAAGATGATTTCTTGGTTTCTTGAGATAAAACATTTTCTTCTTGTTATCAAGATATTATGGAGAATGGTTGGCATGGATGGAATTAAAGGAATTGCAGATTTAAAAAAATATTTTCATGTGTAGTGAAATCTATTTCATCTAAAAAGATGATTCCATGGTTGCTTGAGACAAAATAATTTCTTCTTGTTTTCAAGATATTATTGAGATTGAAATTATGGAGCATTGTTGGAATGGATGGGCATAAAGGAATTATTGCATCATTTCAAAAGTATTTGGGTGCATCGTGAAGTCTCATTCATCTAAAAAAAATAGTTCCTTGGGTGCTTGAAAAAAAAAACCTTTTTCTTCTTGTTTTCAAAATATTATGGAAAACAATTGACATGTATGGACATAATTGTAGCATTTCAAAAGTCTTTGGATGCATAGTGACTCTCTTTCATCTAAAAACATGATTCCTTGGTTGTTTGAAATAAAAGAAGTCTCTTTTGTCAAATAAAAAAAGAAAAGAAAAAAGAAAAAAATTCCTTGTTTTCTTGGGACAAACATTTTCTTCTTATCTTCAAGATATTATGAAAAACAATATTATGGAGGACAATTGGCATGCGTGGACATAAATCAATTATTTCAACTTGTCAAAAGATTGACTCTGCAATACAGTTATAATAATTTGATCACATTAGACTACAATTATCCCTATAATTTATTTTATAATCAAAAGATTCCTTGTTTTCTTGGGACAAACATTTTCTTCTTATCTTCAAGATATTATGAAAAACAATATTATGGAGGACAATTGGAATGCGTGGACATAAATCAATTATTTCAACTTGTCAAAAGATTGACTCTACAATATATTTATAATAATTTGATCACATTAGCCTACAATTATGCCTATAATTTATTTTATAATCAAATAAATTATTGACTTTTATTTTGAAGACAATTTATTTTACCATTGCAGGGAGATATAAGGTGATTAATCTCTTCCTTAAAAATTAATTTTAGTGAGATTGAATGTGAGTTTGTAAGAGCTAATGTGTGGTTCCATCGTTATTAATGGGGTGATGTAAAGCAACTAATTTATTTCATTGAAGCAAGTTAACATTAAATTTGAGTTTGTATATTTTACTTACTACATACAATGGAAAAAACACTAAAAATAATAGGAAATTTAATAATAATAATGATCTCAATCTCTCATGATAAGAAACATGGTTTGTCTCTGTAGGTTTTCACAATTAGTCGTAATGTTAGATAAATTTATGGATAAAAACTATGCATGTGGCTTTGAAATGTCCAACATTTCAAGTGGAGACTCCACCCATCGTTAGGGACAACTATCCACTCGAAATGTTGGACGTTTCAAAACCACATGCACAATTTTTATCCAGAAATTTATCTAACAAGATAAAGGGTTTTCTAGCTCCAATTGTTAGTTCAATTGATTGAACCATCTACCTAAGGCATGTTGTGATGGTGATACCACAAATCACATATATTTTGGGGAAGAGGGGGGATCCCGTAAGATTTTCCTTGGAAAAAACAAATTGAGGTTTTACAATATTAATAAAAACAATATTTATATTTACATGGTAAGGCATTCTATTTTGAAGAAACATGAGTATATGAGATTTGGAAGGATCTCTACTCCCACATCCCTCAAGATCTCCTCTTTCCATCTTCCTTACTTCATAATCTTTCATGGTGGTTAGGCCTCACACTCAATTTGCAAATTTGTTACTCATCATTCTCATCTTTGTTGTCCATTTGCCATAGTTGTACCCAATCTCGACAACATGAGGCTCTGTTTATTTGACAAGTGCATGTTAGCGTACAATTACCCATCCTCACCATAATCCTCTTATTGTGTCTTCACCTCTAACAAGTTTGATCTAGAGATGTTTCACCTCTATTAATCTTGGCATTTGGAATGTTCACTCTCCACAATTTTCTCATTTTATTTGGCATTTGGAATTATCATTGCTCATGATCACTCGTCATGTTTTGCATAAGCTTATGGCTCATGTTTTTTCGGTGAATATTTAATTTCAAAATAAAATATATTCTTCCATTGGTCTTCATCAAATCCCAATAAAAGACACTGCAACTAATAGAGTACCTTTCTATTATTAAAGATTCTCTGAACACCTATGGGAAAGAAAAGGAAAACAAAAAATTAAAGATGGCCAAATTTCCTCTGGGGGCACAAGCTTTGGAAATTTCACTAAACAATATGTTTAGTAGGGGGTGAAAATTTATCTAGCAAACACTCATTTAAATTCTAGATTAAAGACTAGTATTGAGTCCGTTGTATCCATGGCAATACCTTTCATATAGTGTTTGTTGTAGGCATTCTTACACATGAAACAATTTCATCCTGAGAATGTTTTGGTACATGTTTCATTGTCAATAAGACACTCTAAAGAAGTCGTTCCCACTATAGTTGCGAGCTACATACATTTAATGGAGAAATTTTGAATTCCCTAGTTGCAATTTTGAATTGAAAATGAAATAAGAAAAATAAACTATTTAAATCTAAACAAAATCCACAAATTTGAAACTTCAAACTCCTTGACTTCCAAACACTCTGCAATACATGTTTTATAAAATTTTGGAGAGACATAATGACTATTGATTGAATCACTAGGATTATTATTAGTTGGCTCCACATATATAGATTGCATTTTAACAAATCACATTTTTTTGCAACGTCCCTTTGCATTATCAAGGGCAATTGCTAGTAATAAAACTTTTATTTGTTACATTTAAGTTGGTGTCATCTTGGTAGTTGATCTTAGTGAAAAGAACATCCTCCTTTGAAATTTTAAGAAAAAACAACAAAATTGTTAAGGGGAGGAGAAAGGCATGTCAACATCATTTAACAAAATTCTTCTTCTATGGACATCCTTTAATAGTGGAGAGTGCATTGTTGGTTTGGTTTAGGACTATGAAAGTAGCATATTCTTGATTTAATGTAAGTCAACCAAGAAGAGGCCTATTTTGGAGCTCTGCAGCAAGAGGAGATAGCGATTTTGAGAGTCGGTTTAGTTTTCCTGCGGGCTCTATGGCTAGGTTACACTAGCCACAACCTTGGTATCTTTGCAGAAGCGTGGGCTTTGTCCCTTCTAGCGAATGGAGCGGTGGCGGCGGTGGAGGTCCCAAGCTCAGAGGTAGGGTACTACCACCCACGGTTGGCTGCGTCTTGAGGCTGCGGAAAACCTTTCCAGACCGAGCATTTTGCGGTTGGTTGCGGCCATACAGTGGCGACGTCGAGGCCGAGGCAGACCTTACTAGAGCGAACGGACAAGGGTTTTTCGAGGTTTTGAGGGCGGTGGCGGCATGGTGCTCAGCAGTTGGGTTTCCTTCTATTTTTGGAAGCGGCCACTCTGTGGCGAGCGTCTAGGGCTAAGGCGACTTTTGGTGGCCGAGTTGTGTATGCTCGTCTGCATTCTATTTGTTCGGGTGTGGCTCCGCTTCCTTGCCGGTGCTATCTTCGTTGCTTTCGAGGGCTCACTTCCGGTGTCGGTTAGTTCATTAAGTTGGAGTTTTTGAGGTGCTTCAGAGTTTTTATTGGGGTTTTTTGCCCTGCTTTGTTTTTCCCTTCGGGGTTTTGTTTGGGGTTTTTAGCCCTGCTTTGTTTTCTCCGTTTATAGCCTGCGTGCTGGCTTTGATGTCTTTCTGGGGATGATTTGTGATATGATTATTGAGTAGGATCTTTGGATGTGTATTGCTCTGAACATCAATAGAGTCTTGTCGATGTAAAAAATTATATTTTCATTAATATAATGAGCTAATTTTCTGTTGGAAAAAAAAGGAAAGGCATATTTCTTAGCATATGGATTGATTTATAGATATAATGTTTATGACACATTGAAAAAGCTTAGAAGTTAATAGAAATGGCTTGGGAATCTTTTCTAAAGGATAGGGTGGTTATCCATTCAATTGCAAGAAATTTCTTATTTTGAAATTCTTTCTCAACATGAGAGATTTTTTTATTGGTAGAAGTCCTTAGATGATTCAAAACACCAACCTCTTTATGAAGGCATGATACTTAGGTTTCAAGCTCCATACCAAATATCTTTCAAAAATCTTGATCTTGAGAAAAAAAAGATTTCATACAGATTGATTGTTGGCCATTAAAATTGTGAACAATCTTTTGTCCCACAAACAAAGAGGTTTCAGGTTTCATACACCAGTTTGATGTTTAGCTTGACAGTGATGTTAAAAATAGATTATTATTATTATTATTATTATATTTTTTCCTCTAAAAATCGGCCGAAATAATATTATCCAGAAAACGTCGGTGGACAAAGAACCAAGAACAAAACGCGGAACAACTGTTTGGCATTTTCAATTTTAGACGCGTGGACAAAAAAGCGACTTCACAGCAGATCGGGCACATGGTGTTGCCGGTTGTTAAGTGACAACGCATGGTGCTAAAGAGCGACGTGACATCGTAACACTACTCAACGTCTAATCAACGCGGACTGCCAAAGCAGCCACGTTATACCTCTGATCCATTAAAGGCAAAGCAACAAGCTGTGTTCAGTTTCCTCTGATCGAACTCCCTTTCTGTGCTTCAGACTTAGTTTCCACCCATCAATCTGGCTGCCTGCTCGCTCACCATTTGGTTGGTTTTTTCCATTAAAGCCAAAGCAACAAGCTTTGTGTTCAGTTTCCAACTCCCTTTCTGTGCTTCAGACTTAGTTTCCACCAATCGATCGACCTGCCTGCCTGCTCGCTCACCATTTGTTATAGTATTATCATCTGTTCATCCAAATTCCAATGGCAGAACCAACATCCACCTGCCTCTGCATCTGCTTCTTCCTCTTCCTCTGCATCTGCTTCTTCCGATGCATCTGCTTCTGTTTCCGCTTCTTCCGTAATACTTCTGCTTCTTCCGATGCTTCTGCTTCCGCTTCTTCCTCTGCTTTTTCTTCCTCCTCTTATGCGTCGACTCTTAATGCCCCCTACGATGTGTTTATCAACCATCGGGGGCCCGACGTAAAAAAAACCCTGGCCAGCCTTCTCTACCGTGACCTTAAATCCAAGGGATTGCAAGTCTTTCTTGACCAGCCAGAATTGAGGTCTGGACACATCATTCTTTCACAAATAAAAGCCGCCATTCAAGGCGCCTCTGTCCATATCGCGATTTTCTCTAAAAAGTATGCAGAATCAAAGTGGTGCCTAGACGAGCTTGTCCTCATGCTCGAAACGATGCCGAGGGCTACGATTCTTCCCGTGTTTTACAAAGTTAAACCTTCTGATCTCCGGCGGACCGACACTGGAGCGTATGCTAATGCCCTGCAAAAACACAAGCAACGATATGATTTTGAAACAATTAAGAAATGGAAAAAGGCTCTTTCTGATGTTGCAGATATAAGCGGCATCGAGCTAGAGGCGTGCAATGGGTGAGCATCTCCCACTATCCCAATCCGTGCTAGCTTTTAATTTGTAAATTTCTATTATTTTTTTTTTAATTTATTGGATTGATATGTACATGACAAACTCAGGTAGGCCTGTTGTAACTAATTATTTTACCTTTCTCTGAATTTGAATATTCAGCGGCGACGTGGTGGAGCTGGTGGATAAGGTGATACAAAGGGTTGTGAAAGAGGTTCCAAAACCACCACTTTCTGTGGCCAAGCATACAATTGGTTTGCAGGAAAAACTTGAAGACTTTGAAAGGACTGTCCTATCCCAGCTGGAGGGGCAGGGCCGGCGGGAGGCCAAGGTTGTGGGGATTGTAGGTTCAGGTGGAATTGGGAAATCGACACTAGCCAGAGAATTTTTTAACAGTAAGAGATCAAATTACAATTTATCCTCCTTTATATTTGATGTAAGAGAAAATACAGCTACAAAGTCTCTAATTCATTTGCAAAGGGAGCTCATTAAGGACATAAAAGGTAAAGATGTCCAAATTAAGAACTCGCAAGAAGGTATTGGGTATCTTAAAATATTGGACGGTGTAGATCGTCACGCTCTCATAATATTGGACGATGTAGATCATCGCGATCAATTGGATGCGTTGTTGCCAATTAAGGATAGCCTTGATCACATGAGTTTGATTTTGATTACTTCTCGTGACAAGCAAGTACTTAGAATAGCAGGAATCACAGACTCGTCAATTTATCAGCTGAAAGGCCTTGATAGACCGCACTCTCTAGAGCTTTTCTGCTGGCATGCCTTCTTTCAGCCACATCCAACACCAGAATTTAAAGATCTTGTAGATGGGTATTTAAAAGCCTGCGACGGATTGCCTCTGTCGTTGGAAGTTTTTGGGGCTCTACTCTGTCAACAAAATGACAGATCCTACTGGGAAGAGCAATTGAATGGACTTGAAAAGCTACCTAGTGACATACAGGTGAGACTAAAAATTAGTTATGACTCACTTGATCGAGAGGAGCAGCAAATGTTTTTAGATATTGCTTGTTTTTCCATAGGAGAAGATAAGGATAAGTGGATAAGAATATGGAGCGGATCAGGCTGGAAAGGTTCCGTGGGGCTTAGAAAT
>JZKD02S1673566.1:832107-845642 GCA_000966675.3 Picea glauca | reverse complement strand
GATTCTACAACCATTATAACTCCCCTCTCAAATCACAATTTATTGATTTTTCAAGGTTGATGCATTAGCTTTTGATACTGGAAAGATTTTTTCATTAGAATGTCATTCTCCTTTAAATAATCAACCATGTAAAAGCGAGGAGAGGTAGGAAGAAAACAACATTATTATGGATGAAGGAAGTGGAAAAGGGAAAGACTTTGAGAGGTATTGATGTGGAAAAATGTCACAAGTCAACTTCACAAGTTCACCTAGTGAAAGGGCCTAATTAGACCTTTACCCATTGATTGTTGTTGGTTCTCTATGCTTTACCAGTTATGGTTGGGTCTACATCGGTTTCATATGCCTTTAGTGCAACTAAGAATGTAAGTGCAAAATGTAGTTGATCTATCACTAATGTTTTATATCTAAACCTACTTGGCCTTAGCCAGGGGTGCATGAAATACAACCAATTTGACACAAAAAAATGAATATATAGAGAGAAAGGAGAGTAGTCCACCTCTATTATTGGCACCACATGTAAATCAGTCTCTAAGAATCGGGGATAGACTACATATGACTAAGAGAATACCTGTCACATCAAAATGTTAGACATAAAGCCAAATGATATATGTAAAGGGTAGGGACAATAGTCCACCTCTATCATCTACATAGTAACCCAAATGTTTCATATTTAAGGACTAAGGATAGCCTATGAACCTTGAGAGTTACATCCAACAAGTTAGTAATGTACATGCTAAGAAATAATAGATATAGTGATCAAGATAATGCTCATAAGACACAACACTCACATATCACAATATCCATCCTCACAAAGACCAATTAAAGTGGTGAATTGCGAGAATAATCCACGACCATTGATAATTTCACAAGAGTATGAATCACAAGCTAACAATGCCACTACAAAGATAGCTTATAACGCCAAAATAGGTCCCACTTGAAAGAATGAAAAGTTCTTAATATAGAAAGCACCGATTACCTTTGACCTTCTATCTACTTGAGTCTTGACCTTCCACATTTATGGCTCTTGGCCTTCTAATTCTATTTGGGTAATATACTTTGCAATTTTTTCCTCATCCCAAACATAATGAAGTGGACATAATGTTAATATTAAAAATACAATTTCTCCACCCAAGTGTTCTTTCTCCCCAATTTGTCTTTTTGTGCATGCAAATCACAATCAAGAACCCAAACACATAGACTTCCTCTCTCATGTTTTTTTGGAACTTGGGAAAATTTTATTCTTGGGATCTATCTTGGATGGAGATGGTTTGGTCTCACTCCCCTCTCCTTGTATTTTTCTCCTTTGAGTTTAATGTCTTCAAAGAAAGAACAAAATTTACGATAAGGAGCCCTTGAAATGGAAGCTTGAATGCTTTTCAATCCATGGTGCTTCCGATTTGGAAAACCTTCCTTTCTTCTTGTCAGAATCTACAATGCAACATGAAGTAACTTCCATATTGGAGGATACTTGTAAAATTGATAAAATTAGATAAGTGATTAATCACTTGAATCTCTACACATAAGAAATAAATGAATGAGCTTGTTTGAAGGTTGAAATTGGGTGAAATTATGAATGGTTGATGAAGTATGAAAAAAACAATGTCAATGCATATAGTGAATATTGAGGCAAGGAATCTTGTTTGAAACTATGAAAAATCATAAGGGTCATGTAATCCTTAAACTAGTAAGGGATCCTTCATTAAAAAACAATAGTCATACATCTCTTAAAATAGTTTGCAATTCATGAAACACCATTGCAATTTATACATTAAATATGCAATAAAATGTAAGCACTGTTGAAGTTTTGCAACTTCGGGTAGTAATTCTCCATAAGAAAGTACAAGAAGACCCATCTCTACCATTGTAGAAGCCCATGAAGAAATTGAAGACCTAGGAAGAGAAGTTGGCCCCACCAGTAAAAGACAGAAAATAAAAAAGTAATTTTGAAGACCCATAATGAGAAGTCGGCCCTACAGAAAAAGACAAGCACTCAGATTAGTATAAATATAGTCTGGATCATTTCATTTTGACATACACAAACAACTCTCCTTCTGCAGTGTGCACAAGGCAGTTGTCAGCTGCAGTTGTGGTAATTTCTCTATTTCTAGGTTTCTTGTTATCTTGATGAGTGCGCCACACTTAGGGAAGGCACTACACTTTGAGAAGCTCTTGCTTGGTGTTATCTTGACTTTTCTAGTGAGACGGTAGCTCTTGGAGACACTAGCCTTGGAGAGGATCTTCTATGTATGGTATTTTGATCTGGTGATGGTGATGTACTAGTAATATCTTAGATTGAATTCATCTATAAGAAATGTTGTTGGGTTTTCTCCCAAGGTTGGGTTTCCCAGGATAAACTCTTGTGTTCTTGTGTCTACTGTGCATGGTTAGTATTTATAGATCTTGTTATTTCTGCTGCATTGTTATAGTTGAGATTTTTAGTGTATAGTTATTCTATGATAATTGTGGTATGAAATTGAATCTTGTTTTGCAATCATAAGGAAATAATGATCAAATATGAGAATCGGAAAAATCAACATGGTTTCAGAGCTTGTTAATATTGTCATTGCATAGTTTTATGTTAAGACTTGAACTTGTCAAGCTTGTTGAGAACTTATTGAGAAGTAGTTGGATCTAACTCCACCACTGCTCAAATCACCTTGCTTCTGTGCATTCATTGCACCTCTTAGACTACAGTTTGATGGAAGTTGAAATTTCACCCTAAAACCCTCTACAATAGTTGCAAGAACATTTTGTAAAGTTCGCTGAGCAAATTATTAGGCTGAGTTGGGAATAATTTTAACATAGACCAACTCCCCTTCCCCTAGTGCACCTACTACACTTCTTATATTGACAATCCGTCAAAGTTTAAATTTTAGGGTTTTCAGTATTATTTACCTTTTTCCTGACATTAAACCTTTTGATTTAGATTTCTACCTTCTTCTTGTTGAGATGATGTACTGTCTCAAATAACAAGACAAGATGGATGGTGCTACAACTTCATATATATGCACTTGTATATAAGTTATATCAAGAGAGTGTTTGTAGGAGATGTACACTTGGCCAAAATAACTTTGTCCAAGCAGTGATAGTAGATCCAAAGTGATATTAGATCTAGTGAAATTAGAGGAATCCCAAGAGTTGGAGACAACAATGGACATGTCTCCTATAGTATATGACAACTCGAAATCAAATGGGACAACAACAATAAGACTCCAAGTTTGCATATCAAGTTTAATATTTTATATTGTTGCATCTTAAGAAAATGTTGGGACAACAGTCTTTAGAGTTCTATTACTGTTGAGTATTCTTTTGCTATCAAATGTCTTGAATATTGTTAGTACTATTGTTATGATCATTATGCAAATTCTCGTTGTTTAGTACTAATGATGCACTTATTTTACAAAGATGAAATTGATCTCTTCTAGGAGATGTTCTTGGTTGTTGTCTTTGTCCCAGGCATATTACCTTGTAAATTCCATGGAGGTTACCATGGAGATATTCTTGTTTTGTTCTTGGAAGGTCACCGCGGAGGAATGATTGGTAACAAAACTGGAGAAGTGTTGTTGTTGTTCTTACTCTTGTTCTTGTTCCGAGCATGTTACCATGGAGGAATAATTGGTCACAACACTAGAAAAGTGTTGTTCTTGTTTCTTGTTTGTATTTGGTTTTGGCTCTTTTCCTGATTAGGTTATAGGTGATAGCTCTGAGAATGAGCTATAGTGAAAATTTTTCATGTTCTTGTTTTTTCTCTTGTTCCTATTTCTTTATCATAAGAATGTTGTTCTTGTCTACTATTTTCCCTTGTTATTTCTCTTGTTCCTGGAAGGTCACAGGTGGTAGCTCTGAGAGGGAGCTATAGTGTTGGTTACAAGAGGGAACATATTAGATGGTCTCTAGTTCAAAACATGGTGCATAATATCTAGACATAGAGTTGTGTACATGACAATATGTTGAGGAAAATATATGAAATAATCTTACTCAATCATTTTCAGATCCCGCTTGGCTAAAGAAAGATAGACGAGAATATCACCCTATGATTACAACCATCAAAATTGGTATCCTAACTCACAAGTATTGATTACAAATGCTTAGGCTGTTTTTTTATAATTAAAAGCTTGTTGAAAAATTTATTATTTATGTAATTTTCTGAACATAATAGATGCTGAAATAAATATAGAGACATAAATAAAGACACCAAGTCAATAATCAAAACAGATGTGACATAAAGAAATCGTTTATTTCACTCCAATTCATCAAAGAGTCATTCTCTTTACAAATTTTGTCGCGAAAGTTTTGGACCAAAGTCAAAATTAGATGTCCCCGATGAAACATATAAAAGGACTTCTGACAGAAAGTAAAAAACTAAACTTTAAAAGCCGGATCATCTTGCCACAGATTGTTTCCCACTCGACTCTGCACAATAGCCTTTGTTAGTCATGAAATTTAATTCACAAACAGACAAGTCTACACAGAATATCAAAGATAGATCAACACCTTTGAGAAACAAGTGACTGAATGATGTAATTCAACCCTGAATCTTGCTGTCTACAATAGGACCCTGCTATCATAAAAAAAATTAGGCTTCTAATGAATTAAGGAATGAATGAAAACTGAATTATCTCAACAAAACACAAAGAGCAAACCTTAATATGCTTCTCCTTCTATCCTCCTCTTATTCCTCCCTTTCCTTTTTTCTTTAAGCAAATTAGAATTGGTTGAAGTAGTTGAACTACTTCTTCAGTTAAGTTAACTAAAACTCAACCAACTTTTTAGTTAAGGGGGAAAAGTAATAAATCATAATAATGGTTTTTAAATAAATAATAACTAGTAGGTGGGACCCCTTGTGACTCCATTTAGGTTTTAACAATCATAACACAACTAGTTAATCAAACAAAACATCCCTCCATATGACTTCCATCATCACATTCATATTTGACAATTTATATCAATGATACTTGAAATTATTTCCAAAAGTATATTACCCATATATCCAAAAAATAGTGTGTTGTCCAAAATTTCAGAAGTTAATTGTTCTCAACAATAAATAAATAAAAATTTGAAATCCATATTTTCCACTTTGGGAGGCAATCTTTCCCTTGTTGCTGCTATCACCTTTTGATCTTTCTGAATTTGTCTTAGGATGTGTGGAGCCTTTAGGCCTAATCTCACTGATCACATGAGAGAAATCATCTCTCAAATGCATGTGGGAGGACACAGATTTATCAGAGTCATTTGAGGGTGAGGAAGGGGCAAAGATGGCTTTTCCTTTGTCAGGAGCATGGTGGGCCTCGGTTTTCAACCTTTTTCTTGCATGGGAAGACTGAATTGGTGAGTGGACAGGGGCATCTTGGACAATTTGATTGATAGGTAGAGGATCAAGTAGGGATAAATTATGCCAACCACGATGTTGGGAGACTGTCAGGTGGACAATCTCTTGCCATCCATCATTTTTTGGGACCTCAGGTTGCAGGGAGACATGAGGAGGCACTGGGATACCAGGGACTTGTGGGGCTTGGAAGGGAGGCCTTTCAGGCCTAGGTTGGACCACTCCTTCTCCAATCCAGTTAGAAAACCCAGCTTGAAATAACTGACCTAACTCTTGCGAGTCTGCATCAAAGTGTATAGAGAATCTTGGCCTTCTAGGGCCCTTGTTCCAATTACCTCTTCCTCGGTTTCTCCGGTCATGGATACCTCTACTGAAAAATCTCATTCCTAGAGGCATATTTTATTAGCAAATAGTTTCTTTAACAACCATACATGACAACTCTTTTAAATATGAAATAAAATTTGGCTCAACAACATATCAGACTCATGCAATCCAATCCATACAAATCATTAAATAGTTGTCAATGAGAAGGGGGTGAACAAGGGTTTTGGGATATGCGAGGGGTTGTATTGAGCGAAAAATGTTAAAATGAGGGGGAACAGATCGTGATTACTACTTACAGACATCAACAATCAACTATATCGTAAGCCAGAATAATATATCACTGTAATTCATCCCTATGCGATCTCTTTGAACTGTCATAATAAAGATTTTCCCTTAACTGTAATTAAATTTTAGGAATAGGGAGTGGATAGTGAATATGTGAAGGCGAGGGGATTGTAATGTGCGAAAAGTGAAATAATGGTAGGGAGAAGAGAGAATAATGTTTGTAAAATCAATTAAGTAATCCATAAAACAGTTCTGTATTTAATGCAAATGATCCAACACCAACTAAACAATTACTGTGATCAATTTAACAATTATTGTGTGTTAACATTTGTTCATTGTCCACATTTAAATCTTCAACACTTTTTATTAACACAGTGTCATCATACTCAGAATCAATATGCCTTTCAAACATCCTGTAAAAAGAATTTTGTTTCCTTTTATTTCTTCCATCTTATATTTAAAACAAAATTCCAATGGACACACAATCATGTTACTTTAACTTTGTTCAACATATAGAAATATCAACCACTTTCCATAAATTCCAAATCCTCAAATCAAACATAGACACACGTCTCTCCTGAGTTGCCCAGACTCGTTTAAAACATGCATGATTCCATTCCTTTAACCAATTTAACAATTAAATTGCAGTGAAACCATACTACTAAAAACCCCATGTTCATCTTTGATGGTGAAATAAAACCAAGCGATGCATGATGTCTATAAATCATACACAATAGAAAACTAGGCCACAATTATTAATAAATCAGATTGCAATAATCTCGATCAGGAAAATTAAACACACAGAAAGAGCAACCACCACTTGAATTTATACCATGTTGTAGGAAACACACAGACCAACGCATAACACAAAGAGGCATCTCTGTGACTGTACAAATTCAATTACTCACAATCAAACCATTTTTAACAATGTTGAGTTATCATTTCCACTGTTACAACAACAAGAGGCAGTGACTGTATGCCCATTATCATTTCCAATTACAACTCTTCAATCAACCCGATCAAACAGAAATGAGCTACAAATAAAATCCATTGTCCATATTAATTAACAAACATATGAAAGTCAACGAGATGCCCGACAAGGTGCCACCGGTTTTAGTTTATCAAAATTGAGCTCTTTAACTAATTAAGAAAATAATAAAGGTTTCGCTTGGTGGAAGTAAACACAGGGAAACCAGAGGCCAACCATATCAACAATAGACGAGAGCCTTCTAGATAAGCATGGTGGAACTATAAGAATTATAACCCTTAGATTGCAAGACATGGTGACAATTCGACACCAGGTAGGGTAGACCATGAGGGAGAGTTGCAGAGGTTCCTTACTGGCTAGTAACCAACATCAAGAACACGCAAAGGCATAACCCTCGTGGTTTTCCCCAAAATATGAATAATGATGATAGAAATGCAGAGCTCAGGTAATAACAACCAACCCTAAAGCAAGCTTCTTGGCATAATAGCCACCCATAATGAATTGCGTGGCTACCAATAACGTAAAATGAGCTTATGACCAGGTGAAAAAAAATGATATGCAGTGCACAAAAGGTGGTTCAATGATACACATCAACCCCATAACACCAAATACAATCGGGTGTGGTTATAATGTCTGTGAGAAGACGACCAACCAGGCCAAACAGAATGAAACCTTCCAAAAAAAACCCATAAAGACAAAAGAGAGCCATCACGACTTCCACCACACAGAACAACCAATGAAATCACGACTTCAACCATCAAATTTTCCATTTGCAACGAATAAAATACACAATCATTCCAGAGAAAACACCACTTGTTTACAAAGTTGCCAACCTCAATAAAACACAGACCAATACATTACCGAGCCAACGTTCATTTCATAAACAAAGCGATTTCATGTATGGGCGAAAAAAGCATACCTGTAAGCAAATGACCTTAAAAATGTGATCTTGGTCGAGCAGTTCCTTCCACGCCTGAATCCTGAAGCTTAACCACAACAAAAATCAAATGAACAATAACCAAGCTAGGGTGATGGCCAGTGGGAGAAGTATGGAGTGACATCCATTTACTGCACGTCGCTTCCATCCTCCACTCATTCAATTACGTAGTACAAGACAACCAACCAACCGTTAATCCATGCATCGAACTTGCATACATTGCTTGTCAATTTCGCCACCCGATCCATATTAACCATTTCCAAAACATACTATAACATATATCACATGCGCCCCATATAACTCAATAAAATCGTATAGCCACTAACGTTGCTAGTTAGGACTAACATCCATTTCTTTAATTTCAAATGCATATAATATAGCATGTTATAGAATAGTATAACATAGTCCTCTTTTCTTGGATTTATTCCATATTTCCTTTGTCTCTTGTTATAACTAACATGTGTCTTGTGCAGGTGTAACAAGTAATAAATCATGGCACCAATAGCAATGTAACAACAGTGAATATAAGCCATTCATACATGGAATTTAGAGTTTAGAGCAACCAAACCAACACATAAAATTCATTATCCATCTACCATTATGTCGCAAACAAAATCAATACTTCATCATCAATCATGTAGAACCCTGTAAGCAGTGTCCAACAACAACATAAATGTGTAATAAGACTATCTCTAATCCTCCAATTTACAAGGGGGTCCCACCTACTAGTATTATATATCATTGACATAGTTTAAATAATAGGCTTTAGCAATACTTTGCGGGCGAAATCCTCGTTGCAATTTTTATCGTCAACACACTGGTGACTCCACAGGGAAATCTGTTTCCAACATATTAAGAACTTAGAATCACAAACCAAAAGAACAGTAGATCAAGAAGGTATAACTAGAATGATTATGCAACAGGGGGAAGTGAGTGGATTTAATGAAAAAATGACTGGGAATTCGAGAATAACTCATGAAAAGTGTTAAGTATGAGGGTGTTTATCCCTTTATGCATAATCATTCAACCAAAATTTGCTCTTTACTTCAAGGAGAAAAATTTATGGACTTTCTCTTTTAACTCTCAAATGGATGAAGAAATGGAAAGCATAAGCGGGAAATAACCAATTCTTTATAAGACAACAGTGAAAGAAGATAACAAATTCAATTATGCTTTTAGTGGGGAACATCGTAAAAATTGTGTAAGATCGAGTGTTATTGACTAAAAATACCTTGCAGGAGTGTCACTGTGGCAGAACTGATCCAACATCTTATTTTTGACCAAAAAAATAAACTAAAAGGTGAAAAGCAATAAAATTCATGACATAAATGGGAATACAAAATTTAAAACAACAGAAATAAAATGACAGAATTGTAAAAGCAACATGAAATCTATTAAAAAGAAACTAGAAATTAATCTACTGTAAAAGAAGAAATGAAAAACAATATTGAAAAAGAAAGCAGAACTAGATTACTAATATACAAAAAATCCAAACAATGTTAAAACTTTTCAAGTTGGTTCCACGTAGTGCTTCAAGTGAGAACCATTAGTGATGTAGGAAAACAATCGATCCTGTAAATATTTTAGAATGTAAGAGTTAGTACCCAGGACAAAAGAGATCTTGAAAGGACCCAACCATAACTCTTGAAACTTTGAGACAATTGATAACACTTTAAAGTACATGATTAGATCATCAAGATAGACATGAATAACCTTACCGATCAAATCGTCGAAAGTTATTTGCATAGGCCTTTTAAAAGTGGTACTTGGATTGGATAAGCCAGAAGGCATACATTCATAAGACAAGGTACCCCAATGAGTAATAAAGTTGGTTTTGTATTTATCCGCCCCTTTTACCTTGATTTGATTGTAACCGGAAAAAACGTCAAGTAAGGGCATCATCTGTGACCCTGCAACTTGTTGCAAAATTGTTTCCAAGTTAGGGAGAGGAAGGTGATGTTTCATAATAGCCCGATTAAATGCGCTAAAATAAACGCATAATATGATATGATCAGTGGCTTTCCGAACAAGAACCAAATTGGAAACCCATTCAGAATATTTGACCAGAAAGATGATTCCAACTTTCAAGAGTTTTTCCAACTCCTTTTGAATAGTTGTTTCCAGTGCAGGGTTGATAGGTCTTTGTTTTTTCCTAACTGGTTTTATTCCTTCCTTGATGGGAATGGCATGTTGTATGAGAGCAGGATCAAAACCACGAAGATCCTCATAAGACCAAGAAAAAACATCTTGAAATTCACCAAGTATCTTGGAAAACTTCATTTTCTCATCATCAGAACATTTGGCACCTATCTTAACATTCTTTGGACCCTTGGGTGTCCCAATGTTCAAGGATATGGTTTCACCCATCTTCTTTTTCGACTCCTCTTCTTTTTGTTTTTATTTATTGCCTACATCACTCGATGAAAATGAACTCTCTAGAGGAGTCAAGCCCTTAGGAATTTGGTTTTCTTCTATGGATATAATTTTCTTGGGTTTATAAGGTTCATTTTGAATGAAAGAATAGATGCTCTCATTGCTAGGGAAGACCTACCAAGATTCTATATTTTCAGGGATATGTGAACGATATAGATATTGAAAAGTACAATCAAGTCTGTGTGGCAGAAGTTGCCAATTAGGAGAGGTTGCAAAAACAGCTAACTGACCAACCATTAACATAAGTGATGTTGAAAGATAATAGGTTCGAGATAAGTTCCCAAACAATTTGGGTGTATCGTTTCATCAACTTGTTTCTAGGAGAGTAAATCTTACGTACAAGGTTCACAACAAACTTAGAATCTCCAAAAACTGAAAGGTGACCACAACCAAGATTATAGGCGTTTTCAATGCCTAATAATAAAGCTTCGAATTCAGTGACAATGTTCATGCAAGAAAACTCCAACCTATAAGAAAAGTTATGGATTTTTCCTGCAGGAGAAATCAAGATAATGCCAGCTCTGTTACCTTCATTAGAACATGAACCATCAAAGTGCATGTGCCACATACCATCATCTAAATCAATTTGTCCCAAGGGAATGTTATCCTCCTCATCAAAGATGGAATACACTCCTACGTCCTCTTCAATATAGTTCACATTAGGTTGTGGGACACTCTCTATGTAGGGTTAAATCCTTCCCTCTCTAAGGATTATAATGTTTTTACCATTCCGAGGAGCGAATAGGTGTGTCCTGTTGAGTGAGAGGTATCCACTCGTGAAATCTTGCCAATCTCTTCCTAATATGATTGAGTAATTGCTTACAGGCATATCAATTACTTGAATACTAAGGGTTGTCCTTATTTTAGGGTGTGCGCACAAAACTAAAGTCACGTCTTTAATCTCACCTATGGTCGTTTGTTGTAGAGTATTATAAGAGAGCATGGTTCTGGCATTTTCATTTGTACAAGACAAGCCTAGTTCTTCCATAATAATCTTTGACATCACACTTGGGCTCGAATCCCCATCAATGAGGCAACAATGGAGGATATTATCCATAATCTTTACAAAAATATAAAAAGGGGTTTTTTTTTACAGGGTATCTAAATTTATGTACACCTACTTTATTTACAGACGAATCCTCTTCATTTACCTCTTCATAGAGGTTGGCTACAACAAGAGATTTTCCTTCCATGAATTGTTTTAGATGCCTCCGTTGTTCAGGGATGTCAACCATGTCTAGAAGGGTTGCATCTGCTTTGATGTTGGCCAACTGATTTAGGATATTGTATCTGGAAGAGGGGAGAGGGGAAGTAATTCCTTGACTTTTAGGAACCTTAGGAACCTGAATAGTAGCAGCTGGTGAGGATGAGCTCGGGCTAGAAGAATTGAGGGGAGGATCATATTTGACTTTGACAACATATGATATGTTCCTAGTATTGATGATCATGACATCTTCTGGCTTTGCAAAATCTAGGACAATGATGGTAGTTTCTGGTCTTTTACCAAAGATCTTATCTCTAACGCTCTTCCTTACCTCACATGTGGCTTCCTCACAAAAGTTACACCAAATTCAAGGCATGATGGATTTAGGTTGAAAATTATTTTCAATTGGATTTCTAAAGGGGGGTGTAGAAGAGGATGAAGCTCCAAGAGTGAGAGGGGAGACATTTCCCTTTTACTCATATGCTATCATACGATTATTCATGTCTTGCACAAGCTGTAAGAGGACGAACATGTCTGTCTGTTTAATTGATTCTCCCCGAGGAAGACCTGTTCTTTCAAGTTGTTCTTCATACTCTAAACAAGTATTTAGAGGGAAACCGAGGTTATCAATGGATTTTTCCTCAAGCCTATGATGATAGGGGGAAGGTAATGCATTGTAGTAATGCATGAAAGTGGCTTGGTTATAAGGTTGAATGAGTTCATGGATTTGATTGTAGAACTTAGTGAAACGCAAGTTGAAGGAATTGATGGTCTCACCATTTTTATAGGTGATGTTATTTTACTCTCGTAACTGCTCAAATGGGATTTTATATTTCCCATAGGTGGATTTGAACCAATAGAATAAATCCTCCCAAGTAGACAGAATCTTAGGAGGAAGGTCAAAGAAATCGCCCGCAACCTTTCCTTCCAAGAAATTGACAAATAAGCACATGCAAGTATCATTGTCATTAGATCCTATGTTGTGACAAGTATTAGAAAATGCCACCAGGTGTTCATTTGTAGTGACAATGTTATTCAACGAAAACCTAGGGAGAAGCTCTTTGAATTTAGGAAGTGGACAAATAACAGGTGCTAGGTTAAGAGGAGAGGAAACATGCCATGGTGTGGTTGTGGCGTCTTCTTCAAATTGGAAAAGCCCTAGATGCCATCTTATGGATCATAGGTAAGGGAGAGAAAGACGAATTGGATGAATCAGACAAAGTTCTCTTTAGAGCACTTTGTTGAGTAGATAACACAACGTTTCTTCTTCCCATTTCAACAATAGGATTAATTTTAGGTGATAAACCTCTTCTTCTCCTAGAAACACGAGGGTCTAAGGACATGAAAGAAGGCCAAGGCTGAAGGAACAATAAGGTTATTTATGATTTCTAAGCTTTCTACGTCTATCTTCCCAACATTCTTGGGAACTAATGTCTCGTTCAATTGTTTCCCATGAATAATTAAGCTCAGCCCGAGTATTAGCAGTGTCTAAAATGGTGTTAAACAAATTCAAAGCAATGCTGGTATGATCTTGAAGACCGTGCTCAATATTGGGCTGCCTTGCAACAGGTACAGTCATTAATAAATAAAACAATCAATATCATAAAAATAGATGTATTTGATGACAATCAAGCATAAAATGAACTAGAGAGATATTGAAGATCTCCCCAATATGGTCTCCAAATAAATGTTGAGGAAAAGATATGAAATAATCTTACTCAAGCATTTTCAGATCCTGCTTGGCTAAAGCAAGATATACAGGAATATCACCCTATGTTTATATCCATCAAAATTGGTATCCTAACTCACAAGTATTGATCACAAGTGCTTAGGCTATTTTTTTATAATTAAAAGTTTGCTGAAAAATTTATTATTTATGTAATTTTATGAACATAATAGATGCTGAAATAAATATAGAGACTATTGGGACTCAGAAATGTCGTATTTTCATCCACCTTTCCCTTCACTATTCCTTACATTTCATCGCCCAATTAAACCTTCGTCATACCATTTTCATAAATACATTTGGGTTTCACAT
>JZKD02S1673566.1:809878-829255 GCA_000966675.3 Picea glauca | reverse complement strand
TAGATTAGTTCTACTTCAGTCCTGCATATACAGTGCGTGTGCTTCGTCAGTCTACGTACCCCGGGTTGACAATTAAATGGTTGGGCAAGTACTAAAACGTTATTATAACGACATAGATTTCGCCTAACAGAGACAGAAGTAAAGACACCAGGTCAATAATCAAAACAAATGAGACATAAATCAATCGTTTATTTCATTCCAATTCATCAAAGAGTCATTCTCTTTACAAAATTTCATGTGGAAGTTTTGGACCAAAGTCAAACTTAGATGTCCCCGATGAAACATACAAAGGGACTTCTAACATAAAGTAAAAAACTGAACTTTAAAAGATGGATCAGCTTGCCACAGATTGTTGCCCACTCGACTCTGCACGATAGCCTTTGTCAGTCATGAAATTTAATTCACAAACAAAAAAGTTTACATAGACTATCAAAGATAGATCAACACCTCTGAGAAACAAGTGTCTAAATGATGTAATTCAACCCTGAATCTTGTTGTCTACAATAGGACCTTGCTATCATAAAAAAAATTAGGCTTCTAATGAATTAAGGAATGAACGAAAACTCAATTATCTCAACATAACTCAAAGAGCAAACCTTAGTATGCTTCTCCTTCTATCTTCCTCTTGTTCCTCCCTTTCCTTTTTCCTTTAAGCAAATTAGAATTGGTTGAAGTAGTTGAACTACTTCCTTAGTTAAGTTAACTAAAAGTCAACCAACTTGTTAGTTAAGGGGGAAAAGTAATAAATCATAATAAGAGTTTTTAAATAAATAATAACTAGTAGGTGGGACCCCATGTGACTCCCTTTAGCTTTTAACAATCATAACACAACTAGTTAATCAAACAAAACATCCCTCCACATGACTCCCATCATCACATTCATATTTGACAATTTATATCAATGATAATTGAAATTATTTCCAAAAATATATTACCCATATATCAAAAAAATAGTGTGTTGTCCAAAATTTCAGAAGTCAACTGTTCTCAACAATAAATAAATAAAAACTTAAAATCCATATTTTCCACTCTGGGAGGCAATCTTTCCCTTGTTGCTGCTGTCACCTTTTGATCTCTCTAAATTTTCCTTAGGTTGTGTGGAGACTTTAGGCCTAATCTCACTGATCACATGAGAGCAATCATCTCTCAAATTCATGCGGGAGGACACAGATTTATCGTATTCATTTGAGGGTGAGGAAGGGGCATTAATGGATTTTCCTTTGTCAGGAGCATGGTGGGCCTCAATTTTCAACCTTTTGCTTGCATGGGAAGACTGAATTGGTGAGTGGACAGGGGAAACATGGACAATTTGATTGATAGGTGGAGGAGCAGGTAGAGATAAATTAGGCCAACCACGATGTTGGGAGACCACCGGGTGGAAAATCTCTTGCCATCCGTCGTTTTCCGGGACCTCATGTTACAACGAGACATGAAGAGGCACTGGGATACCAGGGACCTATGGGGCTTGGAAGGGAATCCTTTTAGGACTAGGTTGGACCACTCCTTGTCCAATCCAGTTAAAAAACCTAGCATGAAATAACTGGCCTAATTCTTGGGAGTCTGCATCAAAGTGTATAGAGAATCTTGGCCTTCTAGGGCCCCTGTTCCAATTACCTCTTCCTCGATTTCCCCGACCATGGCTACCTCTATTGAAAAAGATCATTCCTGTAGGCATTTTTGATTAGAAAATAGTTTCTTTAACAACCATACATGAAAACTCTTTTAAATAGGAAATAAAATTTGGCTCAGCAACATATCGGACTCATGCAATCCAATCCATACAAATCATTAAATAGTTGTTAATGAGCAGGGGGTGAACAAGGGTTCTGGGATATGCGAGGGGTTGTATTGAGAGAAAAATGTTAAAATCAAGGGGAAAAGATCATGATTACTTCTCACAGACATCAACAATCAACTGTATCATAAACCAAAAGAATATATCACTGTAATTCATCCCTGTGCGATCTCTTTTAACTATCATAATACCGAGTTTCCCTTAACTGTAATTAAATTTTAGGAACATGGAGTGGATAGTGAATATGGGAAGGTGAGGGGATTGTCATGTGCAAAAAGTGAAATAATGGTAGGGAGAAGAGCGAATACTGTTCGTAAAATCAATTAAGTAATCCATAAAACAGGTATGTATTTAATGCAAACGATCCAACACCAACTAAACAATTATTGTGATCAATTTAACAATTACTGTGTGTTAACACTTGTTCACTGTCCACATTTAAATCTTCAACACTTTTTATTAACACAATGTCATCATACTCAGAATCAATATGCCTTTCAAACATCCTGTAAAAAGAATTTTGTTTCCTTTTATTTCTTCCATCTTATATTTAAAACAAAATTCCAATGGACACATAGTCTTGTTACTTTAACTCTATTCAGCATATAGAAATATCAATCACTGTCTTTAAATTCCAAATCCTCAAATCAAACATAGACACGGGTTTCTCTTGAGTTTCCCGTACTCTTTTAAAACATGCCCGATTCCATTCCTTTAACGAATTTAACAATTAAATTGCAGTGAAACCATACTACTAAAAACCCTGTGTTCAACTCTGATGGTGCAATAAAACCAAGTGATGCACGATGTCTATAAATCATACACTGTAGACAACTAGGCCAAAATTATTAATACATCAGATTTCAATAATCCCGATCGGGAAAATTAAACACACAACAACAACAACCACCACTTGAATTTATACCACGTTGTAGGAAACACACAAACCAATGCATAATGCAAAGAGGCATCTCTGTGACTGTAAAAATTCAATTACTCCCAATCAAACCATTTTTAACAATGTTGAGTTATCAATTCCACTGTTACAACAACATGAGGCAATGACTGTATGCCCATTATCATTTCCAATTACAACTCTTCAATCAACCCGATCAAACAGAGATGAGCTACAAATCAAAGCCACTGTCCATATTAATTAGCCAACATATGATGGTCAACAAGATGCCCGACAGGGTGCGACTAGTCTTAGTTTATCAAAACAGGCTATGTAACTAATGAACAAAACAATCAAGGGTTCGCTCGGTGGAAGCAAACACAGGGAGATAGAAGGCCAACCATATCAACAGTAGGTGAGAGCCTTCGAGACAAGCATGGTGGAACCATAAGCCTTATAACCCTTAGATTGCAAGATAGGGTGACATTTCGACACCAGGTAGGGTAGACCATGAGGTCGAGGAGTAGAGGTTCCTTACTGGTCAGTAACCAACATCAAGAACACACAGAGGCATAACCCTCATGGTTTTACCCAAAAGACAAATAATGCTAATATAAATGCAGAGCTTAGCTAATAACAACCAACCCTAAAGCAAGCTTCTTGGCATAATAGCCACCCATAATGAACTATGTGGATACCAATAACGTAAAATGAGCTTATGACCAGATGAAAAAAACTGATATACAGTGCCCAAAAGGTGGTTCAATCATACACAACAACCCCATAACACCAAATACAACTGGGTGCGGTTATAATGACTGTGAGAACATGGCCAGCCAGGCCAAATAGAATGAAACCTTCCAAAAAAAACCCATAAAGACAACAAAGAGCCATCATATCTTCCACCAGACAGAACAACCAATGAAATCGTGACTTCAACCATCAAATTTTCCATTTTCAATGAATAAAACACATAGTCATTCCAGAGAAAACACCACTCGTTTACACAGTTTCTAACCTCAATAAAACACAGACCAATACATTACCAAGCCAACATTTAATTCATAAATAGATCGAGTTCATGGATGATCGAAAAAAACATACTTGTAACCAAACGACCTTAAAAATGCGAGCTTGGTCGAGCATTTCCTTCCACGCCTGAATCTCGGAGATTAACCACAACAAAAATCAAATGAATAATAACCAAGCTAGGGTGACAGCGAGCGGGAGAAGTATGGAGTGATGTGCATTTACTGCATGTCACTTCCATCCTCCACTCATTCAATTACGTAGTACACGACAACCAACCAACCATTAATCCATGCCATTAATCCATGCATCGAAGTTGCATACATTTCTTGCCAATTTCGCCACCCGACCCATATTAACCATTGCCAAAACATACTATAACATATATCACATGTGCCCAATATAAATCAATAAAATTGTATAGCCACTAACGTTGCTAGTTAGAACTAGCATCCATTTCTTTAATTTCAAATGCATATAGTATAGCATGGTATATCATAGTATAGCATAGTCCTCTTTTCTTGGATTTATTCCATATTGCCTTTGTCTCTTGTTATGTGTCTTGTGCAAGTGTAACAGGTAATAAATCATGGTGCCAATAGCAATGTAACAACAGTGAATATAAGCCATTCATACATGGAATTTAGATATTAGAGCAACCAAACCAACACATAAAATGCATTATCCATCTGCCATTATGTCGCAAACAAAATCAATACTTTATCATAAATCATGGAGAACCTTGTAAGGAGTGTCGAACAATAGCATAAATGTGTAATAAGGCTATCTCTGATCCTCCAATCTACAAGGGGGTCCCACCTACTAGTATTATATATCATTGGCATAGTTTAAATAATAGGCTTTAGCAATACTTTGTGGGCGAAATCATCAGTGCGATTTTTATCGTCAACACAATATACATCCATATACTGAAGGCAAAGAGGATGAAGTTAAAACCATCTAGAAAGAAGGGTACTTTTGTGCGATATAGAGTGTCTTTGATGAAGATTGATTGTGAGGAGCAGAAGGATCCAAAGGATGACCATACAAATCCTTCTAGTTTAGTTGTTCACTCTTCAGATCATCAGGAAGAATCATTAGAGCCAGAAGGGCCAGTGGATCTACGTAGAGATGTTGCAGTGATTGTGTCAAGACCAACATGGTTTTGTGATACGTTGCAAGATGCAGTAAGACATGCATCTCTTCGTGATACCTAGATATTCTCAAGTTACATGGAGTCACATCATTGATTCCAATACCTTCCAATCAAGAGGAGGAACAAATGGCTTCACCAGTGGTGAGGTTGACAACCCCACCTAGTACCAACTCAAAGGAAGCTAGATTTCACAGGGAGTCATCCCTTAGGATCTAGTATGGAGGAACAGCCTCCCAGGACAATTAATAGGAGATCACACTTCAATGTAGATCAACAGGTGCAGAGGGAGTAGATGGCTCCGAAGATTGTTCAAACTCATAGGGAGTTATGTTATAGAGGGAGCATGCATACTTAGAGTGAGCTTTATCTAAGAGAGAGTTAGTTGGATAAGAGAGAGAGTCGATAATTCAGAGGGAGTTCTCCCTCAGATACAGGTGGGAGAGAGACATCTTTCAGGACTAAAAGACAGGTGTCATGAGTTGAGGAGGCCTCTAGGAGATGTGACATCTCCTGGGAGAATACACTTGCTTCAAGTAGACCTTTCTATAGTGACAGAGGAGGAAGCTAATCAAGAGGATTGGGATATGGATTTTTCCTCAGTCATAGAGGGAACAACCAGTGAGGTAGACTAGACAACATAACCTACTTCAACGATAGAGGGAGTTGGCCTCAGAGTTCGAGGTGGAGGGCCTTAGATAAATGTAGTATTTATTGGGATTATAGGTGTGATAGAGATTAGATGAGATCTTCCCCAGTTAGGGGATACTGATGAGATTCGATATGATGGATTTCAAGTCCATGGTTACACCCATGGGGACAAATTTGAAGAAGTTGAGTGATTCTACTTCAGATTTAGATTTGGTAGATCCCAATATGTATAGGAAGTTGATTAGATCCTTGATGTACCTTGTTAGAACCATGACATATACTTTCTTTTCACCTTGAGCTAGTTTATGGTAGAGATGATACACTACCATTGGGTTGCAAAAAAGCATGTGTTGAGGTACCTACATGGTACAATTGGATATGGCCTCAGATATGTCTTGGGTGGTGAAGTGAAGATGCAGGGGTATACAGATTCCAACTAGGTAGGGAGTGTAGTAAACATATTGAGAACCTTGGGGTGTTTCTTTAGCTTAAGATAAACTATGATTTTAGTAAAGCAATTTTATGTGGCACTCAGTAAAACATAAACAATATATCACAACCAATGTTGCAAGTTTTAAAGTAGTGTGGCTTCAGAAGTTTCTTGTAGGAATTCATTCAAGACATGATGTAGAAGGGAGAAATGAAGCTCCAATACATATCCACATCTTAGCAGAGCATACATTCTCACCAAACCTCTGTCAAAGGCGAAGTTTGAATACTTCAGGGAAAATCTTGGTGTGATGCAGAATGTATCCCTCACTAAGAGGTAGTGTTGATGTTTTGGTTAACATCGAGCAAACATTCTCCTCCAATAGCCATGTTGACTTGGCTAAGGAGAACGAACTAGGCATAGTATTTATCCTTGATCATGCTGACTTGACAAGGACCGACAAAGACTCGAGGTGTTGATGCTTCTCTATATAGAAGTACCGGGTTGGAATTTTCCTCCGACGACCATGCGGACTTGGCTAAGGAAAATGTAAAACATTCTCCTATGATGCCCATGCTGAATTGGCTAAGGATAATGGTACATTCTTCTCCGATGGCCATGCTGAATTAGCTAAGAAGAATCACCCAAGCGTGGTATTTATCCTTGATCATGCTGAATTGATCAAGGACCAATGAATACTTGAGGTACATATGCATCGAAAATACACTCTCCTCTTATGGCCAAGATGATTTGGATAAGGAGAATGGTCCAAGGCGTTTATGTTATCCATGAATTAGCATCAAACACTCTCCTTTGATGGCCATGATGACTTGGCTAAGGAGAGTGACCTAGGGTGTTGATGTTCTTTGTGTATTAGCATCGGGCATTCTTCTCCAATGGCCATGTTAAATTGGCTAAGAAGAAAGACCTAGGTGTGGTCTCTATCCTTGATCATGTGACTTGACAAGGACAATTGAAGACGCGAGGTGCTATGTGGGAGAAACATACATCAACTGGGTGTTATGTGGGAGAAGTATACATCAACTTGGTGCATGCCAAAGAAGACTACATCAACCAGGCTCAAGAACAACCTTTCTATGACAGAATAAATCCAAGTATTGAGAATGCCTCCCTTGTTGAGAGGGAGTGTTGAAGTTTTGAAACTTTGGGCAGCCATTCTCCATAAGGAAGTACAAGAAGATACATTTATACCATTGTAGAATCCATAGGAAGAAATTGAAGACCCAGGAAGAGAAGTCGACCCCACTAGTAAAAGAAAAAAAATAATAAAGTAAATTTGAAAACCCAAAATGAGA
This sequence comes from Picea glauca, assembly GCA_000966675.3. Lineage (NCBI taxonomy): Eukaryota > Viridiplantae > Streptophyta > Pinopsida > Pinales > Pinaceae > Picea > Picea glauca. The sequence goes on along the minus strand of JZKD02S1673566.1, from coordinate 821,986 downwards.
AGTCGAGCCTACAAAAAATGACAAGTGCCCATATTAGTATAAATATAGGCTGGATCATTTCATTTGGAAAGGCACACACAACTCTCCTTCTGTAGTGTGCATAAGGTAGTTATCAACTGCAATTGTGGTAATTTCTCTATTTCTTGGTTTATGGTTATTTTGATGAGTGTGCCACACTTAGGGAAGGAACCAGACTTGGAGAAGCTCATGCTTGGTTTTATGTTGTCTATTCTAGTGAGACCTATCTCTTGTAGATGCTAGCCTTAGGGAGGATCTTCTTTGTATGGGTTTTTGATATGGTGACAGTGATGTACTAGTAATATCTTAAACTGGATTCTTCTATAAGAAAGGTTGTTGGGTTTTCTCCTAAGCTTGGGTTTCCCAAGATAAACTATTGTGTTCTTGTGTCTAGTGTGCATGGTTAATATTTATAGATCTTGTTATTTCCATTGCATTGTTATAGTTGAGATTTGCAGTGTATAGTTATTCTATGATAATTGTGGTGTGAAAGTTAATCTTGTTTTGAAATCATAAGGAAATAACTATCAGATCTGAGAATAAAAAAAAACAACAAGCATGCCATTAATTATTTAGTCCAAGTTCATCATAAGGCATGGCTTCCATCTTTGCAAGATTTGGCATTGATTTTGGGCTATGGTGAAGGTTGAAACAATAGCATTTCATTTCATAAAATATTGTTGGCCCATTATTTTCCTCTCAACTTCAAGAACTTAAAACATTTCACATGAGATGGTGATTTCAAATCATTGGATATTTCATATGTTTATTTTCTATGGATTCTTTATGCTTTCCATGTTTATAACTTCAACTTCAATCCATAATGGAATTCACAAATCATTTATTTCATTCCTTTGAGTTTGGTGGTTTCACTCCATGAGTAAAATATGTGGTGAGAATTTTAGGATACGATATTAAATACTTTCTCATCCACACCATCCTTTCTTCCAACATGATCCTCTATTCTACTCATCAAAATCTAAATCATGATGTCCTATACTTTATCCTAAATCTCAAATGTTTAACCAAAGAAGGTGGTATTGAACTATTGTTTCTCTTGTGTAATTTGTTTCCTATCCTTGCTTCAGAGCTTCAGTATTTATAATGCAACATAAATTTAAACTTAATTCCTCCATTTCCATTAACAAATATACAATAAGAACTTCAACCATCAATTGCAAGGAGCAATAAAAGGAAATTTCCATGAAATGAGGTAGTTGCATTGACAACTATCAAACAATTTTGAGATTACAAGTTTCCAGTTCATGTGATGAAATCTAAGTGCAAATGCAATGTAGTAAGAGAGTTCTTCACGATGTTTTTTCCTGGTCATTCCTCTTTCAAAAAACAATTCCTAAAACCCGAATGTAAGCAAGTTTCTTCTCACATAGCTCTTTTCCCATCCTTTCTCTAATCTCTGGTGTTTATAATGCAAGGATAACTTTTTATTTCCTTCTTCCATTTCACTAAAAAATATGCAATAAGGAATTAAAACATCAAATGAAAAGAGAAAAAATAAAAGTGAATGGAAGTGAATATAAGCAATGGCTCATAAACAAATTTATCCATATCATTCTAGAAATAAACAAATTGAGAGTTGAAAATTTAAATGAAAAACAAAATTGACAATTAACATTCCTTAAGAAGTCATGTTCATTCACACTTCAAAGAAGTATGTTTCAAACCCCAAGCAAGCTTTGAAGCTTCTCTTTCTCTAGCTTGTGAATTTTAACTCTTCCTTTCACCTTTGACAATAACAAAGTTGTAACATCCCCACCCTCCCTCACTAGACCAAGTCACCACAATCCTTGACTTATGTCATTCTGACATCAATATGTAACATCCAAACTCACTATTGGACATTGTTACTTCAACAACTTTAGTGAACATATACTACTTACAACACTCCCTGATACAAGTAGTATTAGAATATCTGCACACAATCCTTAGGGAATTGCACCCAAACCCAAGCTGGGTATCACTCCATGAGTAAACTTCTTTCAATACAATCATAGCATCGGAATAAGTAACAAAATCTACTGTGTGCATAGTCCTTTAGAGCACTAGCATATTGTTTTGCACACAACTGCTTTGCACATCTAATGCTACTACATGTAATGAATATTATATTGCACTAGATTCTATGACCTTTGTGTGTGTGGATGGCTTCACCGTGCGCATGGTGTATTATACCCCGCCTCGGTATCTTATAGTCATACCACATAATTTAACACTTAACCATATCATAACAAGAAACAATATTGTACATATTAACCATACATTTAGCTAACATGAAACACTTATAAATGTCACGCCTACATTTTTCACAATTTACAGGAAAAAAGAACGCATATAAGAAGTAAGATTACACAGAATTAACCACAAGACGTATATGCAATTTTGTACAAGAAAATAACCCATAAAATAGAATAACAACTAGCGCACAATCATTAGAATAAGATAATAAGAGACATTTATCTTTAATGATGCATGCAGAACTCAGACGTTCCTCCCGACCATAGACTCTATTGCTCATAATCTTCCAACAACAGGTCACCCAAGAGATGGGGCATACAATCCACAGGGAAAAAGAGATCTTAATGCCAAGCTATGGTCTTATAATTAGAAAAATGCTTAGTCCAAGGTTCAACTGCGACAAGTAGCCTATAGTCTCTCATTCCCCACATGCATGTCCCACCCAAGGAAGTGTGCCCCTTCTCTTCTCAAAAGTCCTTCGACTACCCCACTTCCCTTCCATGGCTTCAACAACAGGCTGGACATGAAGTCTCAAAGCCCTATATCTAATTCCCAATGCACCAAGGAACAAATCTCTTGCCTGGAGAGAATGCTTATGGACCTCACCACCCACCTCTTCAATACAACAAATCTCTTACTTGGAGAGAAATGCTCACGAGGCTAACAAATCTCTTCTTCAACACATCAAATATATCACCTAGAGAGAAATGCTTGTGGGCTTGACAACCCGCTACTTCAACCACATGCCTAACAACCCGCTTTTTCAAAAATTCATAGGATTTCCCAAGCACATGATTAAGAAATGACAATAATTAAAACTAGATACAATTTCTCCCAGAGGAGCTCTTGGATGAAGGAGGGGGGCATTAATAGAAAAAATTTATTATATGTGATAAAGTTTTTCTATTGATGCCCCCCCCCATTCCCACATATATGTGGGTGGGGGGGTGGGGCATTAATAGAAAAACTTTATTACATAAGGAATAATTCCCCCTTACAAATAAGTGATGACGATCTCCTAGTATAGATTGCAACAAGGATGGATAATCCTTCCTTCCATACAACGATGGCACTCTTAGGTACAAATCACAGACAAAGATGGATGGTCGGTTTTTTAGAGTTCATATGGTAGTGAAGATGGAGCCATAATGTGTTCCCCCAAAAAATACACTAGGATTCAATAATATATTTGCATTGTTATAACTAGACATTTGTCACCTTCAAGACTAACGTTTGACACCTATCACTTTAAGAACTAGATTTTATCTACTTGGTGACTCGTTCCCATTCCTAGGGAATTTAGGATAAGTAAATATCCATTAATTAAACTTTCAAAAAAATCAATAAAACATTCCCTTGACTTAAACTTCCCCTTTTCCCTTTTCCATGGAGTTTACCCCCCCGTCACTTTTTGTTTAATTTGATTCTGCGTGCAATGATGTGATTATATTAACAACTTGTGGTTGTTTACATTTACAATATTTGCGCACTGGACTTTTGCATCCATGATCACCAACCTCAAAACAAAAGTGTATATACAAAGTCTCTTTGGACTCAAATTCATGCGCTTAATCTGATGTGCACAAAACTATGGAATTGTGCTCACTTCTTCCTTTGGTGCACCATTCTTTCACACTTACACATGTATGCTCTACACTGTGGAATGTGCATTTTCTTTCTTTTATGCACAATCTTCGTGCAATCACCAAGATATGGGATGTGTGCACACAAGTGAATCCAAGAGTTGATGCCAACATCTCACCAACTTATATATATTATATATACAATTGGAGTTTGGCCTAGGGGCATTACATTCCCGTCCCCTTTATTTATGCATTGTCCTTAGGGCATTACATACCCATGTACAGTCAAAACTTTAAAAATTCTTCAAAAATATGTGGATACTCTGCCTGCATAGAATCCTCATGTTCCCAGGTTGCATCCTCAGGACTGTAACATGTCCACTGAACCTTTACCAGTTCTACTTTGCGATTCTGGAGCATCTTGAAGTTCCAATCCAATATGCTCATTGGTTGAACTTGGAAGTCACCCTCTTGCTCCACTTGAATCAAATTCCAATCATTGACATGATTTTCATCAACTACATACGTTTTAAGCAAGGAAACATGGAATACATTATGAATACACAAGGATGCAGGTAGAGCCAACATATATGCGACATGACCAATCCTCTCTAGGATTTCAAATGGTCCACAATAACGCGCTGCTAGCTTAGAGAAATTCCCCAAATTTAGGGAATTTCCTCTTGATTTTACTTTTAGGAACACATGGTCAACCACTTTAAATTATCTATAAGTTTTGGCTTTATCTACATATATTTTCTGTCTATCTTGGACAACTTTTAGATGTTGCTTTATTTTTAACATTTTCTCTTCCATTTCTCTGAGTAGTTCTAGCCCAACCACAACTTTGTCTGTTGGATTATCCCAACTCACTAGTGTGTTGCACTTTCTACCATACAATGCTTCAAATGGACTCATATTTAAATATGCTTGGTACCCACTGATATCAACAAACTCTACCAAGTGCAAGTAGTCTTCCCATTTTGATGGTTTATCCATCACATACATTTTGATCATATCTTTTATTACCTGATTTACTTGATCTATTTGTCCATTTGATTCTGGGTGATATGTTGTTCTAAAGTTTAGAATTGTCCCAATTCCTTTGAATAACCCCTTCCAAAAATTTGAAGTGAACTTGGGATCTCTACCAGACACAATTATCCTAGGCACACCATGCAATTTAGCAATTTCTCTCATGTAGATATCGACAATATTAGTTTCCTTGGAAGTTGACTTCATTGGGAAAAAATGGGCATCTTTAGTGATCTTATCCACTACCACCACGTTGGAATCATGTTTCTTGGATGATCTTGGCATCTTAGTTATAAAATCCATCATTATAACTTCCCACTTCCACTCAGGAATGGGCGATGGTTGTAGTAAAAAAGTCAGGTGTCTATGCTCAACCTTAACTTTTTGACACTCTAGATATTTGGCTATATACTCAGCCACCTTATTCTTCATTCCATGCCAATCATATTTCTTCTTAACATATGCTAATGTCCTTTGATAACGAGGGTGCCCAACATAAGGCACTTTATGCAATTCTTTCAATATTATATTTTTCAACTATGGCAAGTCGAGAACATAGACTCTACACCTAAACATGAGAATTCCATCCTTTTTAAGTTCATACCCTTCATTTTTCTACGAAAAATTACCTTGCTATAATTTTGTTCTTAATTCCTCATAGCGTTGATCTAACTTTGCAACTTCTAGGAGTCTGTCTCTCAAATCTATCTGGCATATTCTAATGGTTGTAGCATGCATCTCATGCACTCTCCTACTGAGTGCATCAACCACCTTGTTCTCTTTATCTTGGATGTGATTGATATCAAAGTCATAATCATTGAGGAACTCCAACCATCTTCTTTGTCAGGAATTTAAAGTTGTTTGACTAAATAAATATTTCAAACCACAATGGTCTGTTATGAGTTCAAATATTTTCCCCATAATATAGTGTCTCCACATCCTCAAGGCATACACTATGGCTTCCAATTCTAAATCATGAGTGACATGGAGTCTCTCATGTTCCTTTAATTTCCTTGACTCGTAGAAGACTACATGTCCATTTTGACTAAGGACTCCCCCAAGTCCTTCCTTACAAGCATCTCTACATGCAATGAAGTCTTCATTTGGATCAACAATCCTCAAAATTGGTGCACTTGTCAACAAAATATTCAAGTGTTGAGAAATCCCTTCACAATCCGGAGTCCATTCAAATCACACAACTTTCTTCTGAAAGGACGTGATTGGATGCACTATCTTTGAGAATCCTTCGATAAACTTTATGTAGTACCCTACCAGTCCTATGAAGGATCTCAGTTCTGCGATGTTTCTCAGTGTTGGCCATTCTTCAATGGATTTTATCTTTGTTGGGTCCACAACTATACATTCCCCTCAGATGATGTGACCCAAATAATTTATCACTGGTAAAATGATCACTTGCTCAAATTTGCATACAACTGATGCTCCCTTAATACTTGTAGCACCATTCTCAAGTGTTGCTCGTGGTCTTATTCATACTTTGAGTAAATAATTATGTCATCCAAAAACACAACAACAAACTTATCTAAGTAATTTCTGAAAACTATATTCATTAAACACATGAAGACAACTAGTGCATTTGACAACTTGAAAGGCACCATTGTGAACTTGTAATTCCCATACCTCATTCAGACGGTGGTATTTCTGATTTATTCTTCTTTTATTCTCACTTTTTGATAACCTGATCTAAGATCAATCTTTGAAAATATTTGCACACCCCTTAGTTGGTCAAATAGGTAATCTATCCTTGGAAAATGATACTTGTTATTTATTGTTATGTTGTTCAACTACCTGAAGTCAATGAAAAGTATCAACGTACCATATTTATTTTTCAAAAATAATACTGGGGACCCCAAGGTGACACACTTGGGCATATATATCCCTTCTTTAGAATATATTTGAGTTGCATTTGCAATTCCTTCAGCTCTGGTGTACTCATCCTATAAGGAATCTTGGATACAAGAGTTGTTTCCGGCATTAGATTTATAGATAAATCGATATCTCTTTTCGGTGGAAACCCTTGTATTTATTTAAAGACATCCTCAAATTATTTTAGTACTGCACAGTCTTCAAAACTTGGAAATTTATCCTTAGGTGCCTCCTCCATGTGCACTACAAATACTTGACATCCTTTCCTATAGATTTTCTTCAATTGTAAGGATGAAATTTATCAGATAGTCACAACTCTTAGAATGCCTTGAACTTTTCTTAAGTTTCCCTGATCATCTAGGCAAGTAGATTCATTTTTGTTATAGTATAAAACAACATGATGTTGGTCCAACCAATCCATACCAATGAGGAAATCATAGGATCCCAAAGGTATGGTATTCAAATCAAATTTTGTGCGCATTCCATTCATTTCCATTAGACATGCCTTGACCATCTCATTAATTTTCCTTTTTTCCATTGTGGCTAACTACACCAACCAAGGTTTTTCAAGCTTGCTTCTCGGCAATTGAAATCTTTCCACCATATTAGGATCTAGATAACCATGAGTAGCTCTCGAGTCAATTAAAATAAAAATGGATATTATCTTCCACCTCGATCATGTGTGACTAAAACTCAGTTTTCTTATTGTCCAGGGCTACATAAATCCTAGGTACACTCCTACCCATGTCCTCAACTATCACAACTTGTTGTGCACATGCACAGTCCTCACTTTTTCACCTCTTTGAGGGTAGTATATAAAAATATGGTTTTTGTCGCAACCCCAACATTTCATTAGTTGTTTTGTTGGCTTGGTTTCCATTGCCTCAGTCATTCTGGGCTCCTTGGAAGTTGACTCTCCTTGGGTAGTATTTCTAAAAAATGGTGGCTTAGTCCCCTTCTTCCTCTGTTACACCTTGATTTTTATCTTGTCTTCCCAATCCTTTTGGAAATTCAACTTTCCCCTTTGCTGATCATAAAGACATTTAGCATGCCTTATGGTCTTTTCCAATGTCTTGGGATCATCATATTGTATCTTATCGCTAATAAATGATGGCATCCCACTCGGGTACCTTTGAATCTTCACTTGTTCATCATTGATAAAAGGCACATGTTTCAACAGCTCTAAAAATCTCCTTTCGTACTTGTCTATGGTCATACTCCCAAGCTTGAGTTCAAAGAATTCCTTCATTTTCCTATCATTGTAGCATTTGGTTAGGTATTTGTTTTCAAAATATCACTTGAATTCCCTCCAAGTAACCTTCTTCTCATCGATGTGTTTCACTTGCAAAAACTAATCCCACCACATTTATGCTTTCCCCTTGAGATGATAAATGGAAGTTCACCTTTCTTCCTACGAGGAGTAATTATGTAGTTGAAAGTATTTCCTCATACCCAAAATCCATGTCTCTGCATCCTCATCCTTCTCATGCTCGCCGTCAAAGGTAGGAGGATTGAAGTTATTCATTTATCCTTATAGTTCACCCACCCCATATTTCTTCTTATGCTTCATGAGAAGAGATGGACTTGAGATACTACACACTCTCCTAGTTGAATGTCTTGGAGAGTGATGGAGATGTCTGTCATTACTTACTTTTTTTCTTCCCTCATCATGAGACCTATGTCTTCCTAATTTTCTTGACTCGGTCTCCTTATCCATCTTTTTCTCAATTATGTACAAGATTTGTAGCAACTTGATATTGAAGCCATATTTCTCATCCTTGGCTTTCATAAGCCTATCGTTATCATCTTTATAACTTTGGACGTTCTTTTGCAAAACAATTATGGTCTCTATCAAGTTCATGCTCTCCTCTAAGCCTTCCCTATGTCCATTGGATTTTGTACCTTCAATACCCATACCAACGTACAACCTTCCCATTTATTCATCCTGATAGTAGGTTCTCTACACACCTTCCATTCTTTTAATCTCTACGTTGATTCTGGAATTAACTAATTGTTGTTAATTATACAAAAATGTGCAGACAACAAGATTTATTAGACTAATTAATGCAACAATTTTATGAAAGTTATGCACAATTTTTCATAATATTTTTCTTGGATGATTTCAACACCCCAAATTCTAGTGCACACCCCCATGCATCACTATTTTTGTGCGCATCCTAGTCTTGCTTTACACATTGATATTTTTTCCATGCACAATAACTCTGCACTATGCGACACCAATACTTAGCATGTACGACTGTTTCTTGTTGGTATCTGGTCCATACAAGTCTAGTATTGAACCAATAGCTCTAATAGCAATCTGTAACGTCCCCAACCTCTTAGACTGGACCACATTACCACAATCCCTGAATTATGTCATTTTGACACCAATATGTAATGTCCAGAATCATTGATGGACAATGATACTTCAACATCTTTAGTGCATGGATAGTACTTACAAAACTCCCTGTTACAAGTAGTATTACTCCATGTTACAAGTAGTATTAGAATATCTAGACACAATCCTTAGGGAACTGAACCCAAACCCAAGTTGGGTATCACTCCACGAGTAAACTTCTTTCAATACAATCATAACAGTGGAATAAATAATGAAATATACTATGCACATAGTCCTCCCGAGAACTAATATAATGTTGTGCGCACAATTTCTCTACACACCTAGTGCTATCATGCACAATGAATATGATAATACACTGGATTATATCACCTTCTACACATGGACAACTTCATCGCACGCATGGTGAATTATACCCTGCCTTGATATCTTGTAGTCATATGAAAAAATTTAACACTTAACCATATCATAACATGAACCAATATTATACAGATTAACCATACATTTATCTAATAAGAAACACTTATAATTGTCATGCCCACATATGTCATAGTTTACAGGAAAAAGGAATGCATATAAGTAGTAATATTACACAGAATTAGCCACAATACGTATATGCAATTTTGCACAGGAAAATAACCCATAACAAATAATAACAAAAATCACATAGTCATTAGAATAAGTTCATAAGAGACACTTATCTTTAATTAAAAGTCACCAACTTCGTGCAGAACTTAGACGTTCCTCCCAGCCATAGACTATGTTGCTCATAATATTCTAGCAATGGGTCAACCCTAAGCTGGGGCATAGACTCCATAGGGAAAAAGGGTTCCTAATGCTAATATATGATCTGATAATTAACAAAACGCTCAGTCCAAGGTGCCACTGTGGTCACTATCCTACAGTATCTCATTCCCCACATGCCTGTCCCACCCAAGGAAGTGTGCCTCTTTTTTGCTCAATAGTCCTTTTACTTCCCCACTTCCCTTCCAGGGATTCAACAACAAGCCATACAGTAAGTCTCGAAGCCCTGTATCTAATGCCCAGTGCACCAGGGAACAATTCTCAACAACTCTCTCGCCTCGAGAGAATCCTCAGAAGCCCAACAACTCGCCTCTTTGACACAACACATATTTCACCTAGAGAGAAATGCTCACGAGCCTGACAACCTGATTCTTCAACACAACAAATCACTCACATGGAGAGAAATGCTCATGGGCCTGACAACCCACTTCTTCAACACAACAAATCTCTCACATGGAGAGAATTTCTCATGATCCTGGAAACCCACTTCTTCAACAATGCGCCTGAAATCCCACTTTTTTGACAATGCAAAGGATTTCCCAAGAACCCAGTTAAGAAATGATAGTAATTACAACTATATATAGTTCCTCCCAGATGAGCTCTAAACTAAAGGATGATTGAAATAATGAATAATTCCCCCTTACAAATAAGTGATGGTCTCCTAGTACAAATTACAACAAGGACGGATAATCCTTCCTTCCAGACAATGATGGAAGTCTTAGGTACATATCACAAACAAAGATGGATTGTTGAATTTTTGGAGTTCAAAGGGAAGCGAAGATGGAGCCATAATGGATTCCCCCAAAAATACACTACCACTCAATAATATATTTGCATGGTCATAACTAGACACTTGTCACCTTCATAACTAGATTTTGACACCTGTCACCTTAAGAACTAGATTTTAGCCACTTGATGACTCGTTCCCATTCCTTGAGAACTTAGGATAAGTAAATATCCATAAATTAAACTTTCAAAAATATTAATAAAATATTCCCTTGACTTAAACTTCCCCTTTTTCCTTTTACATGGATTTTATGCCCCCGTCTATTTTCTTCTGATTTGAGTTTGCATGCAATGATGAGATTATATTAACAAATTGTGGTTGAATACATTTACAATATAGGTGCACTGGCCTATTGGATCCAGGCTCACCAACCTCAAAACACAAGCGTATATACAAAGTCTCTCTGGCCTCAAAATCACACGCTTAATCTGGTGTGTGCAAAAATATGAAATTATGCACACTTATTCCTTTGGTGCACCATTCCTGCACACTTACACAGGTGTGTGCTACACTATGCAATGTTCTCTTTCTTTCTTTGATGCACAATCTTCACGCAATCACCAAACATTATATATATATATATATATATTATTGGGGTTCGGCCTAGGGGTATTATAAAAGGGTTCATTACGCACCAGAACTTGTTTTCTTCATTTTTTTCAATCATTTGACAACCAATTCTTAGCAAATCCATTTATTAGAATGAAAGAGTTGTTATGGGATTCAAACAACAATGTGTTTTTTCCCCATGGACGAAAATGTTATGTTGAGAGGGTTTCTCATGCTAATTTTCACATATGAACATACAAGCTACCATCTAAACTTGAATATGATACTCCAACAATATAAATATCTAGAAATTGGTTTCCCATGAGTTGTATGATTTTTCCCACAATTCCAGTGATGTGAAATGCTTGGATGAAGAGAAAAAATAAAATTTTAATAGTTTTTGTGGCTCCATTCACTTGTAGATCTAAAAAACACAAAGAAAATAATTAGAAAGCATCTAGTAATGAGGAGAAAAAATATACAATCAAGGAATGAAAGAATGAAGGTGGTATGGAAGTGTCCCTCTTTAAATCATAACTCTTCACTTCCCAAGCTACTCGAAGATGAATGGGCACCTAAAATATTTGGCTTGGCTTTCTAAATATTCAATTGCTAGCTAACTAGGGCAATAGGAGGGGATGGTATATGACCCTATGTAAAGAAAAATAATACTTTTTCTTGAGGATCAGGCCATGCAACCAATAATGAGGTGAAGATTCTAGTTGTTCTCCAAGGATTATATATCCTTAGAGAGAAGGGGGTATACTAGACTATAGTTGTAGGAGACTAGTCAATTGTTATTAGAGTGTTGTATCTACGATCCACTTTGAATAATT
>JZKD02S1673566.1:789954-806159 GCA_000966675.3 Picea glauca | reverse complement strand
AAGGAAAAAAGGAGACATATCTCATTGGATTTCCCTTTTCGGCTAGATCGTTGTGACACCTATAATTTTTAACCTTTATTTACCTCCATGAACCCTTATTTTAGACCTATCTTGTTGGATTCCCATTGTTTCCCTAATTGTTGTGATACCTATCATTTTTAACCCCTTTTTTTACCTTCTCGCAACCTTATTTGACACCTATCTCATTGCATTCCTTTTTTCACACTGATCACACTCATATACAACATTTTTTACTCTTTTTTCCATGGTTCCTCTTCCCCTCTTCCGTTCCCCTCCAACCATGGCCAACACTCACAATGAAGAATTCCTTCACCTACAAAATGAATCCAAACAACACAAGGTAGACATCCAAATAATGACCTCTGAAATTACTTCCAATAATTCTCGCTTGGACATCTTTGAGGCCAAAGTTACTGTTGACCAAAATTTGGTCATCTGTATTTTTCCTCTCTTGGATTCATAAAAGACTTGATATAAAAAGAATACATTTCTTGAACTTTTATAAGTTCACTCTATAGCCCTTAGTCTCAACTTCGTCATTCACTTTTCAGATCAAAAATCTGTTTCCGCATGCCTAAGTTATTCAAGATCTGGTCTAAAGGTCCAAAGGAGAGATTATGAAGAATTTTTCTAACTATCATGTTCTCCTCTCCTTTTTCTAATTGTGAAGTACTCTCATCACTTGTCTCTCTCACCTTCCATATCCAAACTTAGCCATTTTTTTCTTTTCACCACTCCTCTCCATATGCTCCACTAGTCTCTACACTTAGAAATTTTTGGGACTCTTCCTTCATCTCCTCATCAGGTTAGCGAGTTGGTGGATTTTAGATCTTCATCTCCATCCACTTTCCCATATCATAAGTCCGCTGCTACACTACACTTAACCATTTTTTTCAACTTCACGGGTTCGTAGGGTCAATCCCTCATCCTCCAAGTTATGTGATCTCCACTTTGCACCCAAAGTTCCATGATCTACATTTTCGACCATCAGATTTGTCACGGGTACCAAGCCCCTAAAGTATTTTATCCCTTCTACATAGAAGCCCGACTGACCGCCTTTCCACACTTAACATATTTTCGATCATCCATAACTACGGGTTCATAGGTTACTGGGTTGGCAGGTTCATAAAAAGCTCCATGTTCAAACTTGCTCTCGTCCAAATGACCGCCCTTCCATAATTAGCTTCTTTGGATCACTCATCCAACCACAGGTTCGCGGGTTCACAAAAATTTCATGGTTAACTTCACTCACCTTATCTCCATCATCCCCTCTTGTCCCATCTCACATACTTAGCCAAATTCTCAAAGCTATTCCAAGGAAATCGAAAAATTAACCAAAGAAGGGCAAGACACAGTTGCGATGGTTCCCGTAATTGTCAATGAAGACAATCAAAGGACAACAGAAAGAAAGTAAAGAGAACATCATAGTCAGTTTATGTTGATCACATATTTCTTTCTTTATCAGTTCTTTCATCCAATTACTTTGCTTCTTTAACTAGAAAGGTTTAATCGGAGTTTGATAACTTCTCCCTGTTTTCTTTCCAGGTCTTTCTACTTTGCATCACCCACAATTCTCCTTCTACAACTTATTTCTTGTTCATATTTGTTTTATGGTCCACGGGAGCCCCAATCCTAGTCCCGAGGACAAACACATTTAAATTTCAAAGCTTTGTAACAGACTATATATTTTTCAGAAATCCCAAGATAACTATTTCAGGATCAGTTTTGAATGTACTTTGTAACTTTGAGTTTTGAGTGTAAAGTATTTGAGATTGATCTATCATTATATTTATTTTAGCTCCCCTTGTTTTACTCTATTAAATTTCTCTTATGCGTACATACCATCTTCTTTTATTTTATGTGATAAAAAATCTTTATTTTAACTATGATGGATGTGAGAAAATTTTGTTTATCTTTTTCAAATATATGATGTGTGCAGTTCATGGTCATTTCTCAGGAACTCTCTAAAAAATAAAACAAAACATTTTCTTTCTTGTTATTTTTTCTTGCAATCTTTATATTTATTTGATTATCATGACAAACTTCTGTAAAGTCCCATATTCTAAAAATATAGAGTCCCAAGAAAATCTTAAAATAAAGAGGAGTACCACCTCTATAAAAATGCAGGGGGATTTGTATCCCTATGAGGTTGTTGTTTTGGTCCTAATAGATTCAAGCGTCAACATTTTTGGCAACCATAATGGGGAATGATTTATTTTCAAGATATTTGAGGAACCATAAATCTCCATGGCTCAAAATTTTGAGAAGAATATTCAAGAAAATTGTTGCTTATTTTAAGCATGGCTCACCATTTTTGTAATTTCAAAAAGAAACGAGAAGCACCAAAGATTCGGGAGAATGAACTCCCTGACAACTCCATTGAAAAAATTCAAAATGAAGGGTTTCATTCATGCCATAATGCTTCTTTATATTCTTCATCAAGCCCATCAATGACTTTGCAAGATTCGACAAAAGGGAGAAATACTCAAAGAAGGAGACGATTTCATAATACCCCTTTTAATATACTAGAAATAGACTTTCAAATGCTCAATATTCCAATTGAATTTTTTTCTACATTCTTTGGGGATGCTTCAGAAGATGCAGAGAAACATTTGATTAATTTTAAAGTTACATGTTATTATTTCAACCTCACTGAAGAAAATGTTACATGTAGATTATTCCTAAAAACTCTATGAGAGGATGCTCTTGAATGGTATAGTTCATTAATGCCTATCTCCATTACTAGCTGGGATGTGTTAGAAGATTCCTTTGCAGAAAAGTTCATCCCATAGGTGCATTCATATGTTTTTTCTAATGTTTTAAATGTTGTTGCCCACTCACCCTCTCCCACATGGACACGAAAAGATGGAATGAATGATTCAAAAGAAGAATATCATGAAACACTACAAGAGTTTTCTGAATCAAATCTTGTTGTTGAGAATGAAGGCAAGAATTACAAAGACCAAGAAAAGGATATCAACATCTCATATAATCCATATGAGGAAGAAATTTCCATGTACAAAATATGAGTGTATGGAATCATCCCTGATGTCTGAAACTGATGGAAGAACAAGAGTATATGCATGTTGCACTGAAGGTGCATGAAAAATAATCTCCTTATGTGTAAGTAGAAAATATGATTCATCGTCAGAAAACTTAGTGAATTTATACAACCTTGACTTGTGATCCACCTCACCAATTGCAATAATGAAATTGTCATGCATGTCAATTATTGAAACTGAATCTGATGTAAATTCAACCTTTTTACCTTTCTGAATGATCTGATAAACTGAGAGCATATTCATAGAAAGATTTGGAACATCTAAAACATTCTAAAAAATGTCATTGTGGAGTTCCACTCTCACTTCTCCTGCTACTACTACTGGAGTATCATCCCCCATGAGAATAGGGGGTCTTGAGCATGGACTCAAAGAAGATAAAAATTCCTCTTTCGCTGCCATATGATGGGATAAACCAGAATATATAATCCATGAATCATATGAGGAATTAATTACAACAATAACATGATGATTACCTTTCTTAGGAGCATGATCTTCTTCCTTCAGCTTCTTGACTCCCTCTGGAATGAAGTTTCTGAGGTTGTTCTGCTGAAATGCCTGTGCCATAAGATTGATCTGTTTCTCCATGCATGTGTATTATTCATGATTTGGTTTAATGCAGTAAGTGCATTTCTTTCCCTTATTCTTCTTCTTGGAATCTGAAGAGTCTATGGAACCTGAAGAATCATTGAAGGGTTTGGAATATCCCTCCTTCTCATTTTGTTTCTCCTTTCTGTTGTGTTTGGATGATCATTTTCCATCATGCATGGTGAGTGCATGTGATTTGGGATCCTTGATTAGGACCATCTGAATGAGTTTTTTATGCTCTTGTGTGAGAGACTCAATGAACTGAGCCATCGTAGGCAATTTCCAATTTGTTCCAAAAGAACATCTGCCAGAATGGAAATTGGAGACATATACAATGTATTCTGGTCCTAGCTTGGCCAAGATTGTTAGAATAAGTTGTTTCTCTTGTGTAGACTTGTCAATACCGCATTCACCCAAGCTCAATATCAAAGATTTAAATTTAGTAAAGAAATCCTCTATATTATCAAAAATTTTAGGGTCTAAGGTATTCAACTCTACCTCAAGCATATGATATTGCATCTCATCCTTCTTTCCAAAGAGTCCTTCTAAGGTGGTTCGGATATCATTTGGAGTCTTGCATGTGGCAACATGAAACCATAAATTGGTGGATATTAACTCAAGAAGTAGTCATGTGGCCTCATCCTTACAGTTTTTCCATCTCATCTTCTCAATCACTGATGTAGGTTTTGTTTCTGTCGCCATCGTCAAATTATACATTCCTTTCCTTCTGAGTTGGAATTTTGCCTTGGGATTCCAATCAAAATAATTGTCTGGTGTGAGGATTACCACCAAGTTTGAGTGTATAATAGTTGTTCTATCCATCTCTCCCACTGTTTCTAAGAACCCCTAAAAAATTACTCTCAATCTGCAAGTGAAAAATTAAGAAATCACAACAGAAAGGGCACTTTAAGTGAAAATTCGTAGTAGTTTCAAGAGATGATCTTCCAACTTAATTTCTGAGAAAACGGTGAGGAATCTCGCCAAACGATTGAAAACCCACTTGAATAATGGGTCGATTTACTTCTCACGCGATCTATTTCCTCAAAAACTTAATATTTTGGGAGAAATCACTGTAGAAATGTATGACCATGAATTCGTATAAGTTTTAGGAGGCTATCTTCCGGCTTACTTTCTGAGAAAAAGGTGAGGAATCTCGCCAAAAAATTGAAAAACCACTTGTAGAATGGGTCTATTTACTTCCTACACGATCTGTTTCCTCAAAATGTTAATATTTTTGGAGAAATCACTGCTGAAATGTATGACCACAGATTTAGCTCGCCGAAACTCCGATTTTCCTTTTTCTTTGTCTTGTCTAGATTGCTCCAAGTAGTGTAGCTTTGATACCATGTCAGTGTTTCATGGAAACCTGCACAGGAGATCTAGCTAAAGAAAACACAAACAAAGTTTATCAAGAAAAGGAAGAGAGATACACAATGAAGAATGAGAATCAATGCATATTATGATCTTATCAATGAGTGAGTGATCTTCACTCATATAGGCAATAACATCCTATAATTAGGAATGCATGCATAATAGTGATTGTCTAAGATTAGACATTCTAAAATAGAACTAGTCAGTTAACTCCCACTGAACTAGTGTTACTGCCACTGAACTAGTGTGCCGAAAACAAAAAATTCTCCAACAATATGCAAGAATAATTCAGCCAAAATAAAGAAGAATCAATGGAAGAAAATAATTTTGAGAACAAAGAAGATAGTCATTGCATATAAGAAGAACATGGCAAAGACATCGCCAATGAAAGAATAATCTTGAATGTGGAAAAATAAGAAAATTTTAGTCTCCTATATACTCAATATGAAGACATTTCAAACAACAAATTTTAAAATGAAATTGAGGAGCCTCCACCAAATACACAAGAAGATTCCAGCCTTGTGATAGATGATGAAACATCACAAGCGAACTTGCAACAAAAAGAATTGATGGAAGAAATGAATCTTGAGAAGAATGATGAACAAGATCACCCTTACAAGAAAGAAGAATCTTTTGGAGAGATTTTTGATGAATCAAGAACCTTGTAAGTGGTTGTAAATAAGGAAAATGAAGAATGTATTATTATGTCGAAAAATCCTCAACCAAGAATTGATTTTATTGAATTATGTTTCCAAAGAATTGTTGGCCAAACAATGCAATCAAATATTCACCATACTTGGTATAATTTTTCTCTAGAGCATGTTGAGAGTGCCCCTGAATCATTGGTACAAATCCCAACATATCTCAGAATTTTGGAGTTCATTCCACAAATGAGATCAATGCTTGAATGTCTCCATTAGAAATCTACCTATTTTTACAAGGGGAAAACTCTCTATGGCCAAGGGTAAACCACAACAGACAAGTATGACTGCAGAAATCAACTCGATTTCAACATATGCTATATAAACTAATGTGCAATATAAGAAAGAGGCCTACCTCGATCCAATGTTTGATGATGTTCCATCATTGAGCACTTTGACCCAAATATTTATACCTGCAAGAAGTTCTCAACAAACACGCAATGAAAGCATATAGTGATGAGAAAAATGGGTTAGCACATCAGATAGCATAATCCATTAATAAACATTACAAACACACCCATGGATAATAATCATATATTTGCAAGATACCAATAGGACGGGAAATGAGTATTTCTATTAATAATTGATCAGCATAAGTGACAACATTACAGACTTCCGTGTTGGCACGGCTCGAAACCAAGAAACCAAATTTCCTCCAACTGGGTCTCCACCACTTCAATCCTCCAGCAAAGGCAAGTTCATAGGAAAGAGGTGATAAGGTTCTCTCAACAATAAGGGAAGAGCTTTGGGGCTGAACACTGTGCTCATACTTGAGGGAAAAAGGGATGCAGACACAATATGAAGTAATTTCTCTAGAGTAACTTTTCTCTCAAAGTTGAATGCTTTCTTCTCTTTTCCATAGCTTGAAATTGTTCTCTTATAGACTTCATAATGCAACTAAAGGGCCGAGTCAGAACATTTCCAATAAATGGAAGGCCAAGGATTAGAGATCTCCTGTCATGACATGGAAACCCGACCTCATTTTGTATTTTCTGGCACAAATCCTGATATACATGAGCTGTAGTGGAGAAGCAAGCGTATATGCATCTTGCATAGAAGTTAGGGAGCGTATATGTGGAAAATGTATATTTTTAACTCTGGATTCATCAAAAAGGGATGATAAGTTTGCATAGGGAAATGGAAAAAGGCCCTCTGTGCAAGATAACAATGGTGAGGCAAATCTTGCTATAATAGATGCCCCCTAATGTGTGAGATCAGAGGAGTATTTGCGATGGCCGAAATACATCATAAATAACCCAGAAGTACAGTGGTAGAGAACCAACTGGACGAACTCAATTGCTCATTACATTATGTACTGACTTTGCATACATGGCTACCAAGAATACAATGCATATGCATGTGGAAAATATACCAAACAAGTGTTCATGGCCATGAATAGGAAAGTATAAATGCGGTTGCATGTCAAGAGCTATCATAGTCACGAACAAGGCCCAGTGAAACCAGTCTCAAAAGTCAATCTAAAGATATCTGTATACCATGGAGTACAATCTGATCTCCCATGATCACTAAAGTCAAATAAGTATTGGTCCGATCAAATGGAAGAAACAACTCAGGAAAGATGCAACCACATAGTGATGTATTCAAGTCTTCTACACTATCTGCCAATGGTGCAAGTCTACATCATGTGAATAAATGAGTTGAGGTCGAACACAATGAAACATCTTTTGATTACAGGTCATTGAGGTATACCATTAACAAATGTGAGACATCCTACAGATGATGAAAGTAGGTATCAAGGCACTAAGTACATCTCTACAAATGTGAATAAAGGAGTTGGTTTCAAACACTTAAGATATCCATTGATTAGGAGACATTGATGTATTCCCATCTGTCAATGGCGAGAGAGCTTGCCACTAATGACTGCAAGCCTCAAGGTACTCATAAAACTCTAGGTCTCATATCTAGAATAAATGGGCTGAAGTTGATGGAAAGAGACCCACTGAAAGGAGAGGATTGAGGCATCTCTCATCAGTCAGCATAAGGAACAAAGTAGGAGCTTCATGATTTGGTGGAGATCAAACGAAGAACATTTTCAAAAACCAACGATCATGTGCATCTTTCGCACGTGCCAAATGCAAGCGGTACATGAAAAAGACCCTCTGAATAGCAACCAATGATGAAAACTGCTGACAAAGGTGAGGAAACCACCAATAAGGCTAATGGCATCCAAGACATTGCATGAATCTCAAAGTGTGAATAAATGTCTTGTCATCAAACACAAGGGAAACCATATAGTCTACGAGCAATGATGAAATGTCGATTGTTGGGTTCAAGGTGACCTACCAATGATGAAAGTTAGGGCCAGGGTGCATGATAAGACCAAAGTATCATGTGATTCTGAGACAAACTGAGGGTATGGCCAACATGCAAAGTCAAGATTTACAAGGAGTGGCCGACACAGGTTGATAGACTTCCTTTGAACAAGAGCATGAGACATGTGGTGGACTCTGGTAGCATAGACTCAATGATGTGACAATTATATGCAGGAGGCATCCATAACGTTCTCTATAGGGACTGGAAGAGTAAGCTGTCGGTAGAGAAAACTCTATAGCGAGATCAGCTTCCTAAGGCCATGATAAACCCAAAATTATGATGATGCAAGGACTCAATAACTTTGTGCTCTATTCAAAGGCGACACAACTGCTGCCAATTACAATATAGTACTCCCTTCTCGCCCGTCTTTTTTTGTTTTTTCATAACAAATGAATTCTATGATACAATGGAGGGAACGAGTGTCACAAGTAAGAAAAACTAGTTCCAGCAGTGGAACGTACCTATGCTCAATGCAAGGAAATGCATGTGGGAGATGGACACTCAAGGTAATGTTCCCTCCAGGGTATAGGGTGTCAAATTGTGAAGGATATAAACAAGGATCTTCTTGGTTGAGGATGTAAACTACTTAGGCAATGGTTTATAACACAAAGCAAGAACTAGATAAAGGCTCAATACTGCAAGCGAGGGCATGAGATGCAGTCACAAATTAATGCCAAAAAATTTCCTTTTTTATATCTTTTAGTCTACTTGGTGTGAAAAAGGGGTAAACTTGTGCCAAATAGACGTCTTTTCAAATCCAATTTACGAGTGTGAAAAAGACAAGTTCACTCAACAATCTTTTCTATTTTTGATAGCATGTTGGAAAAGAGCTTAATTAGGACTCATGATCTTTCAAATCCAATTTTAACGAGTGTGAAAGGGACAAATCACTCGATGATATTTTCAATTTTTAGACGAGTCAAAAAAGAGCTTAACTAAGACTCGTTATTGGGAGACCACGGGTAATAAGGCTGTGTGTTCATGAATGAGAAATGAGGCTTATTGTTTAGTCATGTATTGAGTTATAATGGATTCCTAGTCCTAAGAAAAAATCTCAGCATGGGCACCGAATGACAAAGAGGATTTAGCTAGGGTACCCATGTTTGGTAAGCTTGTACCATTTATTGACGATGCTATTAATAACAGATGGAGGGTTATGTGTCGCAATAAATGGGTTCGTACCTAAGGCGTAAAAAGGCAGTAGTCAAAGGATAATGTGGAAATGCATAATGGAGTAGGTACCTATAATATATGCTAGGTTATGAATATACTTTCCCAAGGAGACGAACAACCGACCATGACATTGAAATCTGCAAGAAAATTGAGTCGAAACTACAAAAACCAACTTAAAACCATTCTTGAATTAGTCCATTAGACGAAATAATAGCATAAAACTATATCAGGTGGGTAAAAATAGTTTATAAATAGTAATAACAAGAAAAATTACTGTATCATTTTCATTTTTACCCAAATAGTGCAATTTGGACTAAAATACCTCCAGAATTCAAATGATGATCACGGGAGCAACATGCAACACAATCACAAACCGTCTAGACCAGGTAACTCTTCATCCCATCCTCTTCAAATTCAATGGTTTACATTTTTGAATTAGGTTCTATTTTGTTAGTTTTTAAGGGCACAAATTGGGTTTTTGGGTATACACGGGTTGCTATGAATAGGTCACGTATACGACTAGATATATGCCCCTATGTGATCCAGGGGATCAAATTTTGCTCAAAAATTCAAAGTGTTTGAAATCGATTCAAATTGAATTAGAGCATAGGCCTCATCATTACAAACCCAACGCAACTCATTTGGGTTCAAACGGACGTCAGGAGCGAGAGATATCGCATTCTGTTCAAAATGACAAACATGCAAAAAAAGGGGTGCTGACTGTACAGTCCGTATGGACGTTGATGTGGCAGGCCATACAACATGTGGGAGATAGTTATTTGGATAGTTGGCATGTGACATGGCATGTTTGCAGTGAACAGGATGACGACACGTGGCCCAGTCAATGGCCGCCACGTGTCATATATACATTGGTTTAAAATTATGTCATTAGCCGGAGTCGACCCCGCGACCTCCGGGCAGGGGGGAGAGACTTGGGAAGAGCCGCCAACCGGTGCGCCACTGGTTGTTCCTTTTTATATATGTGGAAAAATATTTATAAATGTTTGCACATGTGTATAGTCGGGGCGCGACCAGGATGGGGCTTAGCCCTAGCCCTTGGTCGCACATTGTGTTACATATGACCCAATGCTATACCATTCGGCACGCGTGCGCGGTTGTGTTTTGTTCCAACAGTTATACAAATGACCCACCATTTGTCCTTTGACCATTGGCTTGTGGAACGAGAGTCTATGTTTATACTTACGCACGGTCGCATGGGTCATATGATCTTTCCCTTGATGGTTAGGGGCTAGGTGCGCCCGTAACTGTCCTACAGTTTACACGATTCATGCAGTTGCGTCCGGTGTTAATTTTTTACCCTTAAATATGCATGTCGGCTAGGTTGAGCCAACAAGGGTGTGTTTTGTAGATGCAGAGACAACAAGTTTGAAGGGGGGACTTCCAGGAAGCCTATCTTCTTCAATTTTTGGCCAAACGAGGTGCCAAAAAAGCCCAGCCAGGGGTTTTTGGACGTTCTGAAGCCACTGGAGCAGTCTGTTAGCACTTGGTAAATTTCGTAGAGGTTGATAGTAGAATAAATCTACTAAGTTAACTTTATCCAACCACTTTTGAAGCTGGGATCTATCCCTTCCAACTTCAGAGAGGGGTCTCTCTATATGATTTAGCTATGTTTCCAATTTTAAATGTTAGGCTAGGTAAAGAAATAGATTGGTTTTGTAGTCAAAGTGGTTTTTTGAATTGGTCGAGACAGTCTACACATCCATTGGGCTATGGGGTTTGTGTTTTAATAAAATATGAAATACAAACCAACAACGCAAAGGGAAAACTTTCACAGGGTGAGATAATATAATCACTGGATCTTTTAGTAGCTTAAATGATGAACAACAGAAAAGATGAGAAAGATAATTTCAACAAAGAAGTAGTTAAGAATTTCTTTATTGAAAACACCAGAAGATAAAACACTAAAATCTTTACGAGTCAGAAACAGGGTATACAAGATAAATCCTGCAACATTCGTTACTCTTAAAGATTAGATTCAGAAAACAATATGATAACAAAGAGAGAAAAACATTCAACTTAGAGAGAGAACATCTCCAGTGAATACACGCAAGAATCCTGTAAAAGTGCCTCCTTTTTATTAATGGAAGATCTCTTCAAAAAGATTACAGTTTGATAGCGTCAGGGTGTGAAGATCAACAACCCTCAATACTTCGAAAGGTGAAGTATTTATAACTCAAATTTCAAACGATCCTGTCATTAATGACCAGGACGTGCTAAATCTATTTTTAGTTTAACTAACTTAACAAATTTCCTAAATCTAGGAACTGCTTGATGATGTGGTGTAACTGCACACTGATTTCTAGGTGGGCCGTTGATGAAGCTTTTGCATGACTTCATTTGACTGGACAGCTGACTGGATCGGGACAGCTCATCTGCTAATCGATCAGATCACAGAGCTCCTCCCATGTAAGATGACTGGGCACGTTGACTTTGAGCAGTCTTCGATACACTTCGTCCATTTCTGTGTACTTGGCGAATGTCAGCTTTGTGAGGAAGATGTATCGAATCTCGTGTTGGATACTGATGTCCCACTAGTGGGCATCTAGGAATGCCTTGCCAGTGATACTCCCTTGAATGCCTGCAAACTTCGAACTGTCTTTAGCCACCTCAGCCAATCTCTTCTTGTAGTCTGGGAGTGTCATCAATTTATCATTGATTACTTTCAGACTAGGAAGACCTTTCTTCTGGAGAGCTTCAATCTTGCTAAAGAATATTTGTACCCCTAGGTCCATGGCCTGAACCTTTTCTTCCAGCTGAAGCATTAATCCTCTCTTGGTCAAAAATATTTTGACCTCCAGGATGGTCTTTGTTCTGTCTTCAATCTTCAGCTCTTCTAGCTCTTCCCTAGTCTTAGAATTGAGGAATTTGATGATCTCCTTCGCTTGTGTTGGAATCTCTCCTAGTTCCAATCTGATCTTCTCGATGGCCTGTTTGCTTCTCAGCACCAACTCATTCTGTTCGAACATGATCTGGATCATTGGAATTATTTCATTCATGGACTTAGTGATGTCTGTCCATACATTCTCTTTAACCTCGTCCAAAGTCTTTCCTGCCACTGTCTGCTTCTGGAGCTGCTGTAACTCCTGCTTGAGCTGCTCTGTCACCTGCTTTTCCTTGGAGAGGATGGTCTGGAAGGAAGTTTTGAGTTCCTGAAGGTTCTCAACTTCCTTTTTAAGCCTGCTATTCTCTGTCTCCTGGAGGTTCATCTTTTCCATGGATTTAGCCAGGTCGGCTGTCTTCTCCTATGATATCAATGGAGTCGCGGATGGGACTTCTGTGACTGATGCTGCGCTCACTCCTGAAATCAAAATAACGCTCAATGGAATGAATTCCATTGGCTTCAGTTGTTATTTCTCTTTTAATAACTTCTCCATCTTAGCTTCCATTTCTTTAAGCTGTGCATTCTGCTCCATGAGCAGCTTTAACATCTCATCTTTCTCTCCTTCTTTCTCTGCTATCTCCTTCACCTGTGAATCCTCTGTGGGTGAGAGTTTCAATTGTTTTCTCAAGGAGGCTATGTCAGCATTTTTCTTCTTTATCATTTCCTCCGCTACTTTGACGTTCGAAGGATCATAACCGATCTTGAGGACCAACTCCTGCAAAGTTTTTATCCTATTGTCCTTTGCAAAGGATGAAATCTTCTCCATCTTGAGCTGTGTTTGAACATTGTTTAGGGACACCTGTAATTTTGAAGCAACAGTAGAAGCATGTGCCAACGTGTAGAAAACCATTTCCCTTATCTGCTTGTGTAGATCCATCTGATCGGTCGGATGCACATCCTTCGTCTGAAACTCGAAGGTGGCCCTCTTGTAGTCAGTGATCGCCTTTGGATCTGGTACCTGTGCCTGGAGGAAGGCCATGTGCATTCTGCCCTTTTCTGTGTCAAATGCAGACAACAACGTATGCTACGCAGTCGACATCTGCTTCCAAAACTGAGTGCAAGTATTGCTGGTAAGAGTCTGGTTCCTTTTCTTGATCAACTCGTACTTCCAAAAAATACTCAGCTTAGGTCCCACCTTTCCTGGCTGAGTGTTCAATGGAGAGTCTGTGGATTGCTTCAACAATGCTGGGGTAATGACCTTATGGAGGGTCGAGCTGAAGGGAGTAATAACAGACTTGGTCACTGTGGTAGACGGGGCTTCTTTTTCCCCAGACGGGCCAGGGACTGACGAAGTCTTAGGCCTCTTGGTATGTAGCTGGAATTCCTTGGAAGATACCTCAGTGACAGGCGAAGATAAATCCTACCTCGACCTCTTCTCTTTAGGGACCTGTGGAGTGGTCATTTGTGGCACAGTGGCCAGGGGATCCTGCTGTTCTACTTTGACCAATGTGTTAGGCTCCCAGGCTGTCTGATTTGCATACTTCTCAACTTCAGGCCTAGACACATGAACATAAGGGATGTTTTTTTTCTTCACCCTCATCTCTGAGATGATCCCACATGGATCATAATTCCATGGGAAACTCATGGAGAACTTCATCTCCCTCAACATCTTGTCTGCTTCTTCCCTAGCTCCTCGATTGTTGCAGATGAAGGAGTCAATCTACCCCTTGATTCTAAGATGCTACTTTTTCTTCAATGACACAAAGTGGATTTCATTGGAATTTATAATCTGCCCTATATATTCTAGAGAAAAAATCCTGACAGGCAGATGCTTGGGCAGCTTATACGGTGCCAATTCGCACTTGTATACTCTGACCTCTATGTAGTCTTGATACAGGTACCAATCCTCGGTCTTTGTGTTGTCCGAGAGATGCAGAATTCTCTGGATTTCATCGTTTATTTGAGGCTCGGGCCTGCCACCTAGCATGCTTACCACGAGGTGGTAGAACTGGTCGATGAACTCCTTGAAGTTGAACTCAGTGGAATTGTGCTTGAGCAAGGAGGTTCATGTTGTGACTGCTTGAGGTTTGCCATCTCCATCCATCTCCTGCATGGAAAAGATAAATTTATCTGCCTGAAAGAAGCCGAACAAGTATGCTAGTATTGCTGAGTATCTGAACATGCCTTCCATGCTGAAATTGATGAATTGTTCGTGAATATTGTCTACCAAGAATGTGTTGAAATCAAACTGGGTGGTGGGCTTTTCATCGGTAGAGAATATGGATAGAAAACCCAAAATGGGTTCATCTACCCAATGATCAGAATAGTATCCTAACAAAGCACAAAGGGATGAAATGACCTGGTTTCCCTTAGTGGAGAACATGGACGACGGATAAGGAGGATTTGTGGAGGGAAATTGAGCGGATGGGGGAAGGAAGAGATCGAATATTTGAGCTCTTTGGGGGAAGGTCATTTTCTGGTATAATTTTGTGAGAATTTCCAGGTTGAAGGGAGACGCAGAGTTGACTCAGGGGATTTGCATCATCTGGTCTATGGATTCGGGCGTGATGAGAAATAGGATTTCTCCGGATGAGGAGATGACGACTCTTTGTTCGGGAATATAGTGGGCTTGACACTTAAGAGCGAACTCTGGAAAATGGTGGATCTGGGAAAAGAGGTAGAGAGGTAAATTGGACTCCCAGAGTCTAATTTCATCACTTTGGTCCAGGAAAACTTCCCTGAGCCACGACTGGAGGTCTGAGAAATCAAAATCGCATTTGGTATCTGTGATTAATCGGTCTTTGTCGACCAGTGGGATCTTGTCCAGGTCGACAGGAGGCGGAAGAAGCGGATTCTACTCTCCTTCTTGTTTGGATTTTGGCGCCATTTTTGCAACAATACCTACAATAAAACACAATTTTAGTGGGGGCGAATGACTGTGGATGAGGACAATGGACTGTAACGGAGGAGTAAGTGGTGAATTTCTCTGGTGCAATGGATGAACAACGAAAGTAAAGGGAACAACGATAGTGTTATTTAAACGAAGGTTGGTTGGGCGCGGGAGACAGTTCAGCTGGATAATGGATAGGTTATCCAGTAATAAATGGCCAATGGATTACTTGAGGATGAGATGGTGGGTGACGGTGGCTGAGGGATACAGATGGGTGACGTGGAGGCTATCGATTGGAGGTAAAAGTCATAATAAGGGGCTTGCCATGAGTGAACAGGGGGGGAAGGACTGACATTAGTTATGGGACATGACCAGTTTGGGAAAGGTGGAGGGTGACTTCCAGTGATGACGGAGGTCTTTCAGATAGCAGATGGCGACGGGACTCGGGGAAATAGATGGATGCCACGTATAAAAAGGGACCCTCCAGAGGAAGAAAAACATTCCGGACCCCCCCCCCCCCTCAGTTAAAAGCAGATCATCCGGGGGGGTCCGAAATCCATTTTGGGAGTTGATCTGCGCACCTGTTTCTGAGCCGCAGATCTCTGTGCTCTGTTTATCACTCATTCCAGAACCCCCCCTTCCATTAAAGGCAGAATGGATGGGGGGGTCCAGAATCCAATGCTGACCGTGGATTTGAGCGCTCAATCCTGAGCCGTCCAGATACACGTGAGTCTTATCATCAATGCTCTGTCCACCGTAGATCTGGGCGCCACGTTCGAGACCATTGATATGTGCAAGGGACTTAATTTGGGGGCGGAAAACATATGCACCGGGGAAAAACTTAGGATAAATGCTTTTTAAGGGTTTTTCCAATGTTTTCCAAGTAGACACCACTAAGGGGTTAGGCAACTGATCCTTTTAAGCATCTGAAAACATGGTTCAACACTTACATCAAACTGATTCTTATTGAAATGAAACAATCAAAGAAACTAGCCTATATTCTAACCTATCTTCCTATGACAATTAACCTAGATTAGACGGTTGGGTTAAGAAATTACTCTACCCTGGGGCTATCTGACCAAGATTAGACAGTTTGGACAGATTTATTCACTGATCTAACCTAGACACTTTGGCTAAGATTAAACTGTTTAGCCAAACTCATTCACTACCCTATCAACATCAATTTAAAAAGAACTTGGCCATGCTTGAAAGGTATGGACCAAGTT
>JZKD02S1673566.1:763287-773990 GCA_000966675.3 Picea glauca | reverse complement strand
ACAATGCCTTTCATTTAGATTTGCCTCCTTATATGCAAATGTATGCAGTTGTTAATGTTGAGAATTTGAAATTGTATGAGCCTCCTTTGATTGATGATCAAGGAGAGCATGTTTACATTCCTTCTATAAATGATTTTTCCATAGAATATCTTACAGAACTACATGAAGACACCATCCTTGACAGGAGAATGCGAACTTCAAAACGAGGAAATGTGGAATATCTTCGAGTTGGTCTTAAAGGTACAAATCCAAGCAAAGCCAAGTGGATTGAGGTTGGAAAGGTGAGGGAGCTATACCCTCATCTTCAGATAGACTAAAAATAGTCTTTTGGAGGTCCAAAAGATTCCTAATGGGGAGGTGTGATCTAGGGGATCAAATTTTGCTCAAAAATTCAAAGTGTTCGAAATCACTTCAAATCAAATGAGAGCGTAGGACTTGTCGTTACGAACCCAATGCAACTAGTTTGGGTTCAAAAAAAAGTTGGGAGCGAGAGATATTGCGTTCTGTTCAAAATGACAAACAGGCAAAAAAAGGGGTGTTGACTGTACAGTTCGTACAGTCCGTACGGACGCTGATGTGGTAGCCCGTATGACACATGGTAGGCCATATGACACATGGCAGGTAGTTATTTGGATAGTTGGCATGTAACATGGCATGTTTGCAGCGAATGAGATGACGACATGTGGCCCAGTCAATGGCCACCACGTGTCATATATACATTGGATTAAAATTATGTCGTTAGCCGGAGTCGACCCCGCGACCTCCGGGCAGGGGGTAGAGACTTGGGAAGAGCCACCAACCGGCGTGCCACTGGTTGTTCCTTGTTATATATGTGGCAAAATATTTATAAATGTTTTCATATGTGTATAGTTGGGGAGCGACCGGGCTGGGGCTTAGCCCCAACCCTTGGTCGCACATTGTGTTACATATAACCCAATGCTATACCATTCGGCGCGCGCGCTGTTGTGTTTTGTTCCAACGGTTATACAAATGACCCACCATTTTTCCTTTGACCATTGGCTTGTGGAACGAGAGCCTATGTTTATACTTGTGCGTGGTCGCATGGGTCATATGACCTTGCCCTTGATGGTTAGGGGCTAGGTGCACCCGCAATTGTCCTACAGTTTGCACGGTTCACGCGGTTGCATCCGGTGCTAAGTTTTTACGCTTAAATATGCATGTGGGCTAGGTTGAGCCAACAAGGGTGCGTTTTGTAGATGCAGAAACAGTAAGTGTAAAGGGGGGACTTCCAGGAAGCCTATCTTCTTCAATTTTTGGCTAAATGAGGTGCCGAAAAAGCCCAGCCAGGGGTTTTTGGATGTCCTGAAGCCATTGGAGCAGTCTATTTGGAATTTTGAGCATTGTAAAGCACATTTTGAGCACTTTGAGCAAATAATACAAATGATCCATTGGAAGATGGACCAGGAGATGTAGCCCAAGAGAGGGGTGAACTCCTTTATCATTTGCTATGCTATATGTTTTCTGTTCACTATTTTTGCTGTTGTTTATATGTATATTGAATGAGTAAATCCTATTAAAGTTGTGTTGCAAAGTTGATCCATTTGCATTTTAACACATAAAATTTAACTTGCAAATATTTTCAAGAATACAAGTCTTCTTCATTTTTAGATCATTGTGTGAATTACAGGGGGTGTATATCAGGCCCTACCCACGACTGTTTGTGAATAACCCGCGTATACATGCACAAATGGAAAAAAGACAAGTTTATAACTCAAAAATGATTTGGTTTTTTGCAGGATGGTGTTGGAATGGAGAGACCGAGAGCATGAGGAGGTAGATGCAGCAGTGGATCAAGATCCAATGGCTCAAGCGGCTCTAAAAAGATGTGGTTTATACAATTTTTGGGCTCTCAAAGGGATGAGGGCCCAAGTGAGGTTGTTGGAAATGCTGATGGGATATTGGGATCCTGATAGCGAGAGCTTTATCCTTGATGGAAAACCATTAAGGATCAAAGTAGAGGACATCTACTTCTTGACTGGACTTTCACGATGAGGAGAGGTTGTGGACCTCAAGTCATGCGAGACAGGGAGTGGGATAAAGGTCGAAGAATACATCGAGACCCATTATGTTGCAGGGACTCCCATGGTGGGAAGTCAAATCCCTATCTGGGATATAGGTAACCTCAGCCTGAAGATTATTGTGCTCGTTCTTACTAGGATCATAGGATCGACCTAGTTGCATCAAGCATTGAGACTGCTTATGTTTTATGCACTAGAGTGTGCAAGACACACCATCTACGATTGGTGTACCTCACTGCTGACCAATATGAAAGGTCATTTAACAGAGTGCAAGCATGGGGGTAAGAGAAACTTTAGGTTTGCCTCTTTCCTTTGCAACTTATTTTTCGAGCAAGTCCCAAGTCTAGGACCTATATTGGAGATCATTCCTAGAGGACCACGTGATCTGACTATGGCGCGATGGATCGAGGTCATGAGACAGCAAGGGGGTGGTAGGGTGGCGACACCTTACATTGATGATTTTTTCTTCTGGTGGCAAGGACAAATCATATATCTGGATGACTATCCCTATGCATGAATTGATTTCAGAGGAGATCTTGATATGCCACTTCCACCAGGAGCCGCATACGGTGCCATAGGTAAAAAGTGTTTACAGATTTTTCTTTTTTTGTATTTTTGTATTTAAGAGAACAAAAATATTTTTGGATGGTGTTTTAAATATTAGCTTGATACATGTGTGTTTGTAGATGTGGGTCTGCAACGGCTAAAGGGGTTCCTATGACATAGGTGGAGGCACCAGGGAGATGAGGCAGTGGGAGGAGAAGTAGAGAGAATCCTACAGAATGTGCAGGGCAACCTCCCTCATTTGACACAGAGGATTCCTATGGTTTGGGTGGAGGATCTACCTGAAGCTATGCAGCGGCAGGTTGTCAGTGTACCTAGAGCATGGGTACGAATCTTCTGTCGTCTCACAAACTTCATGGTTTGTTATCATGACACACATCTGGTGCCACAGGCGTAGATGTCATGGGACATGTATATCAGCTGTATATGTATTTTGATGGTTTTAGCCCCAATTTTGTAATATAAACACCATATTTTTTGGAAATATATAAAGAGGGGCCTTTGGCTTTACTCATATCTTACAATGTGTACATTGATTTAATGGTCTTATTTGCTTTATTAATGTGACAAATGCCAATCTAAAACATAATTAGCGTAGGCATCAGATACATGATTAGAAATTATAGGAATGTGAAAGTGTGTAATAAAATCAAATTGTCGTTCTAAAAGACATACCCGTAGGAATCGATGGAGTAACATTGGATCACGCACACAGTGACGACCGTTCAACTGACATACGACTAACTGAGAATCCATGCAAACTTCTAGAGAGAAAATACCATGTGATATAGCAACGTGCAATAGTTCTATGACGATGCTATATTCGGCCACATCATGGATGGACCTAGGAATACACCACCTGAAGAGACCAGCAGACCCTCGAGCGAGTAAATCACCCAAGCAGTGGAAGCTAAGTTTTGTGTATGACGACTGGCTCCGTCTGTGAATCCTAAGTAGACCAAAGACTCCGTTGACATCTACCAACAAAAGGGAAAACTCGATAAGCAAGCCAAAGACAAAAAGAAAAGGGAAAAATATGTATATACACTAAATTTACATTAGTATACAAAGGGTTTCGCTCAAGCCTAGGGCTCAAGCGTAATACCTTTTCAGGTAGAGCCCATTTCTAGGCTCGGCCAATTTATTCCCTTCATAATCTTCTAATTCGTAGGCTCCTCTTTCTAGAAAACATCGCACGATATAAGGACCATGCCACATGGGTTTAAACTTGCCTGCCCCTAGCGGTTCATTGGCTTGGTCATACAAGAGGACCAAGTCACCCTTGGTATACAACTGGGGACAAAAAGACTTGTCGTACTGAACCTTGACACATTTTTTGTTTGCCTCAATAGCCGTAAAGGTGTCTTGACACTGCTCATCGAGACTCTCTAGGTGTACAAGGCGTCGTTCTAAATCTAAAGTGTCAGGTAGGAGCTCGACTGCCAATTTGAGAGAAGGGATTTCACATTCAATGGGAAGTATCGACTCCACACCATGCACTAACTGAAAACAGGAAAAACCGGTCGTAGTCTTGAGCGAGGTTCAATATGCCCAAAGCGTGGGATACAACATGATGTGCCAATTGGAATTACTCCGACTGACATTTTTTTTTAAGATGGTCTTGAGAGACTTGTTGACAGCCTATACTTGCCCATTTTTTGGGGGGTAATAAGGATATGAGTGAGCATGTTTAAACCCCATCTTAGACGCTAGTTCTACCATGATTTCATTTTGAAAGTGACTGCCATGATCAGTGACAATCTCACTCAGGATACCGAACCAGGCGATAATTTGGTTGAACACAAAAAAAGTTGCAGTCTTCCCAACGGATTTCACAATAGGCATGGCTTTGGCCCACTTGGTAAAGTAGTGGAAGGCCACAATAATGTGTTGATGCCCCCTAGCCAAAGTTGGGTTGCAATCGACGAAATATACCCCCCACTTGGTGAAGGGATGGACAATAACTATTGGGTGAAGAGGGGCTGGGTGCGAGCACATTTTTCGAGTGAACACCTGGCAGGGGTGACACTTCTTAACTTCTTCAATGCAATCTTTAAAGATGGTGGGCCATAAGTAACCAGCTCGTAGGATTTTTTGGGCTGTCACGAGCCCAGATAGATGACCACCACAAGCCCCTTTGTGGCAATCATTTAGGAATGACTCGTCTTCCTCGTGAGTTAATAAGAGATGCAAGATACTATCTATTCCTCGGTGATACAAAGTGTCATCGACGATGGTATACTTTTTGGCTTGGTGTCTAACACGTCGTCGATCATCTCGCGAGATATGCTGAGCGAACTTCAAGGTTTGAAGATATAAAACAATGTCTCCATACCAAGGGTCAGACGACGAGACAAGGAAAATGTGTTCGTCTGCAAACAAATTGACATGGATAACATCCTTGTCTAATCGTGGGAAATCAGATATTAACTTTGCAAAAACTAGTGATTTATTGGACTTGGACAAAGAAAAGTCGAGATCAAATTCTTGTAAGATGACAATCCATTTATTATATTTCCCACCTATGATACACCTAGTGAGGAAGTATTGAAATAGATTAACATCAACAATCACAGTAGTTTTTCAAAGCAATATATAGTGTCGTAAACATTGGACTACGTGAACGACAACCAAAGCTAGATTTTCAACATGTGAGTAATTAAGCTCAGGACCAACTAAATTTCGACTGAGATAGTAGATGACGTGCTCGCGGAGCTCACCATCCTCTTGAATTAGAACCATACCAATCGTCTCTTCAGACATGAAAATATACAATAGGTAATATCTACTGTAATCAGGAGATTTCAGCAAAGGGGCCGATACCAAGGCTTTCTTTAAAGCATCGAAAGACTCCTAGGCTCACTCATCCCAGATAAACGGGGTGTCTTTCTTCAATAGGCACATGAAAACCTTAGTGATATTGGCATAATTCACTATAAACCGACGCAAAAAGTTAGCTTTCCCCTGTAAACCTTGAAGTTGTCTAATCGTGCATGGGGGAGGCAATTGAAGTACTACATCAACCTTAAGAAGATCTACCATGATCCCAATCTTGGAGACTAATAATCCTAAGAGATGACCAGACCTAAAGAAAAATATGCATTTGTGACGGTTTAACCGAATTCTATAGTAACATCTTTAAAAAACTAGTCGAAGGTGGATAACATGATCCACTCTCTTGCAAGAGTGAGTAGCAAGATCATCGAGGCAAGCTTCGACTATGTTCTTGAGATTGTGGAAGGCGAAATTCATGGCGCATTGGAAGGTTGATCTGATTTTTTTCAGGTCGAAAGGCATTTTTCGGTATGCAAAAGTACCCCAAGGACATATAAATGCCGTCTTATGTTGGTCCTTAGGTTTGATCTAGATTTGGTTATATCCTAAAAATCCATCCATAAAGGAAAATATTTTGCTTCCCGTACACTCATCGAGAATCTGATCAATGAAAGGTGTGGGGAAGTTGCCTTTAGGACAAGCCTTGTTCAGGTCATGAAAGTCCATACACACATGGATGGTTCGTTTCTTTTTATTCACGGGAACGGGGTTGGATACCCATTCGGTCAGGGGAACCAGGTAGATGAAGCCAACATTAAGTAGCTTCTCCACCTATGCCTTAATAGTGGGGGCCTTCCTAGGATTAACATCTCTAAGATGTTGTTGAACAGGTTTAGCATCTAGATAAGTCCTAATCTCATGTTCGAAAATACGAAGGTCGATCCCTAGAATCTCTTCATATGACCAAGCGAATATGTCTTGAAATTTTTTGAAGAGGTTGGTGTAGATCAGAATCTCTTCTGATGAGCAATCCACACCTATATTTACGTTCTCAATTTTTCCAGGGGTACGAGAGATATTGATCGAGACGGTAGGAGAAATAGTCTCCATATTTTCTTCGGCATAAATGCCATGTGCATCAAGTGGAACTATGGCGTGACTGACTATCTCACTCAAGGTAGATCAAAAGTCATCTTGCTCGATTCTTTCAAGACTTGGGAGAAAATAAGATCGATGATGCATATCGTCCCAAGGTCTCTTAGAAACATTCATGGCTTCAATGATGGCTTCATCCAAAGGCAAAGTCTCATCTAAGAAATCTTGTGAACAATTTAACGAAGTGGCCCATACGGGCCTAAGAATGGGATCCTCCTCGTGCCTCTGTGAGGTAATAGGATCGACATCGACGAAAGAGTCAAGGATAGATTGATACGCAATATCTGTTGCCGATAGTGGCATAGCCATGCCCACATGTGACTGACCTTCAATCGACAAAGTCGGAGAAGGTAGGGTCTAAGGATCACTGAAATAGGAAGTGTGGAAAGGAATGGACCTCTCTGTTGAAGCAGGCCTACTAGACATGGTGTAAATGTGGTGAACCGGTACCGGGAAATCGAGAGTACCCATGAGGTAAGAATACATTCCGACACCGATATTCTCAGTTTTCGATTGAGAATTGTCGACCATCGGGATCGACGGTCCAACAGATGCGTTCAGACTAGAGTACACAAAGGATAACTGGTCAATCGTCATGATCTCCCCCTGATGAGGAAAATAAAGTATGTGGAAGATGAACGATACAACAACGACCATTGCATAGGTGCAATTGCAACCTAGTAACAAGTTATAATCGAGAGGTGCATCAACTACCTCTACTTCCACCTCTACAATCTTTCCACCTAACTAGACTGGAAAGGTGGGGAGGATACCATGAGGGCAGAAGGAATGACCGTCGAATGTAGTCAACATGTTCGACGACTTGGAAAGGGTTGGAGAACCGATAGCTTTCCAATAGACTAGGAACATCATGCAAGTGGAAGCACCTTCATCAACGACCGCTCATTTGATGGTATATTTAGAATACTCCACGTGGATTTGGAAAGCCACATGGTAGGATAAGCGAGGATTCACATCTATGATAGAAAACTTGATAATTTTAGAGCCACTAGGTTATAGAGCTCCTAAGGAAGAGAGTAAGGCATTCCTCTATGAGGGGCACGTCTGGAGTACCTCCAAAGATGACATTGTGCAAGGAGTTTGGCCCAAATCCTCAACAATAGAGTAGTTCTCAGTGGCTCTAGCATTAGGGTTGTGGGTAGAGTGCTTGAGTACTCCTTTCGGAATATGGGGTGGTGGCTCTGGTTTCTCGATCTGTAATTTCATCTTCGAGGGTGGAGGAGGAGCTTCTAAGCTAGTACTGGCTTTTGAAGAGACGTAATCTCGAGAGCGGGTAGCTATGTCAATTTTTGTGTCGACCATATTGATACAAACACGGTCGCCATCTTGCGGTGGTGGACTTTGATTTCCACCAAACACATTTTCGATGTTTGAAGAACTCGAGGCTAGGTGTTGGTTGTGTGGGAATGGATTTGTCAGCACAACGGGTGGTAGATTTAGAAGCCTCGTAGCCTCCACAAGTTTGGGGAACAAGTGTGTAAGGTGGTCATCAATACAAAGTTTACAAGGAAACTTCACCTTACATTTCTCTTTATTGCCCTCTCCAACATTATCATTCTGTTTCCCATTATTATCTTTGTCCTTTGGTTTATTATTATTATTCTTCCCACCCTTACGATTATTTCGACCTTTCCTTTTATTCCCATCTGGTTGCTGGTTACTAGTTGGGTTTTTCGACGATTGCACGGAATGTACATTCATCGACTGGATGGGTTTCAAGGATCCAGACGAAGTTGGTCCTTTGACAGAATTTGTTTATGAGTCTGTGGATTTTACATTGGCAGACCCAACAATTCCATTGGCATGAGGCACGAGATTCTGTCTAGGATCGTGATTTTGTCGCGGTGCATCGGGAAGAAGGTGGTATAACATCCCAGACTGAGCATATATAAAATCAAATTGCTGGGATCTAAAGATAGCTTCTTCCTCACTGAAGACCCCAGAAGTAGCAACGTCCTTTGAAATATAAGCATGAAAAGACTTTAGGAACCATTCTAGAAGAAAGGTTGGGGGTATAGGAGTCTTGACCAACCGCCTTCGCCTATGCCATTCCTGGATATCATCTGAGATGTGAGTGTCGGTACCTTGGCGTAAAGTTGACAAAAGTTCAAGGCCAACATCATAACGAATGGACAGTTGAAAGTGATTGAGAAAGGCTAGCACTAACTGATGGAATGACCCATATGTCCTCCTAGGTAGCTCAATGTACCATTGTGATGCAACTCCAATGAGAGTGCATTGAAACAATCGTAACCTAATAGAATCATGATTCAGAGAATTTGATGAGCACCAAAGATGAAAAGTAGTGACGTGATCACTAGGGTCCTTGCCATTCTTACCTTCAAACTTTGGAATGTCTGATGGAAGTTTGGTAGGGACAAGGGGCCATGTGGGATCATGACACACCGGGTCATTCATTAGTTTAGACAAATGTGTCAAATTAAACATGGACAGAAAGGGAATACGAGGTTGTGACACCTGACCCCATCCACCCACAAAGGAATGTGCGTTAGGAACTGCGTTCCATCCAAGACTATGGAGAGGACCAAAACCTTGTCCGAAATTATAAGACCCTCCTTTGGGCTAATTCATAAAAGATGTATTGGGCATCATTCCAGCAGGAATGTTCTGATAAGGATTATGAAAATTTACCCTAGTTGGATTAGATCCAAGCTGAGGGTTGTTAAAACTACCCCCAACTGGATTAGATCTAGGTTGGGGGATGCCCAAAGTGTAAGATTGACCTCCTCCAGGTGGTAACCCAGAGGATTGAAGTGGATTCGTCATGCCAAAAGTATTGGTCGGAATCGACACCGAGGGAATAGGGATATAAGGTGGAACTTGTCCACCAGCTGGGTTGTTCCATCCAGCCGTAGAAGGATTAGACCTGAGGTTAAGAATAGGGACACTCCCTACATTAGGATTCACTTTGGGAATATGAGATCCACAAAACGGGAAGGGGGTGTAAGGAGGTGTAGTACTCCCAAGTCCAAGGCTAGTGTTATGGCCAGCATCTGGAATGGCAGTTGAAAAATGCGAGGTGAAGTTAGGCATACCATAAGAAAATGGACTAGAAGCCATGGGGATGGTCTGAACATTGTAACTCAGTGAGTGGCCAAAACCTCCAAAAGGGTTCGAGGCAAGAGATGAAGCATTAACTACAGGCCGAGCCATTGTACCGGTATAAGCCTCCGACACTGCAATAGTAGCGGCTGCAAGTGTTAAAGGGATGCCATTAACTATAGTGGGATTAGGAGTCGAAGAACTCCCAGTGTTCTGAAAACTAGACTCGATACTCGTCCTTGTGGGACCACAAGTCTGAAAAGTGGATGTGTGTGTACCAGTACTGATAACTCTATGCCTTTTAGAAGGCAATAACTCGAAAACCGGTGGTAACTGTAACAATCGACGAGATCTGTGAGGAAGCTGGTTTGACTCCACGATGACTTATGACTCTCCAACAAACAAAATATATCCTAAGGCCAACTAGTAGTCAAAGAGCATACCAAAAAGTCAAACGACCAATATGCATGCAAATGGGCTAAAGTGGTTGAGTGGCCTCCCTCACTAAAGAAGGTATGCCTCATCTAGGAGGGACTTGAGACTCCCAACTAAAGTTTGGAGGTAACAGAATTAGTTATAAGGGCCCTCATAGGCTTAACAACCAGTCAGTCAGATCCCCCCGAAGAAATAATCCTCCATAAAGGCTATGTGTTGTACGACCCCTATCTGAATCAGGGTGTTGGAAATCTTGTCATTGATGGCAAGTACAGCAATGAAGCAATGAAGAATGAACAAAGGATTGTTGGCATGTTTTACAGGATGACAGGCAAACAAAAGATAAATCTCAGGAGGCATAGCGTTCTTGTACGCACAGGATGCTCAGGAAAGAGACCGAGAGCCGTCGGATCTCACTCAGAAATCTCGACAGCTGTTGGATCGGGAGAAGCTGCGCAGATGTTAAGCACAGGAGTTGGCGTGCGATCCACAACCTCAGGATCTCATTCAAATTTCCTGAAAGAATGAGGGCCGTCAGATCAGACAGAAGCTGCGAGGGAGATATACCATTGGGAAAAGCCAAGGTGAAATCCCAATATAATTAGGATCGTCTATTTGGAAGGACGCGTGGCAACGATCGGGCGCCACCGG
>JZKD02S1673566.1:725742-753121 GCA_000966675.3 Picea glauca | reverse complement strand
TGTTTAAAAGACATCTGATGAATGAAGAAATTCATAATAAGATCTCTGGATGCACTATTGTTCTCATAAGAATATACAACAACTGATCTCTATAAAGTAGACTAAGATTTTTCAGTGAAAGAAAAGTTAAAAATAATTGACAGCTCCAAATACTGATTCACCCCCCCCTCTCAGTATTTTTCAACACAGGGTACAAGCAGAATAACCCCTGCAAGTAACCTATGAGATACCTAAGTCAAGAAACTAATAAACCACTGTATAACCGATGCACATGCGAGCAATCATAATTTTGGATCACCGTATATGCAGGGTAGAAAAGCCCGAAACCTTTAAAGTACCACCTCTCGTAGAGGTATGGGCACTAGCAAGATCCCCAAATACAAATAAATCCACAAAAATATCTCTGACACTAGGTGAGTATCCAGGGGTTATCCCTTCAACTTACTTCGCGCGACCTCATGATTAACTCCAGTGTGAGAGGAGCCTCCTGATATTACCAATTATATGATGGAGTTCTCAACTCCCTATATCAGACACATATGTTGATTTAATTGCCTTGGAAAAGTTTACTCACAAAATCCTATTCCAAGGCACTAAATCCTAGGCTAGTTTGTGCACCCTAAAAAATAAAATCATGACTAATCAATTTTAGTTTAAAGCGCAAATTTTATTGGCCGTGGTTACTCAAAAAGGTATGGAAGTGAAACTCATGATGTTATGAATCTGAAATAAAATAAACATGGATATAATGCAAAGTCTATCTTTAACTTTTCAATGAATGATATGCTAATAAAACAGTGCAATATTCAATTTCAACTATGCAATTCAGAAGTAAAATGCAATCTTTCGCTAAATGTGCTAAGCTAATGATAAAGATTCAAAGACAAAAATTCCAACCAATGCAAAATGCCTATTTTTTTGTATTTTCAATATTCTAAAAAATAAAATGCATGGACTGATAAGCAACCTGATATATAAATTCTATTGTGTACAAAAACAATAACTCAAGCAGAATACCAAGTAGCCAAGCAAACATCCCAGAAACCAAGGACAAATTAAAAATAGAAAACAAAGACGAAGACTACGCCCAAAAATTCAACTCCCAACAGGCTTCTTGTCATCCTAGATAATCTCAACAGGCACTACAGAGACCCAAGAAGGCTCAGTAATCCTCAAATCCTACCCAACAGTCACTAAACCAAGAAAACAAGCAAGGGGAAGTGGTATATGCGATTGTTCAGGAGAACATAGCATATATACGCTTCTTGTAGTGAGACAACAAGCTTGTATACACGATCGTCAAGGAAAAAAGGGTGTATATGATTTAAAACAGGGCCAGGCAAGGGTAAAAGGCTAAAAACTTAGACCCAGAGTGAGAAGAATCTGTCCAGCAGTGATACGAAAAGAAACACAAAGGAAAAATAGAAATGTAAGAAGAAAAAGTACTTCAACCCTTAGAAGTAAGATCTCTCCCCAGTGGAGTCACCATTTCTATTACAAGGGAAAAACTCTCTATGGCCAAGGGTAAACCACAACAGACATGTATGGCTGCAGAAATCAACTCAATTCCAACATATGCTATATAAACTAATGTGCAATATAAGAAAGAGGCCTACCTCGATCCAACGTTTGATGATGTTCCACCGTTGAGCACTTTGACCCAAAGCTTTATACCTGCAAGAAGTTCTCAACAAACAAGCAACACAAGCATATAGTGATGATAAAAACGGGTTAGCACATAAGATAGCATAATCCATTAATAAACATTACAAACATGCCCATGGATAATAATCATATATTTACAAGATACCAATAGGACGGGAAAGGAGTATTTCTATTGATAATTGATCAGTAGAAGTGACAACATTACAAACTTCCTTGTTGGCATGGTTCGAAACCAAGAAACCAAGTTCCTTCCAACTGGGTCTCCACCACTTCAATCCTCCACCAAAGGCAAGCTCATAGGAAAGAGGCGATAAGGTCCTCTCAATAATAAGGGAATAGCTTGGGGGCTGAACACTGTGCTCAGACTTGAGGGACAAAGGGATGCAAACTCAATATGAAGTAATTTCTCCAGAGTAACTTTTCTCTCAAATTTGAATGTTTTCTCCTCTTTTCTATAGCTCAAAATTGTGCTCTTATATCCTTCAGAATGCAACTGAAGGGCTGAGTCGGAACGTTTCCAGTATATGGAATGCCAAGGATCATAGATCTCCTATTGTGACATGGAAACCCAACCTCATTTTGTATTTTCTGGCACAAATTCCGATATACGTGAGCTGTTGTGGAGCAACAAGCATATACGCATCTTGCATAGCAGTTAGGGAGTGTATATGTGGAAAAATGTATATTTTTAGCTCTGGATTCATAAAAAAGGGATGATAAGTCTACATAGGGAAATGGAAAAAGGCCCTCTATGCAAGATAGCAATGGTGAGACAAATCTTTCTATAACACCTATACCTAAGGTTCCTCTTTATTTCAAGTAAGTTAGGGTAGGTAGATCATGTATGTACATAGTTTATTTCTTCAGTCAAAGTTTTTCAAGATAAAGCAATTGCTAAGTGGATGTTAAAATTTGAAGATAAATCCATGAAAGAAGAATAATTGAAAGAATTCGTTTTGAATATGCCTCCATAGCCCAATGGAGAAGGCAACTGGTCTTGAGATTCTTGTGGTCTCAGTAACCCACAGGGGTCACTGTCTCGCAGCTGGAGCCAGTTGTTGACCAAAATTTGGTCATCTATATTTTTCATTTCTTGCATTCATAAAAGACTTGATATAAAAATAAGACATTTTTTGAGATTTTATAAGTTCACTCTGCAACCCTCAGTCTCATCTTCATCATGCACTTTTCGGATCAGAAATTCATTTCTGCATGCCTAAGTTATTCAAGATCTGGTCTAAATGTATGAAGGAGAGATTATGAAGATTTTTTCTAAGTATCATTTCTCCTCTCCTTTTTATAATTGTGAAGTACTCTCATCACTTATCTCCCTCACCTTCCATCTCTACACTTAACCATTTTTTTCAACTTCATGGGTTCGCGGGTTCAAGCCCTCATCCTCCAAGTTTCGTGATCTCCACTTTGCACCCAAATTTCCGTGATCTACATTTTGGACCATCGGATTTGTTGCGGGTGTTGAGCCCCTAAAGTATTTTATCCCTTCTACATGGAAGTCCGACTGACTTCCTTTCCACACTTAACATATTTTTGATCATCATAACCGCGGGTTCACGACTTCCCGGGTTGGTGGGTTCATAAAAAAATCCTTACGAAAACTCTCTTTCGTCCGACCGACCGCCCTTCCATACTTAGTTTCTTTGGATCACTCATCCAACCACGGGTTCATGATTTCACAAAAAATTCATGGTTAACTTCACTCACCTTCTCTCCCTCATCCCCTCTTGTCCCATCTCACATACTTAGCCAAATTCTCAAAGCTATTCCAAGGCAATCAACAAATTAACCAAAGCAGGGCAAGAAACAATTGAGACAGTTCCTATAACCATCAATGAAGACAATAAAAGGACAATGACAAGAAAGTGAAGAGAAG
This sequence comes from Picea glauca, assembly GCA_000966675.3. Lineage (NCBI taxonomy): Eukaryota > Viridiplantae > Streptophyta > Pinopsida > Pinales > Pinaceae > Picea > Picea glauca. The sequence goes on along the minus strand of JZKD02S1673566.1, from coordinate 749,565 downwards.
AGAGACCATCATAGTAAGTTTATGTTGATCACACCTTTCTTTTTTTATCAGTTATTTCATCTAGTTACTCTGTTTCTTTAAATAGAAAGGTTTAACCGAAGTCTGATAACTTCTCCCTATCTTCTTTCCATATATTTCTACTCTGCATCGCCCACCATTCTCCTTCTACAACTTATTTCTTGTTCATATTTGTTTTATGGTCCACGAGAGCCCCAATCCTAGTCCTAAGGACAAACACATTTAAATTTCAAAGCTTTGTAATAGACTATATATTTTTGAAAAATCCCAAGAGAACTATTTTGGGATCAGTTTTGATTGTACTTTGTAACTTTGAGTTTTGAGTATAAAGTATTTGAGATTGATCTATCATTATATTTATTTGAGATCCCCTTATTTTACCCTATTAAATTTCTCTTATGTGTGCATACCATCTTCTTTTATTTTATGTGATCAAATATATTTAGTTTAACTATGATGGATGTGAGAAAATTTTGTTTATCTTTTTCAAATATATGATGTGTGCGGTTCCCAGTCCTTTCTCAGGAACTCTCTAAAAAATAAAAGAAAACATTTTCTTTCTTGTTATTTTTTCTTGCAATCTTTATATTTCTTTGATTATCATGACATAATTATGCAAAGTCCCATATTCTAAAAATCTAGAGTCCCAAGAAAATATTAAAATAAAGAGGAGTAACACCTCTATAAAAATGCAGGGGGATTTGTATCCCCATAAGGTTTTCGTTTCAGTCCTAACGGATTCAAGCGTCAATAATTACAAGAGAATTGGAAGAGGTTAAGGGTGAATTGTCCTCCCTCACCCAGTGGTTGAAACAATCCCTTGGATCTCCCTCCCTTGAACAACATTCCCAATCTGAAGGTGAGAAATATTCCCACAATATGTCCCTTCATTCCAATTCCCTTCCTCATGACCCCCACCTTCCCCGAGTTGAAGTGAACAAAATTGACCGATATGATCCCACTAGTTGGGTCACTCAAATGGAAAAATATTTCTCCTTGCATGACATTACTGATGATCTAGCCAAACTTCGTTATGGTGTCCTCTATTTGGATCCAGAACATTGGCAATGGTGGCGATGGTGTAGAAAGGCACGCTAGGGGTATGTTGCTTGGACTTAGTTTGTGGAGGAGCTATATGACCTCTTTGACACTGACACCCACTATCTCGGTCATTTGACCAAGTTGAAGCAATCTGGAATAGTGGAAGAATTTATATCTTCCTTTGAACACTTGGATTTTAGAACAAAGGGCATGTTTGATGCCTTCTTCTGGGAATGTTTTATCAATGGCCTCAAAGAGGAAATTAGATCCCATTTCCTCATGGCTCACCCTCACACTTGGTTGGAAGCTACTCAACGTGCTAAGGAATCCCAAAAAATTATCTCTGCTCAAACCCACAAACCTTCCTTTGTTCCTCGCACTTGACCTACTATCCTTGTCCCTCCTCCCACTCCCCTCAAGATCCAAAAATTAACTCAGGTTGAAATGGCAGAATTCCAACTCAAGGGCCTTTATTATAATTGTGATGATGAATATTTTCTGGGGCACAAGTGTAAGGAACAAAATTTGTTTATGGCCATCTCTGAGGATGTTTCTGAAGAAGAGATTGAGACCCCACTATGGAAGAGTTACCCGAGCCAGATGATATTACTCCACCCTTTGACCAACCATAAGTAGAATTGGTCATTTCATTGAATGCTCTCACTGGATTCTCTGCTCCCCAAACCCTAAATCATATTAGTTACATTAAGAATCGAAAGGTCATTATCTTAATTGACAGTGGCAACACTCATAATTTTATTGACCGTCGTATTTCCCAAGAAACCCATTTCTATATACATGCAGTCAACAACTTTCAAATCATGATTGCCAATGGTGGTTCCATGAAATGTGGGGGGCGTTGTGAAAATGTGGGTCTACAAATTGGGTAGTACCACCTGGAATATTATAAGTTTGCTATTGACATGGGCGGTTGTGATATTGTGCTTCGTGCAGAATGGTTACACACTCTTGGTCCCATCCTCATGGATTTTAAGGAATTAACCATGCAATTCCAACAGGTGGGGCGACAACATAAATTCCAAGGAATCATAGCAGGATCCCCTGAGATCATTGTTGATGATAAAAATCACAACGAGGATTCTTCCCACAGAGTATTGCTAAAGCCTATTATTTAAAACTATGCTAACGATATATAATACTAGTAGGTGGGACCCCCTTGTAGATTGGAGGATCAGAGAGAGTCTTGCGACACATTATTTACTGTTGTTCGATGATGCTTACATGGTTCTACATGATGGATGGTGAAATGTTGGTTCTATTAAGACAAATGGATGATATATAATGCATGCTATGTGTGGGTTTCGTTACTCTAAATTCTCAATTGCATGTCATGATGGCTTATGTGAACTGTTATTTCAATGTTATTGGCGCCATGATTTTAAGGATTTTAAGGATTTTTGGTTACAGGTATGCCTTTTTCACCATCCATGAATTCACTCTAGTTATGAAATAGATATTGGCTCGGTGATGTATTGGTCTATGATTTTCTTGAGGCTCGAAACTATGTAACTTGTGATATTTCTCTGGAATGGTTGGTTGTGTGTATTCACTGTAAATGAAAATTTGGATAGTTGAACTCATGATTACATTAATGATTCTGTGTGGTGGAAGCCATGAAGGCTCTATGTTGTCTTATGGGTTTTGGTTGGAGGGTTTCATTCGGTTTAGACTTGCTGGTCGTCTCCACATGGTTCTTATGAACATACCCAGTCGCATTTGGTGTTATAGGGTTGTTGTATTTGATTTTGAACCACCTTGGGTCACTACTATCATTTTCGTTTGATTGTGGGCTCGTGTATGATTTTGGTTCTGCACAGTTGGTTATGGTGTCTATTATTCCAAGATGATTGCCTTAGGGTTGGTTTCTATTACATGGCTCTGCGTTTTTACCAACATTATTCAGTTTTTTTTGGGGAAAACCACTAGGGTTATACCCATGTGTGTTCTTAGGATTATTACTGGCCAGTAAGGAGTCTCTACTCCTCTCTTCATAGTCTCTCCTACCTGGTGTGGATTTTGACCCTGTCATTCAATTTAATGGTTATATGGCCTTTGTTTCCACCATGTTGTTTCAAAGGGTTCTCACATGTTGTTGATATAGTCAACTCTAGTCTCCTTGTGTTTCAATGATCGAACAAACCCTTGACTATTTTCTTGTTTCTGTTCTAAGGATTTTGCGACCATTGTTTTGATCAGAAGGTTCTTTCAGATTTATCGCATTGGTTTTTTGATGTTCGAAATTTCGGACCAAACTAGTGTGGTCCATCATCAGGAAAACTTTTTCTTGTTTTCGTTGGTATCCAGCCCGCTTTTGATTAACTCAATAGTCACACTCTGTCGATCATCTGGTTGATTGTTATAGTTGTTGGGTGGTATTTCCAGTGGGGTCGATTATTGTCTTGTCACTATTTGTCGAGTTAATTACGTAGTTGATGGAATAGAATTGACAGTGGTTTTTATTATTGGTATTTAGTCGCTAGATTGTGTATTATAACAATCGAATCAATAGCTTGGCATGGTTAATTGATTGATTTGAGAAATGAAATGGGCGCATAGTCACTGCCTCTTGTGTTGTAACAGTTGGATTGTTAATTCAACATTGTTTTATAATTTGATTGGGAGTATGCCTCTTTGCATTATACGCTGGGTTGTGTGTTTCATACAACATGGTATAAGTTGAAATGATGGTTGTTGTTAATGTGTGTTTTAATTTCCAATCAGGATTATTGCAATTTAAAATCATGATAGTTGTGACTTGACTGTCTTATGTGTATGTTTTATGGATATCATGCATCGTATCAGAGATGGGAATGGGTTTTATAACAGTACAGTTTCATTACAAGTTAATCATTATATTGATTAGAGGAATGGAATTGGGCACGATTTTAAAAGAACTTATGTCTGTTTCTGATTTCAGGGGATAATTCATGGGCAGTGGTTGATGTTTGGGTTTTGAGCAAAGTGAAAAGAAATCACTGTGTGTTCATTTGAAAAGAAATCACTGTGTGTTTGTTTGTTTTAAATCTAATGGGACAAATGAGAGGAAACAAAATTCTAATACAGGTTTTTTTGGAAGACATATTGTTTTGAATATGATGACACTGTGTTAAAAATTCAAATGTGAACAGTGAACAAGTTAATACACAGTAAGTGTTAATTGATCACAATAATTATTTGGTTAGTGTTGGATCATTTGGATTAAATACATAATTGTTTTATGGATTACTTAATTGATTTTATGAACAATATCTTCTTTTTTTCCCTACCATTATTTCACTTTTCACAAATTACAATCCCCTCGCCTTCCCATACCCATTATCCACTCCCTGTTCCTAAAATTTAATTACAGTTAAGAGGAACTATGTATTGTAACAGTTGAAATCACAGTTTCTTGGATGGATTACAATGATATGTTCTTTGGTTTACATTACAGTTGATTGTTTGTTGTCTATGGGTAGTAACCATGTTCTTTTCCCCCTCATTTTAACATTTTTCACTCAATACAAACCCCTAGCATATCCCATAACCTTTGTTCACCCCCTTCTCATTGACAGTGATTAAAAAATTTGTATGGATTGGATTGCATGAGTTTGATATGTTGTTGAGCCAGAATTTATTTCATATTTAAAAAGATTTGTCATGTATGGTTGTTAAAGAAATTATTTGCTAATCAATTATGCATACAAGAATGAGATTTTTCAGCTGAGGTATCCATGGCAGAGGTAACTGAGGAATAGATAATTCGAACAGGGGCCCTAGAAGGCCAATATTCTCCAGACACTTTGATGTTGACTCGCAAGAGTTAGGCCAACTAGTCCAAGCTGGATTTTTTAACTTGATTGGGCAGGGAGTTGTCCAATTGAGACCTGAAAGGCATCCCTTCCAAGCCCCATGGGTCCCTGGTATTCCCGTGCCTCCTCATGTCTCACTGCATCCCTAAGTTCCAAAAAATGACAAATGGAAAGATATTTCCCACCTGATAGTCTCCCAACATCGTGGATGGCCTAACTTGTCCTTACCTACTCCTCCACCTAACAATCAGATTTCCCAAGCTATCCCTATCCACTCGCCAATTCAGCCTTCCCATGCAAGTAAAAGGTTGAAAACTGAGGCCCACCATGCCCCTAACAAAGGAAAAGCCACTGATGCCCCTTCCTCACCCTCCAATGGCTCTAATAAATCTGTGTCCTCCCGCATACATTTGAGGGACGATTGCTCTCATGTGATCAACGAGATTAGGCCTAAAGGCTCCACACAGACTAAGGCAAATTCAGATATATCAAAAGGTGACAGCAGCAACAAGGGAAGGATTTCCTCCCAGAGTGGGAAATATGGATTTTAAGTTCTTATTTTATTTATTATTTATGACAATTGACTTCAGAAATTTTGGACAACATGCTATTTATTGATATATGCGTAATATATTTTGAAAATAATTTCAAATATCATTGAGATGAATTGTCAAATATGAATTTGATGATGGGAGTCAAAAGGAGGGATGTTTTGTTTAATTAACTAGTTTGTGTTATGATTGTTAAAAGATAAAGGGAGTCACAAGGGGTCCCACCTACTAGTTATTATTTATTAAAAAACCCTTATTATGATTTATTACTTTTCCCCCTAAATAAAAGTTGGTTGAGATTTAGTTAACTTAACTAATGAAGTAGTTCAACTACTTCAACCAATTCTAATTTTCTTAAAGGAAAAAGGAAAGGGAGGAACAAAGGAGAATAGGGGAGAAGCATACTAAGGTTTGATCTTTGAGTTTGTGTTGAGATAGTTCAGTTTTCATTCATTCCTTAATTTATTCAAGGCCTAATTCCTTTTTATGATAGCGGGGTCTTATTGTAGACAACAAGATTCAGGGATGAATTACATCATTCAGACACTTGTTTTTCAGAGGTGTTGATCTATCTTTGATAGTCTGTGTAGACTTGTCTGTTTGTGAATTAGTTTTCATGATTGACAAATGATATTGTGCATAGTTGAGTGGGAAGCAATCCGTGGCAAGATGATTTAGCTTTTAGAGTTCATTTTTTTATTTTGTGTCAGAGGTCCTTTTGTATGTTTCATCGGGGACGTCTAAGTTTGACTTTGGTCCAAAATTCTTCACAAATTTTTTGAAAGGGAATGACTCTGTTGGCACAGGGGCAGACCCAGGGTTCAATGATTCAACAATGCACCAAAAAAACCCTAACTATTGGCCCTTTTGGCAACACCTGCAAAGTAGATGAAGTCTCACCCAAGGTAGAGGCAAGGGGGATTACAAGACTCAGATGTCTACAACCTAGATGGGACATAGATATGTGATCACAATACTTAACTGAGCACTTATCAGTTAACATTCATTAGTCTTTAATCTTTATTCACCTCACAGGTAGAAACCTTTAATTACAGAACAACACAGTATTCAACAAGATCTAACACTTCCAAGCACTTAGCACATAGAAATAGATCAGATCTAGCATTCATTCATATTACTAAGAACTAAGCTACTATATCAAATGCATCTAACATACATTAAGATAACAACACTAAGCATAAATCACATCAATCACATAAAGAAGCCATAACACAAGATATGCGTGGTTCACCCCTAGCGTGGGGCTACGTCCACGAACTCTTCTTCTTCTTTATTATCTTATGTCAATCTTCTTACATGCACAGAGCCCAAAACCTACTCCGCGTAGGACAATATATCTACGCGCACCTCGCCAGATCGTCCTTCCCTGATCTAGGTCACAACACAAAGCCTTATACAGTCACTTGCACTTAGCTCTGCAAGTTATCAACACATAGTATGCATAGAGATAAATCAATCACATAGATCCAAATACTTACATCACTTACACTCATCATAGAACTAGCACTTAGCCATCGGCCTACTAAGTATCGAACTACTTCTTACATTGCCTAGCCATATATTTATACATTAACAAAGGGGCCTAAACATGGGTGAAATCCATGGGAAGACATCCCATACCCATTACATAAACCCTAAACCCAAACAGTCCACAAAATGTGGCAAGATCCCATGATCTTCGCTTCGCTTGGCGCTCTGCCTTCGACCAGCCTGTCGAAGTCCCAAAAATGGTCCAACATGACCAAGGTTCTCCAAAACTTGGTCAAGGGCCAATAGGCCCCCAATACTCACCCGTGACTCATCCTGAGTCACTATGATATGGGTAACTCTGCCTCGAAGGCCTCGATCTTAGCTCGAGCTACTTCGACCTGTTTCTTCACCAGAGCTTCCTACTCAGCGAACTCCTAAATAACTTTTTTAGTCACCGGTCCTTCCAAGTGTTGTTCCACCATGGTGACCACTTGTTCTAGCTATTCACCTTGTCCCTCTATCTACTCAAACAGTGTGCAAGCTTCATCCTGCACTAGCTGGAGCCTCTAGGTCACTTCTATGACTTTACTATGGATGGCATGGACATGTTGCTGAACCGTGCACTGTTCCTATGACCTTTTCATCCTCTCGACTGGTGATAGTAGCTTCAAATGTGCTTGCACTGTTGCTGCTTGTTTCTTGGCCTCTTGGAGCTATGACTCCAATGTTCTTGGTTCAGGGTCCTTCGCAATGCACTCATAGGTCTGTACACTTCGACTGTTGATTTTCTTGCATTCCAAGGCCAATGCCTTGATTATATCAACTGCGCTCTAGGCAGTTTCTCCCCTCTGATATCGCACTTCCTGTGGGGTACTTGTGTTAAGGTCCTAACCCACACATAGGTAGATCAATGTATTCAGATGTAATAAAGGTCAATATTAATAAGGCCTTTCAATAAAATAGAATAAGGTAGATGTAAGAAGACCTAATAGAAGCTTCCGCTTCAAAAAGGATCTTCCTCTAGATGTTTCTCTTAATAGACATATTTAGTATAAATAAGGGTCGAGGGTATGGAAACCCTAGCTTGGAGATTATTATAACAGAGCACTGCTTGAGTGGAGGTTGCCCCCTTGAAGAGGCCTGTGAACATTGCTTTCTGAATCAAAGTGCTATTTTAGTTTTTGTTCTCATATTATTTTTGTGTTAATGTGGAGATTATGCTGGTTATATTACTATTATTCTACCATTTCTAGCATTTTATTTCTGTTCTGTGTATTTGTTATATTTGGTATCTTACAAGTGGTATCAGAGCACTTTCCTTGGCAGAAATTGTGTGAATTTGTTTTCAAGGTAGAGACGTATTCTAAAATATTTAAGCCACAGAGATCTGCCGTTATGCACATAAACTTGCGGTTGAGGGATTCATACATGCAGGAAATACAAGTGGTTCTTAAGAGAACATCTGTTGGCCACCCTTGTAACCCCTGTTGGTACCCCTTCAAGTGGTAGCGCATCAGAAAAAACCTGTGTATGGATCGACCTAGATTTCCTGAATCTCTCTTTAGATAAACCTATCGGCCGTTGGACTGCTATAGTGTCACCAAGAACAAAACTTAGGAAGATACTCTCTAGTACTTGGGTAGTCGGGTAGTACGGCTAAGGGTACGGTCTATCCTCCTTAGTGCCCTGAGATATTGGGTTGAGTACTACTATTGGACCCCGCACGTATATCAGAGAGCTATAGCACAAGGAAAACCCTTGTCTGTAGAACCCTTGAATACTTAACCCTTGGGGAACATAAACATAAACAAATTAAACCAGCTAGATATATTTCCACCCAACTGTGTTTGGGTTGCCAAGTAAATACACATTTCTTTCTGGTTAAGAATTTGGGGATTTCAGCACTGCATCATTCTTCAGACCGAAGTATAACCCAACAGTTGTAAAAAAAATAAAAAATAAGTTTGGAAATTTTTTCACCATTATTTGAGACCTATTCCATTAGATTCATCTCTTCTCCCTTATCACATTCATCCATATCATTTTTATGCAAAACTTTCTGACCCCGCCTGCTCTCTTTTCAGTTCACCCATCCTCATGGCCCATACCTGTAGCCAAGAACTAGAGTCTCACTTCAACACCTTGCAATCTAGTTTCCTCGAGATCCAAAAAGAAGTGCAACAACTCAGTGCTAATATTGCCTCCCGAGATACATCCATCAATACCACCATAAATGCATCCGTGCAATCTGTAATGGAGGAAGTCAAACAAGAACTGACCACCCAGCTTGAATCTGTCTTTGCATCACTCTGCACCAAACTAAAGATCCCTACCGATGACCCTTTTCATGATGCACATACAAAGACTGAAGGTGAAAATTCTTCCCATTCCCATACCTTTCAGCCCCATCACTTTCAACGGGACATACACCTTCCGTGGGTGGATGTAACCAAATTTGATGGCTCAGCCCCCACTGGTTGGCTCACCCAAATGGAACATTATTTCTCTCTCTACAACATTACAGATGACTTGGCCAAACTACGGTATGGTGTTCTCCATCTAGATCAAGAATGCTGGCAATGGTGGCAATGGATAAAAACTTCCCGTCAAGGGTATATTGCTTGGACCCAATTTGTGACTGAGCTTTATGAACGCTTTGACACTAACACCAACCATTTAGGCCGTTTGACAAAATTGAAACAATCAGGAACAATCGAAGACTTCATAGTTGCATTTGAGCGCCTGGCTTTTCGAACAGAGGGCATGACTGATGCTTTCTTTCGAGAGTGTTTTATTAGTGGCCTCAAGGAGGAGATTCAGGCCCATGTCCTCATGGATCGACCTGTGATTTGAGTGGAGGCTACTAAAAAAGCTAAATAAGCACAACAAATTGTTTCCTCTCAAAACCGTAAGCCTTCCTTTATCCCTCACCCTAAACCAGTAAACCCCACTACTCCCTCCGCCCCATTAAAGATCCAAAAATTGACTAGGGCTGAAATGGATGAATGCCAACTCAAAGGACTCTGTTATAATTGTGATGAAAAATATTTCCCGGGCCACAAATGTAAGGAACAAAATCTTTTTATGGCCATCTCTGAGGATATTCCGGAAGAGGATGTTGAAACTCCCCTTGTGCCCGAGTCACCAGAAATCATTGACATAAACCCTTCCTCCAACCCTCCCGAAGTGGAACCGATCATTTCCCTCAATGCTCTTACCAGCTTCTCTGCCCCCCAAACCCTCAAGTTAATAAGTTACATCAAGCACCGAAAGGTCATTATTCTGGTTGATAGTGCGAACACCCACAATTTTATTCATCGCTTCATTGCCCAAGAAACCCATTGCTACATCCATGCTATCAACAATTTTCAAATCATGATTGCCAATGGTGGTTGTATGAAATGTGGTGAGCAATGTGAAAATGTGCATCTCCAAATCAGTGACTACCACCTAAAATCCCATATGTTTGCTATTGACATGGGTGGTTGCGACATTGTGTTGGGTGCAGACTGGTTAAGGACTTTGGGTCCCATTCTCATGGACTTTAAGAACTTAACCATGTAATTCGACCAAGAAGGCCACCAATATAAATTCCAAAGAATCACTATTGGTTCACCTGAGGTCATCATTTCCCATCACATGGAAAATCTACTAAAAAAAGGTCATTCTGGTGTCATTGCCCAACTCCATTTCATACAAGCCACAAAGACACCCCCAGTGCCCCAAGACCTCCAAGCCCTCCTTTCTAAACATCAAACAGTATTTTCCACTCCCCAAGGACTCCCTCCTTCTCGCGGTGTTCATGATCATTCCATTCCCCTTGTCCCAGGAATCCTTCCCCCCAATATCCATCCATATCGCCACCCCTTTGCACAAAAAAATGAAATTGAGAAAATGGTCCAGGAACTCCTTACTGCAGGCATCATCCGTCCTAGTACGAGCCCTTACTCATCTCCGGTCATCATGGTACTGAAGAAAGAAGGTTCTTGGAGAATGTGTCCTGACTTTCGTGCTCTCAACAAACCGACCTTCAACGAAAAATTTCCCATTCCTGTCATTGATGACCTCCTGGATGAATTGAGTGGCGCCCAATTCTTTACCAAACTTGATCTTCGCTCGGGCTATCACCAGATATGTATGAAAGAGGTAGACATCCCCAAGATAGCCTTTCACACTCATGAGGGCCACTATGAGTTTTTGGTCATTCCCTTTGGCTTGTGTAATGCCCCCTCCACCTTCCAGAGCCTCATGAACCATGTCTTCTGCCCTTTTCTCCATCATTTTGTCTTAGTTTTCTTTGCTAATATCCTCATCTATAGAAAAACCTGGATAGACCATCTTACTCATGTGGATCAAGTTCTTCGCCTACTCTCTCAGCACCAACTTTTCTTGAAACATTCTAAATGTGCTTTTGGTGCCTTAGAAGTAGAATACTTGGGTCATCTGGTGGGAAAGGATGGTGTCAGGGTGGACCCGAAAAATATTGAAGCTATGCAAGACTGGCCGCACCCAAATACTCTCAAAATCTTGCATGGATTTTTGATCCTAACAGGGTATTATCACGATTTTGTTAAGAACTATGGAAAGATTGCAACACCTTTCACGACTCTCCTAAAAAAAAAACTCTTTCACTTGGAATCCAACAGCTGCTCAATATTTTAAAACCTTGAAGACGACCATGTGCACCACTTCAGTTCTGGCCCTCCTTGATTTCACAAAGGCCTTTGTGTTGGAATGTGATGCCTCAGGGAAAGGAATTGACACTATCCTTATGCAAGAGGGTCGACCTTTGGCCTTCACCAGCAAGCAAATGTCCGAAAGGAATCTGGGCAAACCCATTTAAGAAAAGGAAATGTTGGCGATTCTGCATGTCGTTGAGCTGTGGCATCCTTATCTCTTGGGGCAACGATTCCAAATTAAGACCGACCATCAGAGCCTCAAGTACTTTATGGAACAACACATTTCCTCCCAAGAACAACAAAAATGGGTGACTAAGCTCTTTGGATATGATTATGAGATAATTTACAAGAAGGGAAAAGACAATATCGTGGTGGATGCGCTGTCCCAGAAATATGAAGATGAAGGATCCCTTTTTTCTCTTTCCTTCATTGTACCCAAGTGGCTCCAAGCTGTGCGCCAGGAATGGATTCAAGATCCCAAAAGTTTGCATCTGATCCAGCAATTGTAGACCAAGGCTCCAACTCCCCCAAGGTACTCCTGGCTCCAAGATGAGCTTCGATACAAAGGCCACTTGTATTTAAGTAAACAATCCAAGCTCAAATCCATGGTACTTTCTGAGCTTCACACTACACCCACAGCGGGGCACTCAGGGTTCACCAAAACATATGACAGGGTCAAACATTCTTTTTTCTGGGATGGTGTGAAACAGGACATCCGTAAGTTTGTCACTGAATGTGAGGCATGTCAACGCAACAAGGGAGAAACAGTCAAATCTCTGGGCACACTCCAACCACTTCTGATTCACCCTGCTATTTGGAAGGATATCTCTATGGACTTTATTATAGGCTTACCCAAATCGGGGAATAAATTATACATAATGGTGGTGGTGTATCACCTTTCCAAGTATGCTCATTTTTGTGCTCTTCACCACCCATTTACTGCATCCATGGTGGCTCAAATTTTCATGGACCAGGTCTTCAAGCTTCATGGCATGCCACACTCTATTGTTTTCAATCGTGACCCAACTTCCACAAGCAATTTTTGGCAAGAAATTTTTAAGCTACAAGGCACACAATTACATCTCAGCTCAGCTTATCATCCCCAGACGGATGGTCAAATGGAAGTTGTCAATAAGTGTTTGGAAACATATCTGAGGTGCTTTGACTCTGAAAAAAAACACCAGTGGGCTCAATGGTTACCCCTAGCCAAATGGTGGTACAACACTACATACCATACAGCCACTTGCATGACTCCTTTTGAAGCGATATATGGACATAAGCCACCTTTAGTTCTGTCATACTTACCAGGTACCTCGAAGGTCCAGGCGGTTGACCAAACACTTACAGTATGAGAGGATATTCTTCATTCCCTTAAAGAGAACTTGGTCATGGCACAGAATCGCATGAAGCAACAAGCAGATCAAGGTCGCTCTGAACGCCAATTTGCAGAAGGGGATCAGGTGTTTCTGCAACTACAACCATATAAGAAAACTTCCCTCAAGGCTGAGCATTGTCAGAAGCTAGCACCCAAATTTTATGGTCCTTACACAGTTCTCAAGCGTGTGGTACAAATCACATATCAGTTAGCTCTGCCCAATTAGTTGAAGCTACATCCTATTTTTCATGTTTCATGCTTGAAGAAGGTGATTGGAACCAGGTGCCGAATTCAAACCAACCTTCCAGAGTTATCTGAAGAAGGATCCATTTGGCTACAGCCAGAAGCATTTTTGGACCAGCGTGAACGTCGCCTGCGTCAGAGAACCATCAAGGAAGTGCTAGTACAGTGGAAGGATATGACTCCAGTAGATGCCACTTGGGAACCAGCTACCATTCTGCAGCAGTTTCCACATCTCAAGCCTTGAGGACAAGGTTGTTTTTAAGGGGGTCGACATGTTAAGGTCCTAACCCCCACATAGGTAGATTAATGTATTCGAATGTAATAAAGGTCAATATTAATAAGGCCTTTGAATAAAATAGAATAAGGCAAATGTAAGAAGACCTAATAGAAGCTTCCTCTTCTAGAAGGATCTTCCTCTAGATGTTTCTCTTAATAGACATATTTAGTATAAATAAGGGTCGAGGGTATCAAAACCCTAGCTTGCAGATTATTGTAACAGAGCGTTGCTCAACTGGAGGTTGCCCCCTCGAAGAGGCCTGTGAACATTGCTTTCTGAATCAAAGTGCTATTTCAGTTGTTGTTCTCATATTATTTCTGTGTTATTGTGGAGATTATGCTGGTTATATTATTGTTATTCTTCCATTTCTAACATTTTATTTTTGTTCTGTGTATTTGTTATATTTTGTATCTTACAGCTTGGCATGGCTTGTAGTTCCATTTCCAATATTCATGATTGGAGCCATTGAATGGCTTCAACGAGCTTCCCCACTTGGATCTCCACTTTGTCTTCTTCTTCCATCCATGCTAGGCCCATCGTGGAGCGAAGTGATCTGGTGACTACTTATTTAACTTCTATATGCTCCATGAGCAACTGTTCTTTCTCCTTTGGGATTTATGCTCTATCCTCTACAAACTTCTCCTGGAGGTCATCTTTTTCTTGCTGTGAAACCCGACGTTGCTCAATGGCTTCCTCCTTTGCTTGCTTCAGGGCCTCTATGGCCTATTCGTTTTCATCCTGGACATGACGAAGGTGAGCTTCCGTCACATCTGCTATTCTGCATAGCTCGGCATGCTCATATCCTACTTCTATGTTCCCTGCTGACAACGGTGTAGTAGGCACTGCGTGTCTCGAAGGAAGATCCTTTTGTACTCCTTTAAGCTCCATCTCGATCTTGTCATACATTGTCTCTTGTTTGGCTTTTCTTTGTTGCAAAATGTCCTTCGCGGTATCTAATACAACGACAATGATGAGATCAATATCATCCACCATGAGCATAGTCTTAAATGGAGGCTTATTAGCTTTTGACTTCTTCCATGATGAAGGTTTAATTGGGGAAACCTTTATTTTCTTGGATGTTTCTGTATCTGTCAAGGGATATTTAGGCAGTGTTACTTCGCTCTGCTTCTGCTTATCTTCTTCCCCTTCCTTCTCTTCTTTTTCTACTTCATAATCTCCTCCTCTACCAGGTGAATCTGATGCAGTCTCTTCTGATGCATTGTTTATTTCCTGTACCTCTTCCTTATTTTTCTTCCTACTACTGCTAGGTGCATCATATTCTTCTCGAGTGACTACAGGACTATCGATGAGGTTGGGGTCTGACAGTTCTGCCTATTCTACTGGTACAAGGAACTCTGTAGGCCATTCCCGGCAATAGAACCATTTTTTGTCAGAGGGGTAGACCCGGGGTTCAATGCTTCAACAATGTACCAACAAAACCCTAACTACCGGCCCTTTTGGAAAAACCTGCAAAGCAGATGAAGTCTTACCCGAGGTAGAGGCAGGGGGGGTTGCAGGACTCAGATGTCTACAACCTAGCTAGGACACAGATCTGTGATCACAATACTTAACAGAGCACTTATTAGTTAACATTTATTAGTCTTTAATATTTATTCACCTCGTAGGTAGAAACCCTTAATTACAGAACAACGCAATATTCAACAAGATCTAACACTTCCAACCACTTAGCACATAGAAATAGATCAGATCTAGCATTCATTCATATTACTAATCACTAAGCTACTATATCAGATGCATCTAACATACATTAAGATAACAACAACACTAATCATAAATCACATCAATCACACAAAGCATCCATAACACAGGATATACGTGGTTCACCCCCAACGTGGGGCTACGTCCACCAACTCTTATTCTTCTTTATTATATTCTACCAATCTTCTTACATGCACAGAGCCCAAACTACTCTGCATAGGACAGGAGATCTATGTGCACCTCATGAGATCCTCCTTCCCCGAGCTAGGTCACAACACAAAGCCTTATACAATCACTTTCACTTATCTCTACAAGTTCTCAACACACAGTATGCATAGATCCAACTCAATCACATAGATCCAACTACTTATATCACTTGCACTCAGCGTAACACTAGCACTCAACCATCGGCCTACTAGGTCTCAAACTACTTACATTGCCTAGCCATCTATTTATAAATTACAAAAGGGGCCTAAACATGGGTGAAACCCATGGGCCGACATCCCATACCCGTTACATAAACCCAAAAATTCTGCAAAAGGTGGCGAGATCTCGTGATCTCCACTTCGCCTGGTGCTCCACCTTCGACCAGCCTGTCGAAGTCCCAAAAATGGTCCAACATGACCAAGGTTATCCAAAAATTGGTCAAGGGACAATTGACTCTTTGACTAATTGGAATGAAATAAAGGATTTCTTTATGTCTCATCTGTCTTGATTATTGACTTGGTGTCTTTACTTCTATCTCTATATTTATTTCAGCATCTTTTATGTTCAGAAAATCACATAAATAATTAATTTTCAGCAAGCTTTTATTTATTAAAAGACCAACCTAAGCACTTGTAATCAATACTTGTGAGTTAGGATATTAATTTTGATGGCTATAAACATAGGGTGATATTCCTGTCTATTTTTCTTTAGCCAAGAAGAATCTGAAAATGATTGGGTAAGATCATTTCATATCTTTTCCTTAACATTTATTTGGCGACTATACTGGGGAGCTCATTATCTTTATTTCCCTGGTTTCTTGTATTTTTACTTTGTATTTTTGTATTTACTATTTATATGCTCTTCTTTTTTAATTTTTTTTTTCATGATCTTATCGAATCCTATCTTGCATGATCATGCATAAATCTAATTCAAGCTCACTGTCAATAATTAGTTGTCCTCTTTTCGAGGGTAACTTATGGGAATATTCTCAGAACCATATTGATGATTTCCTTAGCTTCTGTCATTCTATTGGAGTTTATGATATACATACTTCTACATATCATTTTCCACTTTCCCTCCATGGTAAAGTGGGATACTGGTCTAGACTTATAGTATCTAGTCAAATTTTCACACGAGAATCAATTTTTGTAAAGTTTCTTATTGATTTCCCCCCTCCACCTATCTTTCATCACTTTTAATTTCTACCTGAAAGCATCCTTGACCCTCCTCGATGTGAATTTTTCTATGGTCCTCATGAACAATTAAACCATGGATTGTTCTTAGAAGATAAAAATGAATATCACACAAATCCCTCTCTCTTCATGACAAGCCTGCAGGAGAACAATCATGCATCTCGTAGTGCTATATTCACAGAGGATTGTAAGGTTTATTGTCTTGATATACCTACTAATCCTACTTTTGAAAATGATTTATTTGATGCCTTCCCCTTTAATGATGACCCTTTTGAAATATATCCCACTCAAGATCAACTTGTGTCTAACAAAGTACTCTTAATGGATGAATATGGCATGGAGGATTCTCTTGAATTGAATAGCACTATTCTTCATATTTCTCATGACTATTCTGAAGAAGATGGAAAAGGGGATTCAAGTGGCCATATAGGTTCATACGTTGGTTCTTCTTCTGAAAATTCCCATAAGAAAAATAGATATTTTACATCATAGGATTCCTTCACAAACCCATTGTTTTAGTTCAAGGAGGTGGAGAAATTCAATGACGATATTCATATCCCCCTTGCATGCATGATTTCTTTTGATAATGATAAATTTACAGGAATTCCTGTGCATTTGAATCCTCTATTTTCTCCTTCAGTGCATGGTAGTTCTTTTCATGATCAGGAGATTGTAAATGATGACCTTATAATGCTTAAAGAACCTATCAAATCCATCCTTAATATCGAAACTCCTAACCATCATTCTTCCAGTGACAAGCCTAAAGCCCATCTTGTTGGTTGGCAAGTCCTGCAAGATGGTGATCACTTTTTCTAGATCATGAGAGGTCCACTACCCTTTCCACATGCATTTGTTAGTTGGCAGGTTTATCAATACGCTTTATGCATCATCCTTCAGTTCATGAATCATCCATCTAAAATAGATGATGCATTTCTCTATGCAAAATATCATCCTACCTGACTCCAAGAATGTTATCCCTTCCTTTTGTACATAAATAATTTTTTTTTTATTTTTTATTATTTAGTTTATTTAGTTTTGTTTCATTGCCTTGATTTTGCTTTGTTGTTATTTTTTTTGCAGTTTCATTTCTGTTATGAAATTTCTTTCTTTTATTCTTTTGATTTCAATTTTTGGTCAAGAATAGGTTGTTGGACCACTTCTACCACAGTGACACTCCTACAAGGTATTGTTAGTCAATAACAATCAAGATTACACAGTTTTTACGATCTTCCCCCTGACAACATAATTGAATTTGTTATCTTCTTTCACTGTTGTCTTATAAAGAAATTGGTTACCTTCTGCTTCTACTTTCCATTTCTTCATCCATTTGAGAATTAAAAGAGCAAGTCCATAAATTTTTCTCCTTGAAGTAAAGAGAAAATTATGGTTGAATGATTATGCATACAGGGATAAACCCCCTCATACTTAACATTTTTCATGATTTATTCCCAAATTCCCGGTCATTTTTCCATTAAATTTGCTCACTTCCCCCTGTTGCATAGTCATTATGGATATATCTTATTGATATACTATTCTTGGTTTGCGAAACCATGTGTTCTGAATTCTCAATCCGTTGGAAACAAATTTCCCTATGGATTCACCCGTTTGTTGATGATAAAAATTGCAATGAGGATTCTACCCACAAAGTATTGCTAAAGCCTTTTATTTAAAACTATGCTAATAATATATAATACTAGTAGGTGGGACCCCTTGTAGATTGGAGGATCAGAGATAGTCTTGCGACACTTTTTTTGTTGTTGTTCGATGACGCTTACATGGTTCTACATGATGTATAGTGAAATGTTGGTTCTATTAGGACAAATGGATGATAGATAATGCATGCTATGTGTGGGTTTTGTTACACTAAATTCTCATTTACATGTCATGATGGCTTATGTGAAATTTTATTTCAATGTTGTTGGTGCCATGATCTATTACATGTTACACCTGCACAAAACACATGTTAGTCATGACAAAAGATAAAAGAAATATGGAATAATCTAGAGGAGTTATCCTATCCTATACTATGCTATGATAAATTATATGCAAAATAAATTAAAAGGATTATTGTTAGTCCTAGCTAACAAAGTTAATGGCTATACAATATATTGAGTTATATGAAGGCACATTCAATATGCAGTATGGTATGTTGGCAATGGTTAATGTGATATAGGGTGGCACACTTAGAAAGTAATGGATGTTAGTTTCGATGAAATGGATTAATTGATGGCTGGATGGCATATACTAAGTAATTGAATGAGCAGAGGATGGAGGCAATGTGAATTTACTACACGTCACTCCATACCTCTCCCACTGGTCATCACACTAACTTGGCTATTGTTCAATTGTGTTTCGTTGTGGTTAAGCTCTGATTTTAAGGTGAGGAAAGAACAACCCGACCAAGCTCTCATTTTTAAGGAATTTTGGTTACAGGTATGTCTTTTTCGCCATCCATGAATTCGCTCTGGTTATGAAATAGATATTGGCTCGGTGATGTATTGGTCTGTGATTTTCTTGAAGCTAGAAACTATGTAACTTGTGATATTTCTTTGGAATGGTTGGTTGTGTGTATTCACTGTAAATGAAAAATTGGATAGTTGAATTCATGATTTCATTGATGATTCTTTGTGGTGGAAGCCATGAAGGGTCTCTGTTGTCTTATGGGTTTTGGTTGGAGGGTTTCATTTGGTTCAGACTTGCTCGCCTTATCCACACAGTTCTTATGAACATACCCAGTCACATTTGGTGTTATAGGTTTGTTGTATTTGATTTTGAACAACCTTGGGTCACTGCTATCATTTTCGCTTGATCGTGGGCTTGTGTATGATTTTGGTTATGCAAAGTTCATTATGGTGGATATTATGCCAATATTCTTTCCTTAGGGTTGGATTCTATTACATGGCTCTCTGTGTTTACCAACATTATTCAGTTTTGTTTTTTGGGAAAACCACCAGGGTTATACCCATGCGTGTTCTCAGGATTATTACTGGCCAGTAAGGAGTCTCTGCTCCTCTGTTCATAATCTCTTCTACCTTGTGTGGATTTTCACCTTATCAGACAAGTTAATGGTTATATGGCCTGTGTATCCACCATGTTGTTTCAAAGGGTTCTCACCTACTATTGATATGGTCGACTCTAGTCTCCTTGTGTTTCAATGATCAAACGAAGCCTTGACTATTTTCTTGTTTTCGTTGGTATCAAGCCAAATTTTGATTAACGCAACAGTCACACTCTGTTGATCATCTGGTTGACTGTTATAGTTGTTGGGTGGTATTTCTAGTGGGGTTGATTATTGGCTCATCCTTGTTTGTCGAGTTAATTATGGAGTTGATGGAATAGCGTTGACACTGGTTTTTATTATTGGTATTTAGTCATTGCATTGTGTATTATAATAGTCAAATCAATAGCTCAACATGGTTAATTGGTTGATTCGAGAAATGAAATGGGCACACACTCGATGCCTCTTGTGTTGTAATAGTTGGATTGTTAATTCAACATTATTTTATGATTTGATTGGGAGTATGCCTCTTTGCATTATACATTGGGTTGTGTGTTTCCTACATCATGGTATAAGTTGAAATGATGGTTGTTGTCACTGTGTGTTTTAATTTCCAATCGAGATTATTGCAATTTAAAATCATGATAGTTGTGACTTGAATGTCTTTTGTGTATGTTTTATAGATATCATGCATCGTATGAGAGATGGGCACGAGTTTTATAACAATATGGTTTCATTACAAGTTAATCATTAAATTGATTAGAGGAATGGAATTGGGCACGATTTTAAAATAACTTGTGTTTGTGTTCGATTTGAGGAGATAATTCATGGATAGTGGTTGATGTTTGGTTTCTGAGCAAAGTGAAAAGAAATCACTGTGTTTGTTTGAATTTTTTTTTAAATATAATGGGAAAAATGAGAGGAAACAAAATTCTAATACAGGTTGTGTTGGAAGACATATTATTTTGAATATGATGACACTATGTTAAAAATTCAAATGTGAAAAATGAGCAAGTTAATACACAGTAATTGTTAATTGATCACAATAATTATTTGGTTAGTGTTGGATCATTTGCATTAAATACATAATTGTTTTATGGATTACTTAATTGATTTTATGAACAATATTCTCTTTTTTTTCCTACCATTTTTTCACTTTTCACAAATTACAATCCCCTCGCCTTCCCATACCCATTATCCACTCCTTGTTCCTAAAATTTAATTACAGTTAAGATGAAATCTGTATTGTAACAGTTTGAAATCACAGTTTCTTGGATGGATTACAATGATATGCTCTTTGGTTTACATCACAGTTGATTGTTTGTTGTCTATGGGCAGTAACCATGTTCTTTTCCCCCTCATTTTAACATTCTTCGCTCAATACAAACCCCTCGCATATCCCAAAACATTTTTCACCCCCTCCTCATTGAAAATGGTTAAACAATTTGTATGGATTGGATTGCATGAGTTTGATATGTTGCTGAGCCAAAATTTATTTCATATTTTAAAAGAGTTGTCATGTATGGTTTCTAAACAAATTATTTGCTAATCAATTATTCATACAGGAATGAGCTTTTTCAGCTGAGTAAAGATCCAAAAATAGTAAACAATGTTCGTCATTTTTTTTTATGCAATTCCTCCAAGTTTAACTACTTGGAACCTCTCAGAAAAGGAGTTATAGCAAAAATGGCATACCTTGCTAAATTATGGCTTATTCTAGATAGCGACCTTGTAGAGAGTGCCCCGCATAGAATATTTGTTGAATGGATCTAAAAATTTTACATAGAATACTAAAGACTGTACTCTAAGCAACACATTTTTTCCTACTAAATTTGGATCTGTTATGAAGAAGTTATGACGTTTTTACCCGAAAAACCTATTTTAGACTAATTTCAGGACTAACCATAAACCCTATTTTCCACGGAGTGTAACTCCACAAATAAAATGACCCACAAGCTGAAATTGTTACCACAAATACTTGGATATGTTTCCTCAATGGCCTATCAATTCCACAGTCTTAATCATTCTAGAAAAAAATTTATTGCGAAAATGGTGAGATGACCTGTAAATAACATACCTTAGAAAGCATCATCAAAATAATTCATCCTCCCTTGAATTCCGGCCTTCTTTTATTCACCTTCCCTCTTAAATTCAGCTTAGATATCCTTTGGTTACCCCATTCACCTATAGATATTCAATATTCTCAAGTGTGTTATGAAATGAGAGAGCCTTGCCTCTTATTTATACTCTCCAAATATCTTCCTTAGAAGCATCTTCTAGGTCACTTAACCCATTTCTAGGTCACTTAACCTATTTCTGGGTCACTTAGACCATTTCCAGGTCACTTAACCCATTTATAGGTCACCTAACCTATTTTCCTCATTTTAAGTGTTAACCACTTTCCATAATTAGAAAGTTCTCCATTACTTTATCATTTAAATATTCCTCCTTGACTTTATCACCTCACTTTATCATTTAAATAATCTTCTTTGATTTTGTCACTTCACTTTATTATTTAAATAATCCTTCTTGACTTTGTCACTTTAATTTATCATTTAAATAACAATTTCTTCTTTGCAATCTCTTTGACTTCTTTGACCTTTTGGGGCTTCAAGCCAACATATGAGGGTCCTCCAACTTCGTAAGGCCATAACTCTCAAACTGTGAGGAGTTATGTGACGTTCCATATACCACTAGAAATGGAATGACATGCACTATCCATATAGAATAGTATTACCTTCAAATATATTAAAGCTCATACCATTATACATGAAACAACCTTGGGTCCATTACCCAAACCTTTGTGCTACCAGAATTCACTATCGAACTTTCTCCAAGGGTTGAAATCAATCACTAACGGTTGATATCAATATACAATATCACTCTCCAATAGTTGACATCAATGAAAACTAACAATCCATACCAATATCCATCAACCTAAGCCAACTGTCTGACAATCTCCCCCTTTGGCATTGATCGCAACACCAACATTGATGGCAACACTTAGTCATGATAAAATTCATGCTTATACTCTTTATCAATGTTTCTATCTCTCCCCATTTGACATCAATGGAAAAGGGTATCTCCCTTTAGGGATGCTCCCCCTGACTGAACTCTCCTTGGGTTTTCTCCCCCTGTCTACGTGCCTTTGATTTTTTTTTGTGTTTATAATCCTATGATTACTCTCTTTCCCTTCATATGAATAATATCTCTCCCTTTGACAAAGGGTATCACTCTAAAGTCATATCACTGATTTTTCCCTTGTGACAATCGCTCCTCTTGGAAACATGCCTCTATGTTATCTCTCCAAGCATTTACCTTTGCATATGATAAATCTCTCCCCCTTTGTCCTGTTTATGGTGCTTCCCCGTGTACATATAATACATATAATATAAGCATTCAAAAAAATTCATTTTGGAGTAGAAATTACTCCTAGTCTCTGGCGAAGATACTCAAGGGATTCCCATGGAAGAGGTTTTGTAAAGATGTATGACACTAGTTCTTTTGTTCCCACATATTCAACTCTTATGTTCTTCTCTGCAACGTGTTCCTATAGAAAGTGATAATTGATTGGAATGTTCTTCGTCTTGGAGTGCATCACTGAGTTTTTTGAGATACTGATGGCTCTTGTATTATCACAATAGATTGGACTGAGCTCATCATACTTAACCTATATATATGTCAAAGTTTGTTTCATCCATAGAACATGTGTACAACATGTTGCTGCTGCAATATACTATGCCTTGGCTATAGATAAGGATATTGATGATTGTTTCTTTCTTATCCAAGATACTAAACACTCACCCAAGTAGAACGTTGCTCCACTGGTGCTTCATCGGTCATCAATGCAACCTGCCCAATCTACATCTATGTAGGTAATAAGTGATAGATCCTTTCCTTTTGGATAACATAATCCAAACTCTTTTGTTCCTTTGAGATATCTGAAAATCCTCTTCACTGCTAATACATGTGATTCCTTTGGTGCTGCTTGAAATCGTGCCACCTGTCCAACTGCCTACATTATATCTAGTCTAGATGCTTTCAGATATAGTAAGCTAACAATCATTGACCTGTATTGCCTCTGGTATGTAGACTTTGAATATGTTGATACTGAGAGGGGGGTGAATCAGTATCAAGTACAATTTAAAACCTTTTTCAACTTATACTTAATCCATTCAACTATATCCAATGAGCAATGAACAATAGTATAAGAGTTACA
>JZKD02S1673566.1:703316-720011 GCA_000966675.3 Picea glauca | reverse complement strand
CTCACCTCACACCTTTTATTAAAATATAATACAGTTACGGGAAAGAGCCTTCAATTTGCACTCCTATTTTATTCTTAAACCGTAAAATTCTCTTTTATTCGACCAAATCGAGACAGCATTTAATCTCTCTTTGAATCCTTTCCTACTCTTACTGTTCCTCCATGACTGTCCCTGCACCAACACAGCCTAATATCGAACTCGGACTATCGAACCAAACACATATTGCTTTAAACCTTTTTGACATAATCCTTAAAACTGCTAATAACCAGGACGAACTTGAACGTTCATGGGCAACCATTGAACAAGATATAACTACTCAGGAACAGTTGGAAGCTAGACAACACCAACGTAGAAATCTTCCCTAGTTTCCTTTACCAAAGGTTGACGTTACCCTCTTACCCATCTTTCACCTACTTTTGGATGCCTTGACACTGTACTTTTAAGCCTTAAGTACAGACTCAGGAACAACATATTTCTGGCGCCGTTGCCGGGGATCGAAGTTATGAAATCTTTTTTCCTGGGAAAACGATTTTTATTTCGTTGAAAGTGCTACTCCTTGATAGTGAACATAGAGTACACACAATTTTAAGGCTTTTTCAATCTTTCACTTGGCGACTCCACGAAAAAATAAACTGGCATTCGGTAGAAGGAATACCAGACAAAACTCGGATGGTAAGCTGATTACGCCTGTTACTGATCCTAAAAAAATTTTAAAGACTAAAAACCCACTTTTAAAGACTAAATGCCATTCAGAACCTTCTACTTCACGCAGTCCTCTGTTTGATACCAAAGATCTGACGCAAACTTCTTTGAAGTTAGGAGTGAGATTCATTTGACTTTCCCATCTGTACACAAGGGACAAGGTCCTCTAGAAATTTCGTCGACAGTTGACATACCATCTTTTCTTCGACATAACTTCCCGATCTCGCCTGATTCCAAAGAGTGTTTTACACACTCATTTTCTACACCCGAATCAATGGAAGATGTTGGAGGAGGTGGTGGAGGCACCCCTGGAGGAGGAGGTGGAGGTCAAGGGCATGTCCCTCCTCCCAGAGTATTCACAAAAGTAGCAGCAAGATATGCTCCCCTTGTTTTGCCCTTCCCCCTTCATGATCTTCCTGAAAATTACATCAAAAATCTTCCTAAGTTCACTAGGGAGGGAGATCTAACCGCAGATGAGCAAATAAATTTCTTTGACCAATTCACAGACGTCTATGGTATCAAGCACGAAGATGTCTATTCGAGACTCCTTGTCCAGACCTTTGAAGGACAGGTCCGAACTTGGTTTCAGAACCTACTCGTAGCTTCCATCCGGACATATAACGCTTTAGAAGATGCTTTCCTCAGACAATGGGGAGAGAGAAAAGATCACTTATATTATATTACCGAGTTTGGGTCCCTAAAGAAAAAGAACTCAGAAACAGTCATGGAATTTATTCTGAGCTTCAACAAACTGTATAATAAGATTCCAGCCATGGTTAAACCTTTTGAACCCTCAGCCAAAGTAACCTTCGTGGGAGCTTTTGAGCCGGATTTCACACTATTGTGAGAAAGAAGAGGAGCCACCCTAAATAGAATGCAAGACGATGCTGTCGAAATAGAATCTAACATGATGGATTCAGGTAAATTAAAGGCTAAAGTAGAAACAATCAATCGTGAAAATAGACGCTATAGGGAACCAACGGGTCCTTAGGGGTCAAATAGATACACTGATGACAGAGTAGATGATATGGCCCGAGTAATTAAAGAACTATCCAACAAAATCTCTAGGATGGAGTTGGACCAGTCTAGAGCTGATTCTTCTACTAAAAAGGACTTCAGGAGAAACCCAAATCCCCCAAATCAACAGAGACAAATAAAGAATGAGGATCAAAAAATACAAGCTCCACTAAAGGACAAAAATTTTATAGGAGCAAACGACCTCCAAGATTTCGGAGATTCGGAGGATGAAGTCGCGAATTTCGGTGATGACTGTTCGCAGCCGTATCTGACTCGTGAAGACTATGAAAAATATTTGAACACCCCACAACCGTCTAATAAGGATGAAGAAGGTGATCACACTGATCTCTGTGTATCTCAACCAGAAACAGAGATGATAATGGCCAAGTTTCAACCAAAATACAACTTAAGATCTAAGAGTAAGCTCACCTCAACAAATCAACCTAAGAAAATCCTTCAAAGAGGTCAAGCTTATGAACCTCCTTCGGAAGAGACCTTGTTACCCAGCAACAAAACCAAGGTAGCAAGCACTCAAGAGTCCAAGGTGAAAAAAGTTGAAACTCAAACACAAGTAACTGAGCCAGTAGATAAAGTTATGTCTTCAACTAGGATCACGAGTGATAAAGCGATCCAGACAAGTAAGTTGGAAAAAAAAAATTGGAAGTCTCAACCAAAGAAATGGACAAGGTAAACACATCTTTCAGTTTCGAAAATGAGTTAAACAAAATTAAGATACCGATTCCTCTGGTAGAATTAGCAAAAAATCCCGCTTATCGGAAGCAAATTGCCAAAGCGATGGGTGTCTATGAGCTAGAAAGTCAGTCTGATGTTATAAACCTGGAAGATGACAGACCTAACATCACCTTTGGTCCCCATTTTGAAGGGTCCAAAGACAACATCGCTCCCTTTTATATCACTCTGAATGTATATGATCAATTGCTGCATAATTGTATGTTAGACTCTGGGGCTTCCCATAATGTTATGCCCAAGATTATAATGGACAAGTTGGGTCTCCAGATCACAAGACCTTATGGAAATCTGTACTCTTTCGATTCGAGAAAGGTTAAATGTATGGGGATGATAAAAGATCTGGTAGTTACCCTGGCTCAGGTCCCGGTCAAGAGTATCCTGATGGATGTGGTTATCGCTGATATTCCCCCCAAATATGGCATGCTGTTATCTAGATCATGGGGAGCCAAGTTGGGGGGTTCTCTACAGTTAGACATGACATATGCCACAATCCCTGTTTTCGGGGGTTAGTTCAGTCGGTTGTATAGAGAAACAAGATTAGCGTATACAGTCAGTGACCCTCAAAACCCAAATAACTTTCCCATTTATGTTGCAGACCAAGATCTGGGGAATTGCATTTTGTCTTTTGACGATGGTTTGGATGGGTGTCCAGAGGAACTCGATATGAAGCAAGAAGAGACAAGTCATTTGATAGAAGATCTGTGTAACACCGGAGTTTGGAAAATGTATTTCGATGGTGCCTTATGTTTTGAAGGGGCAGGTGCGGGAGTGTTCTTAGTGGTTCCCGAAGGTAAATTCATTGTTCCTTTCTCTTACCGACTGCAGTGGGACATAGATTACACTAACAAAGTATGCGAATATGAAGCATTGATTTTGGGATTAGAGGCTGCAAAAAGGCTAAATATAAATAACCTGGATGTCTACGGTGACGCAGAGCTAATAGTTAAACAAATAAACCGACAGTACCTAGCCAAGCATCCCAGACTAAGAACATATAGAAATTGTGCTTGGGATTTGATGGAAAACTTTTTCTCATCTGTAAAGGTCCATTTTATCCCTCACGCAGAGAATCTATATGCTGATGCATTGGCCAAGGAAACTTCAACCTTTTCTTCTCCCACGACCGTCAAACTGAAATATCACATTGAAATCAGATACAAACCCTCTATACCAGACAATAACCGACACTGGCAGGTTTTCGAAGATGACGAACAAATCAAGAAATTTCTTGCAGCAGTAGGTGAGTTCTTCGAAACTCATCCAGACCAAGAGAATCAAAATGACCCGATGTGGATTATGCAAGAAGGGGAAGATCCTGAAACCTTCCAAGAAAAAATAGCGGATCATCGTATGTTGGTCCTTAAAAGCAACTAAATTCCGAAAGGCTTAATTCCTTTAGAAAGACTTTTCGATCAGAATGACGTACCTATGAAATCCACTTTGCAGCCCCAACCAGAAGAAGTGGAGGACTACGATATAGGAACTGAGAAAGAATCCAGGATAGTAAAGATATATAAGTTCCTCCCTCCCAAAGTAAAAGTCTAGTACAGATCCCTACTCAGACAGTACAAAGATGTTTTTGCCTAGTCCTATGATGAGCTTAGAACGTATGGCACTTCCATAATTGAGCACAAGATACCCTTGAAGCTCGGGGTCAAGCCGTTTAGGAAAAATCTTAGGCAAATTAACCCCATTTTGTTGCTCATGATTGAAAAGGAAGTTAAGAATATTTTAAATGCGAAAATAATCGTACCTCTAAGGTACTCGGGCTGGGTGGCAAATTTGGTCCTGGTCAGGAAAAAGAACGGAGAAATCAGACTGTGTGTGGATTTCCGAAACTTGAATAAGTCTTCTCTCAAGGATAATTATCCGCTCCCCAAAACGGACCACGTCCTAGAAAAGGTAGTTGGAGCAAATCAAATGTCTATGATAGATGGGTTCTTTGGGTATAACCAAATCGCCATGAACGAGCAAGACCGAGAAAAAACTGCTTTCACCACACCATGGGGTACATTCATGTATGAAAAAATGTCGTTTGGTCTGATGAATGTAGGGGCTACATTCCAGCGTGCTATGAATATCGCTTTCGTAGGAGAAAGAGACAAGTTCGTAGTCATCTACCTCGACGATTTGACGGTTTTCTCTAAAACCGATGAAGAACATTTGATCCATCTAAAACAAACTTTCGAAAAATGCCGCAGGTATGGTCTGTCTTTGAACCCAAATAAATCACATTTTGTTATGCGGGAAGGTAAGCTTATGGGGCATATTGTATCTAAGGATGGGATCAGGATTGATCCTAAGAGGATTGAAGCAATAGAAACTATAAATATTCCCAGAAACGTAAAAGAGATTCAATCTTTCTTAGGTACAATTAATTTTTTACGAAGGTTTATCCCAAATTTTGCTGAGATTGTCAAATTGATCACAGGAATGTTGAAGAAAGATAGCAGAGTAAATTGGATGACCGAGGCTAAAGCATCATTCACGCATATTAAAAAATTCATCAGTGAGGCACCTGTGTTAGCAAGCCTAGATTACTTGAAATATTTCCTTATCTTCTCGTTTGCTTCTGAGCATACTATCGCCACAGTGCTCCTACAAAAGGATGATGAAGGATTCGAACGGACGATCAAGTTTTTTAGCAAGAGCCTTAGAGACGCAGAACTAAAGTATGACATAATAGAAAAACAGGCGTACGCAATGGTAAAAGTGCTAAAAGCATTCAGAACCTATGTACTGCATTCAAAAATTATCGCGTACGTGCCTACCAGTGTTGTGAAAGATATATTGGTACAGCTAGACAGTGACGAAAAACGAGGGCGCTGGCTCGCTAAAATACAAGAATTCGATCTAGAAGTCAAGCTGACTAAATTGATAAAGGGGCAGGGTCTGGCCAAACTCTTGGCTGAGTCGAATCTTAGAGCTCTTGATATTAATTGCCTCCAAGGGGAAGACGGAGATGCACACCTGCAAGAGCCGGATGACCAGACAGATTCAAGCAAGGTCGAAGAAAAGTTCATATCGTCAAGCTGGTATAAAGACATAGTGTTCTACTTGTTAAACCTGAAATGTCCAAATGGACTATCACCAGCCAAATGCATAACTTTAAAACTTCATGCTATAAAATATTGCATCGCCGAAAATTAGCTATACTGGAAGGATCCACTCGGGTTCCTACTAGTCTGTTTGGTTGAGTTGGAAACTCCACGGGTTATAGAGGAATTTCATGAAGGAGTCTATGGAGGACACCACACATGGAGAGCCACAGCCTACAAGATCTTGAGGGCTGGATACTATTGGCCGAAACTATTTTCGGACGTCAATTCCAAAGTGCGTACCTGTAACCCTTGTCAAATATTCGCTGGTAAACAGAAGCTCCCGGCACTGCCACTCATTCCAATCAAAGCTGAAGCTCCATTTCAAAAATGGGGTCTAGACTTTATAGGGGAAATTAATCCCCATTCTAGTGCTCAGCATAAATGGATTCTAATAGCTACGGATTATTTTACTAAGTGGGTGGAATCCATTCCAACCAAAAGGGCAACAGACTCGATGGTAATCGATTTCTTGGAGGACAATATCTTGTCAAGATTCGGATGTCCCCGAAAAATAGTTATCGATAATGCCCAGGCCTTCAAATCTATGGCCATGATCAGCTTCTGTCAGAAGTATAATATCGTTCTCGTCCATTCCACTGCATATTACCCTCAGGGGAACGGATTGGCCGAATCATCTAACAAGAGCCTGGTAAACATAATCAAGAAAGTACTGGATGAAAATAAAAGGTCTTGGCATGTGCACTTAAAATACGCATTATGGGCAAACCGCATCAGCACTAAAGGTCTATCGGCATTTCACCTTTTCAAATGGTCTACGGCACAGATTTTGTTCTACCTATAAACCTAGCATTACCAGTGATGAAGTTATGGCAGGATCAAAACGAAGAACCCAGTCATGTAACCAGGAGAATTAATCAGCTGATCGAGGTTCAACAACATAGAGTGGAAATTGATGATAAAATGCAGAAGTACCAGGAGGAGATGAAAGCTTTGTTCGATCTCAAGACAAAAGATAGGGAATTCCTTCCAGGTGACTTGGTACTAAGATGGAATGCAAGAAAAGAGGAAGCCGCGAAACATGGTAAATTTGACCACCTATGGTATGGACCATTTAGGGTCTCTGCCCCAGAGGGGAAGAATTCCTTCCTGTTGGAGAACATTGACGGAGAAGTCCTCAACGCCCCTGTCAACGGGCGGTATCTAAAGCATTACATGACGTAACAGTCATCAGACTTAAAAATAAAAATAAAAAAATTCATTATGTGTGTTTTGTACATATGTATATTTTCATTTAAAAATTTACTTTTAATTTTCGGTTTTTGTTCCTAAGCTCTCGACACATTTCCAATAAGATTCGTTTTTGTTTTTTACAGGATTCTAGCTGCAGTCAAAACTAGCAGGAAAAGTAATTTGCAGGTCAGTGTCGGAAATAGAGCGGAAAAAAACAGGTGATACCTAAGATAATTCATAGTGCACAAACAAAGTGAAAAGAAAAGATAGAGGTGAGCTTTCTCAATACATAGGTTATGAAAGACTGTTAAAGCAAACTAAGGTAACATTTTTCAAACTGCAATATAAAAGGTTAGATAACATGATTATTGCTGGCTTGATAATCTTCGAGTTAAAATTATTTGAATGAATACACTAAATCTAAAAACAGTCAGTCAGAATAACTGTCCCCAAAGATATCTATAAGAGCCAGTCTTGAACTGTTTTGACCTTTTGTGTTTTCAGTTAATGAATTGCTGCCTTATATCCTGTCTATCTTTGGGTCTAACTTTTAGCAAGTCACCATCTTCCCAAATCATTACGAAGGGATAAAAGTTTTTCATTTTAAACCTCGTGGGTTTTGAAACAGATCTTGATAGGAAAGCGGGTCTTCACAACTACTTGATCTCCTTCTAAGCAAAGGAACGTTTAAAGCGATCTTAACTTTCCTAGGTTTTTCAACAATGTCAGAAGAATCAAATCTTGCTCAAACGGGATGCCCCTTAAAAAATGTATTTTCCTTTTTTCCCTAAGAACGAAGGTGTTGTGAGGGTCAAGGGAGGCTTGGTATCGAGTGATCAAAATAAGTTGACAGACCTCTGATGCAAAATATTACACAGATATCAGCCCTGATACAAATTGATTGCCCCCATCTTCGCGTTCAAAAAATGAATTATAAGACGGGTGGTGAAAGGAAATTCAAAAATGATTTCCCCCACCTAGTATAGGAATACGATGAAAGGAAATTCAGAAATGATTTCCCTCATCTCAACATTTAAATGCATAAATATTTTCCAAAGTGGTGAAAGGAAATTCAGTGAAAAGGGCCAAACAACTTCACCGGGGTACTGAACAGGTTCGCTGGCAGTGAAGCAATGTCTGAGATATCTGTAAGGCTGTTATACATGAATATTAATCTACTCTAGTAACCAGTGCTTTCTAAAAACCTGATCCACACCCCAAATTCAGACGGGACTTCCCATTTAAAAAAAAATGTATAATCTCATTCTTTTGATGCAAGTCGAGAGACACAAGATCTGTTGAATCTCCTAGGGTCGTTTCGACTGCCTTGAAACATACCCAAAGTTAGTAGTGGGAAATGGAAAATTGTGAAAGAGACTACTGCTGTGTTTGGAAAGAGTATCTGATTTTGGAAAAACTTCTCGAGGTAAAAAACGAAGTCTTTTTCCGCCTTCGATCCTTTTTCCTTGGAATTTTTCCGCATGTTTGAGATTTTGACTCCATTTACCCAATATTGGCACATGGTCTACTGTTCTTCCCGCCTCACAGGAAGACGGGATCCCTAGTTGGAGCCTATGTTGGAGCCGCCCTTGTTTTATTTTTACCCTTCACAATTTTAAATTTTTGATACTTGAAATCTAAAGATGGTCTTTTGATTGCTTCCCCTGAGACTTTGAAAACTATGCAACCTTATTACATAAGCAGCGATGCTTTTGCACTCTAAAAAAAAATCTACTTTCATAAGAATGCCACTCTCTTTGTTTTACTTCGAGATCTCGCAGGTCAGATACTTTAACCCATGAAGTCACACGTCTCGAGTCACGAAACGACGAAGTCTTTTAAATTTTCTCTTAAGACAGGAACCAGGGTAAAGTCTTTTAACTCAGTGATTAGACGTCGTTGGGGTTTTACGCCTCGGCGTTCGCCAAGTTTGAATTTTTATTTTTACAGCTTCGAGAGCCGAGAACACGAGGTTCTTTTGGGCTAACCTTGGTCAAGGATTATAGGCAAAAAGTCTAACCGTGGTTAAAATCTGTTCTCGGCGTTTCTCCACTCGACACTATCTTTTAGAAAGTTACGGCGTCTAAAACCCCGACTCATGAAGTCGCAACGAAATTATAGCATGATTAATTAATTGCCTAATCTAAGATTTTCTTTCCCTTAATTGAGTCTTAATTATCCCCATCTCGCAGTTTCGTGACTCGGTATACTAATCTCCCAGAAACTTGTCTTCGAAGTTCCGAGTAGCGATATAGAAAATAAATTGGTTATGAAATTAATCATGCTCCAAATCGCGATTACTGTTAATTATGCCAAAATCGGTCCTCGCAGTCTCGCGAGTTGAAGACTCAAAATGTTAAAAGGAAATCCACGATGTAGCGAATAGCGAGAAAATTATTAACGTTGCTAAGTTTTGATATTTTAAAATAAAACAAGATATGTCCCGTGCATCGAGGCTTGCACATTTCTCGAGGTAGCTATTTACTCTCCATACTCTGACTGACTATCAAACCGCCAAAATTTATGACATTAATGGGAAGATAAGGTAAATCTATGTGTAAGATCGGATTTTTACGGCATAAGTTTATTTCTAATTTCGAATTGACAGGCTTGTTTTGAAAGGTACCATTTTTTCAAATATATGAAAGAGCTACGTTTCATTATGCATTTTTCATAGCACGCGGAGCTCATCGTTTCTGAGTTAACTACTTTCTGCATGTATGCACAGTTCTATCGAAGGAGAGCGAAAATGCAAACTGCGGCCATGGCTCCACGGAAAGCAGCAAAGGCGAATGTCGAAGTCGCGGAACAGGGCTCAGACAATGTCACCGATACTTCACCCTGAAGTGTCGACTCGATCCCCGACTAGTCATTTGTGTCAAATGTTCTGCAAGTAGAATTGGTAGATTACTCAGACGACTCCGACGGCATAGAAAAGGATGATCTACACACCAAGTACAAGATAGTCGTCCAATCCGGGATACACAGAGTAGCAACCAGGCCATGGTTTCTTTCGTATTACGACATGATCCAGTGGGCATTGGACCACGTAGACTTACCTACCAGGACGATCATGAACAGCCAGCGAGTTACTGTCGAGACTTTTAGGCCCGAGCATCTACAAACCATGTACAAGCTACCTTCTACGTCTGAATATACATATGGTGCCGAGTTCCTAGAGGAATTCAAAGAGAAAGAGTGCACCCATTATGACAAAACCATGCCCAGTTTGATCAAAGATTGGGTTTCGCGCTCCACGAAATTCAGAGAAAATGACTAGGGCGTTTATTCTATCGCTTCTTTGGAGCCACAGTATAAATATGTGGCCATGATGACATGCCGGCTATTTGGGAGAGAAGACACATCGCATTTCTACATCACGTGGGTGCCTCTAATGTTTCGGGTCGCAGAAGGTTGCTCGTTTAATTGGGAAAAGATGCTCTCAGACAGTTTGGCCAACAGGGTCACAGAGTATCGGGAGCAGAAGGCAAGTGGGAAACCGTCCTCATTTTTCATGTCAACATATATCATGGACGCGGTATGTTCCATGACACCATTCCCCTTGATGAACTGGGCTTGGAATCCAGCCCAAGAAAAACCCATGCATGAGTATCATGACAAACTATGGGAGAATAAAGCAGAAAAGTTCACATATGAGATTTTTAACTGAGTGATGGTGCCCCTGCATATCGCCATTTTTGGGGACCCACCACCTCCCGTCTTGGACAACATTGCAATAGGTCTGAGTGGCATAATGGATTGGTATGTGGAGGCATATTTTTCGTATTTCAGAGTTTTCGAGGCTTCTGTTCCCCCTCATGTGCTGCCCCTGTTCATCCCCGACAAGTTGGTTTGTCGAGAGGTCGCCTGGCAAACAACAATTGGAGGGGTGAGCAAATAACTCAAAGGTTACTCAAAGAAGTTATGGCCTTCTTTTCCCATTCGGCTGAATTCCTATTCTTTATTAGATTTCGGGCATGCAAACTCCGAGGCTGCTGCCCTGGAGGACCTAAGTTTGGTCTCCATCGAACTGAAGAAACATGATCCACAGAGGGTTGTGAGCAACCATTTGGCTCATTGTGGGCTCAAGATATTTGAGCATGAAAATTCACCTTCGGACGATGTTTTCCGAGGGGCGAGATCTTATGAAGAAGTGCTAGCCTAGATCCAATCATTAGCACCCAAAGACACAACATCTATATTAAAATTCCAGGAAAATAGACGAAGATGTCTCCCCACTGTGTTGGGAGGTTCGGCTGCTTCCGAGACAAAACAGAAGGATGATGAAGATTCCGAGGATGCAATTTCTAACCTTGGAAAACACCAGGAAGGGGAACAAATGAAGAATCCCAAAGCAGAAGTAAAAACTCCAGGCCCACCAAGGGAACAGAAGCCGGAGACTGAAACAAAGACTTTAGGTACGCCAAAGGAGCAGAATCCCGTCAGTACTCCAAGAGAATCGACAAAACAAATAGGAGAGCCCATCACCTCGGTCACACCCTTGCAGTCGGCACAGGGAAATGTTAGCGAGGGATGGATATTTAATGAAGAACTGAGGCCCATAAGAGCAGAGGAACTCCCTCCAAATGATTTCTTTTTTGAGAAAAAGAGGAAGGGGGTAGTGAAAAGAGAGTTCTATCAAGAAGGAGAGTCCACTGCGAAAAAATATAAAATCATGACCGATGGCAAAGATAAGAAAAGTGACCAACTCACCACTGAAATTGCGGGAACATTGGGTGCATATGCTTCGGCAAATCAATTCTCAGTTGGGCTTTTGAATAACCAACTAAAAAGGAAAAATCACCTAATCAGGACCCTCGAGGCTAAATTGGCTACAGCCACAGAGAATGCTAAAGGTCAAGCCAGCATGGAGATAGAACAGGCCAAAGTGGCCGATAAAAATGAAATAGAAATGCTCAAGACCAAGCTTGAGCAAGCACAGATGGTGGTCTGAGATGGTAAAGCGCAGGTGAGCCAACAGAGAAATCTGATTGAACAGTTGCAGGCTCGGTCAGAAATCACTGAGAGCAGAGAAATAGACATCGGCATATTTAAATCCCGAGCCAGCGAGATTCAGAGCAAAATCTTTTCGGTACATCAGAATTTTCTTACCAGGATAGGAGAGATCCGAGAGAACTGCCTGTTGGTGAATCAGGTGTCAAAGAACCTGATTTCCAGGGAAAGGGAAGCCGAAGTGGCTCGGGTCGCTTTCCAGGATGCAGTAATCACCACAAATAACAGGGTTTCGGCAGGCGCTCCTGGGCTTGCCATCCCTGAACAAACCAGAGGCAATATTCTATTGAAAGATTGGGAGCATAACATTTCCCTGGGAAAGGAACAAGTCCAAAAGGTAACACACTATTTAGAAGAAGATTTTAACTCCATATATGGCGAGCTATTGGATATTGACAACTGAGGCGATGCAAAAGCATTGATGCAAATAAATGTGGAATAGATCTCACTCGATCTGAAGGAAAAGGATGAGAGAGATTCGACCGACATCTCTCAGATAGATACGGTGGACATGGCCAAAGTTGAGAAGAACATGATCAAACCCAGCACGCAGCTAAGTGCCCTCAACATCGTCGATGCACAAATGGGGGACAAGCTACAACAGTTAGCCCGAGAATGCTACTTCGCCGAGGCCAGCTGTCAAGCGGAACCTTCACAGCTCGTATCTCAGTTTGTGGAAAGATGTATCACCTGCACCGAATCCTCGCGAAGACGAGCACCTGGTACCAAGTGAAGATAGAGTAGGAGAAAGAGAGCGATTGCGGTCCTCTCTGTTGTAACTGAATTTGTGTAACCATTGAGATTCTAACTGATCTATAAAATTGTATAAATACATCACAGAAAGAAATAAACAGGGTTGGACCTTTTTTGTGTCGATTGTAATAGAGTTTTTGCATTTGAGAAGTTAATATAAACAAATCTGGAGATTCTCGATTCCATCAAGACTGTGTTACAAGTTTGTTTCTTCGTATTTCATGTTTCATTTCATTCCATTATTCATAATTGATGTGCTTCGTTATACTTTAGTACGACCACTACTATAACGAAAGGATTTCGGTTTTCTGCAATTGTTTATTGTCTTTCCTCTGCACCAGCTATYAGCGGGTGTARGACCAATCTGTACTTTCAGAATTCTATATATATTCTTTGCTATGTCAGTTATTTCYTTACTAATTTYCTCTTCTGTTTATATGTGAGTTTTCTTTTTAACAGGAACCTCTCGGTTGTAACCGAATTTGTGTAACCGTTGAGATTCTAACTGATCTGTAAAATTGTATAAATATATCACAGAAAGAAATAAACAAGGCTGGACYWTTTTTGTGTCRATTGTAATAGAGTTTTTKCCATTCGAGAAGTTAATATAAGCAAATCTGGAGATTCTCGATTCCRTCAAGACTGTGTTACAAGTTTGTTTCTTCGTATTTCATGTTTCATTTCATTCCATTATTCATAATTGATGTGCTTCGTTATACTTTAGTACGACCACTACTATAACGAAAGGATTTCGGTTTTCTGAAATTGTTTATTGTCTTTCCTCTGCACCAGCTATTAGCGGGTGTAAGACCAATCTGCACTTTCAAAATTCTATATATATTCTTTGCTATATCATTTATTTCCTTACTAATTTCCTCTTCTGTTTATATGTGAGTTTTCTCTTTGACAGGAACCTTGCATTATATGCAGCTAAATGTTTTTCTCTCACCTCACACCTTTTATTAAAATATAATACAGTTACGGGAAAGAGCCTTCAATTTGCACTCCTATTTTATTCTTAAACCGTAAAATTCTCTTTTATTCGACCAAATCGAGACAACATTTAATCTCTCTTTGAATCCTTTCCTACTCTTACTGTTCCTCCATGACTGTCCCTGCACCAACACAGCCTAATATCGAACCCGGACTATCGAACCAAACACATATTGCTTTAAACCTTTTTGACATAATTCTTAAAACTGCTAATAACCGAGACAAACTTGAACGTTCATGGGCAGCCATTGAACAAGATATAACTACTCAGGAACAATTGGAAGCTAGACAACGCCAACGTAGAAATATTCCCTGGTTTCCTTTACTGAAGGTTGACGTTACCCTCTTACCCATCTTTCACTTACTTTCAGATGCCTTGACACTGTACTTTTAAGCCTTAAGTACAGACTCAGGAACAACAGATGGAAACACTTAGTCATAGTAACATTCATGCTTATACTCTTTATCAATGTTTCTATCTCTCCTCCTTTGACATTAATGGAAAATTGTATCTCCCTTTGGGGCTTCTCCCCCTGACTGAACTATCCTTGGGGCTACCCCCCTGTCCGCGTGCCTTTGATTTTTCTTTGTGTTGATAATTCTCTGATTACTCTCTTTCCCTTCATATGAATAATATATCCCCCTTTGACAAAGGGTATCATTCTAAAGTCATATCACTCATTATTCCCTTGTGAAAATCGATCCTCTTAGAAACATGCCTCTATGCTCTCTCTCTAAGTATTTACCTTTGCATCTGATAAATCTCTCCCTCTTTGTCCTATTTATGGTGCTTCATTGTGTACATCTAAGAAATATAATATAAGCATTCAAAAGCATTCATTTTGGAGTAGAAATTACTCCTAGTCTCTGGCAAAGATACTCAAGGGCTTCCCGTGGAAGAGGTTTTGTAAAGATGTATGCCACTAGTTCTTTTGTTCCCACATATTCAACTCTAGTGTTCTTCTCTGCAACTTGTTCCCGTAGAAAGTGATACTTTATTGGAATGTGATTAGTCTTAGAGTGCATCACCAAGTTTTTTGAGATACTGATGGCACTTGTATGATCACAATATATTGGAATGGGCTCATCATACTCAACCTGTATATCTGTCAAAGTTTGTTTCATCCATAGAACCCATGTACAACATGACGCTCCTGCAATATACTATGCCTCGACTGTAGATAAGGATATTGATGATTGTTTTTTTCTTATCCAAGATACTAAACACTCACCCAAGTAGAACGTTGCTCCACTGGTGCTTCATCGGTCATCAATGCAGCCTACCCAATCTTGATCTGTGTAGGAAATAAGTGATGAATCCTTTTCTTTTGGATACCATAATCCAAACTCTTCTGTTCCTTTGAGATATCTGAAAATCCTCTTCATTGCTAATACATGTGATTCCTTTGGTGCTGCTTGAAATCGTGCCACATGTCCAACTGCCTGCATTACATATGGTTTGGATGTTGTCACATATAGTAAGCTACCAATCATTGACCTATATTTCCTCTGGTCTGTAGAATTTGAATCATCATCTTCGCTCAACTTGCAATTGGTTTGCATAGGACTGGAAACTGGTTTGCAATATTCCATTCCGAACCTCTTTATCATTACTGTGATATACTTAGTTTGAGAAATAAAAATTCCTTGGTTTCTGTTACATATCTGAAGACCTAAAAAGAAGGATAGTTCTCCAAGTAATGACATTTCAAACTCATTCTTCATATCCTTTGCAAATTTCTGGCTTAACCTGTCATTAGTACTTCCAAAACAATATCATCAAGATAAATTTCAATTAATCAAATATCACCTTGAGTTACCTTGATGTGGAGGTTGTTGTCTGTGCTTCTTTTCCATAGTTCGTAGGGAGTTTTGTCATTGTTGTTTCTGATAATTAATCTGTTTTGAATGTGAACTGATGTATGCACTGCATGTGTCCAAAAAATATTTGTCAATTTGGAATCCATTAACATTGTTCGAGCCATTTCCTGAGTAATTATCATCCATTATAATAATGTTCCTTTGTCTCTGAACAACTCTCTAAACCAATCTATGAATCCATGATCTTGTACACTATCATATATCTGTCCAAACCTCCTATGTGTTCTTATGAATCCATCTCTATCCATATTGTCCAAGACTCTACTTGCGTAACTGTCCATAATGCTAACCCATTTATCACTATACTATCATGAAGTCTTGATTGATCTATCAAAATATACTTCTGCTAACTGATTACTCTGAATATGTCTTCTCAAACTCTGCATGCTCCTTGAAGGATGGTTCTTTGGTCTGTCACATCTATTACATAGACTCCCCCTGTCTAATATTCATATTACTTGGGAGTCTCTAAGCCGGATGGCTCAGAACAATTCCTGCTCTGATGTGTATTCATCATCATCTTCATTGGTAGCTTCATCATCATCTTCATTGGTAGATTCATTATCTCTCTGAGGTTTGACTTATTTCTTTCTGTCTGTGGATTCATCTTTTACTACAATGCCTGAAATTACAATCTCTTGAACCTGTTCCTTATTTACTCGTCCTTCCTTCCTTTCAGTTATTTTCCAAACCTTTCTGTATCTGACATCTTTCTTTTTCTTTGTAGAATTTTCTTCATCTCTTTTTATTGCCAATCTTGCGATCTCTAGTACCTGGTCTTTGTTCACCTATTCTTATTGTTTTCTTATCCATAATTTCTTATATCTGATATCAATATTATCTTTCATGCAAGTATCGATCATGCTTCTACAATAACTGGCTATGTGTCCATAGTTATGACATCTGTAACACTCAATGTTACGTGCGACCACATAGGCACTTCTTGCTTGAACATTTCTTTTATAATCCCTGCAATATGCAACCTTATGTCCAAAGTTAGTACAATAAAAACAATGACCATAAAATAAATTTGCATACCTGGGAGTGAATGATCTTCTTTGTGGCGTAGTCCTTTTGAATTTTTTCCTTAACTGATCATGATCATGATTGAAGCTTCTTTGTGGCTTGAACATGGATGGTCTTCTTGAAGATGTATCTTCAATATTTTTCTTAGATTCTGGTTGACCATGATTCCTTCTTTTGAGTACTTCTGCATAACTCTTTCTATTTTCTTCATTCTTCTTTTCTAGAAACCTAGAGTGCTTCTCTTCATTCTCTATAACTGATGTGGATG
>JZKD02S1673566.1:674383-688016 GCA_000966675.3 Picea glauca | reverse complement strand
AAGAGCAAAGGGAATCTTAGAGTTAGTACACAATGATGTGTTTAGACCTATTCATATTCTATCATTAGGTAAATCTATGTACTATGTTTCATTCATATATGTTTTCTAGAGGAAAACATGAATTTATTTCCTCTTAAATAAATCTAAGGTATTTGGTAAATTTAAATAGTTTAAGGCTCTTATGGATAATTAGACAAAGAATAAAATCAAGTTGTTGAGGATAGATAATGGTGGAGAGTTCTCTAGGAATGAATTATAGGAATTCTATAAGAAGTGTGGAATAGAAAGGAAGTGTATCTTTATTGGTTATAAAGATGGTATAAAAGGTTATAAACTTTGGAACTTAGTAATTAATAAAATTGTTTACAATCAGGATGTTTCCTTTAGAGAGGTTAAATGTGTTCCCAAATAGGAAGTCCTACCAAAGGAAAAATAGAGTTTGAGTTGAAGGAAGAAGAAGATGACTCAATAGAAGAACATGAATCAAAAGAAGAGGAACCTCATACTTTAGTATTGAGGAGATTGGTTTGGGAAACAAGGAAACTGTAAAAGTATACTCCAATTGATTTTTGTTCTATTTTTTCTTTATCTCTTATTGATGATGATTCTAGAACTATCAGGGAAGCAGTGGATTTAGAGGATGGTAAACTTTGGGAAAAGGCCATGGTTGAAGAAATGGTTTCCTTGGATAAGAATGAGGCTTGGGATCTAGTTAATTCATTGGCAAGAAGAAAGATTGTTCATAGAAAATGGGTTTTTAAGAAGAAGTTGAATGCAGAAGGTAAAGTGGAGAAGTACAATTCTCTCTTAGTAGCAAAGGGATATTCCCAAATGGAGGGAATTGGTTTTTGTGAAATTGTTTCTCCTATTGTTAAATTACCTTCTATTAGATTTATTTTGTTTCTTTCTACTACTTTTGATCTTGAAATAGAGCATGCGGATGTGAGGATATAATTACTACATGGGGATGTTGAAGAAGAAATATACATGAAATAACTAGAAGATTTTGAAGTGAAAGGAAATAAAGAGTTGGTTTGCAAGCTGAAAAAGTCCTTGTATGGGTTAAAACAATCTCCAAGGATGTGATATCAATAGTTTGATACTTATATATTGGGATTTGGTTTCTGAAGAACAAAAGCTAATAACTGTGTGTATTCTAGGTTAGTTGGTGATTATTTTATTTATGTGGTCTTGTATGTTGATGATATGTTGTTGATTGTAAAGAATAAGGAAATCATCAAGGATGTCAAAAATAAGGTGTCTAAATTTGATATGAAATATGTTGGTGATTAATTTTTATTTTGGGCATGGAAATTAAAAGAGATAAGGCAAGAAAAAATTTGGTTGAATTAGAGGAAATATATTGAGCTAGTATTGTGGAGGTTTAATATGTAGGAATATAAACTAGTCAAGGTCCCTATTCATGTAGTTGTAAATTTATCTATAGATCAATGTCCCAAGACATAGGAAGAGGAAGAGGAAATGTCTAGTGTTCCCTATGTTAGTGTTGTTGGGAGTTTAATGTATGCAATGGTGTGTACTAGACTAGACATTGCACATGTAGTGGGAGTTTTGAACATGTATATGTCAAAACCAGGGAAGGAGTATTGGACAGTTGTAAAGAGGGTCTTCAAGTATTTTCATGGCACTATAAATTATGGAATTTTCTACCAAGGAAGACTTGGATTAGATAAAGTGTTATATGTACATGGATTTGTTGATGTAGACTGGGATGGAAATATGGATCATAAAATATATACAAGTGGATATGTCTTTAACATATTTGGAGGAGCAAGAGGCAACCTGCAGTTGAACTCTCAACAACAAAAGTTGAATACATGGTAGCCACTCATGAAAGGAAGGAAGCTATATGGTTATAGATATTGTGTTTATGTGTTGGGTTTGTATAGCAAGCTATAAGGTTAGAATGTGATAGCCATAGTGCAATCGTTTTGTCAAAGAACCTTGATTGTGATTATAAAATGAAGAATATTGATATTCAATATCACTTTGTGAGAGACATGGTTAAATACAAGAAGGCTTTGTTGGTGAAGTTTGACACTTTAAATAATTTTGTAGACTCATTTAAAAAAAATGTTAGTACTGAGAAGTTCTCTTGGTGTAGAGAAGCAATGGGAATTATTTCCTTAAATTGGTGATCATGTAATCATTGGGCCCCTTCTATGCAAAGAAAACAACAAAAAGGAGAATGATGGGATTGTGTTATATTGTTTGCATGGTAAGACCCATGCATTTCTTTGTTTTGGAGGGAAAATCCCTCGAAAAAAAATGGTTTGTTTTTGGCTTATTTTTTGGCCAATAGTATTTTGGCCCATTGTAATCTAATTTTGGTTAAAGAATTAGAGTTTTAATATAATCCAGGTAAATGGATTAGGGTTTTGGATGTTGCAGAATCCTATATATTGTATTGTAAATGGTGAACTTAAAACCATGAGATTTAAATGTACAACTCTGGACATTTTTTGGTTTTCTCTGTTAAGGGTTTCTAGGATAAATCTTTGAGTACTACGTGTGAATGTTATTTTTATTTTTTTTAATTTTTATAAAGAATCTGTGTGCATTTTTGTACTGAAAAATGTTTAAAAACTTATTGATGAACCACCAGATCTAAATTTCCCATAGGTACAAAGTTTGAATGAAATCTATATGACAACTTCAATACTCATGTTTCTCCTAAGTCTTCGATCGGGTGAAGTATGATATTTGGTTTAGAATTCCCAAACAAATCACATCCTGGACATTTTTTTTATCCACATGACAGAGTGTTGTGATTCATGCTTATTCACTTAAGCACTTATTCCTTTGTAAACTTGAATATTTTCCATGTCTTAGCGCTAAGCCTCTTTCCTTCTCGTGACCGAGTGTTATAACAGTGGGTTTGTTTACGAGGCTAACACCTCTTATTAACCTT
The DNA here is from genome assembly GCA_000966675.3 of Picea glauca. Lineage (NCBI taxonomy): Eukaryota > Viridiplantae > Streptophyta > Pinopsida > Pinales > Pinaceae > Picea > Picea glauca. The sequence goes on along the minus strand of JZKD02S1673566.1, from coordinate 685,084 downwards.
CATGGTAGTTGTCCATTTTCAATTGATGATAGCCATCGATCTCTCCTTTTAATGGATTGTTAGATCAACCCTGGTTCTAATGTCCCTTCGTTCACAAATTCTCCTTTGGATCATTGATCTTATGGAATGGTCAATGATAAACAATCATAATTTCTCCATAAGACCATGCATTATATCTATGGGTATTTAATACCAAGTCAGGTGTCCCTTACCGATGATCCACACATAAAACCTTTACTAATATTCCTATTCGATATGATATATCATACCCTTTCCTTGGAACCACGATACTGGAGTACCGGGAGTCGGGTACACCGGGTGCTCAATTGATATAGCTAATTTTTTTATCGATGGTTGAGGCCCATTATGGAAACCTGTGCAAAACTCCCCAATCCCAGGAGATCAGGAGATTAGGATGTCGGGGCACCAAGATGTCGTAGTCTTGATGCCACTTGCACTTGGTTTTGTAATTTGTTTGGGCCCAGTAGGCCGATATATCAGAACATCAGGATGTCAGGTACCCGTTTCAACTTAGAACTTAGTTTCAACTGCACTAAGGTCGATACATTGGTGTCTCAATAAAGGATTATGGACTGTTGATCTGGATAAGCTCCCACTCTTGACTTAATATTTTTTGTTGGGTAGACATGGTTGTTTCATGATATCGTTAATGGATCATCGTTAATCCTTTCTTGATCAACGATGGATCTTCTCCATAGAAAAACCTCATTCTCCCCTGACTCAATCGACAACACAGATCTCTAGAAAATCTACGATCATGATTTGTTCTTGGCTTGATTCGATGGTGGTTATTCCTTGACGTTTGAAAATGGATTTTAATTATACTCTTTGAATGTGTTTGATCCCAGTTTCATCCTACACAAAGAATAAATATCTATTTATTTTATCCATGAACTTAACCCCGATCTGCTCTTAAATCTGGTTTAATTGAAGGTTTCTTTCAATTACTTATTCGCCTCCACAAAGTTCATAGGAAATTCATCCCTTATCAATTTCATTCGATGTATTCATTACTTCACTCAACCTTTCATTTAGCAGAGATAACATTTGCACCTCTCGCACAGAGAACCAATTACTATAATATGCAGAGACTCAATTGTTCATTCATGAATTATTCACACATATCCACATTAAAACATACATCTAGTCACAGTATTTTCATTAATTCAATCATTGTACATGCTTCAAGAAATATTTCTCATCCCAATCTATAGTCTGGGATTCTTTTCGACCCTCTCTCACTCCTTTGGCCAAAATCCTCAATAATTGGCCACCCTCTCATTTTTTGGCCTGATTCCTCATTAATTGGCCACACTTACATGCCTGAAGGATTACAATTTATGCATAGAAGATACACTTCCATCTCAACAAAAACAATTCCTAAGAATATACAACTAACTACAACAACAACACTCTCGCTCTTTACAATTGATGAGGACCAATTATATTGAATCCTCCATACTTAATAAAACCAACCTAATCCAACTAATTTTCTCAATTAATCCATTTACATTGTAATTAGGGAAAACAAATCCTATCCTTCTAGAATATGATTACAAACTTAGGAAAACAAAATCAAATCCATTAAGGGAACCCACTCCCTTTAGTAAACTTCAAGATCCCCTTAGTCCTTCTCAACAAGGTTGATTTAGGAGGAAAAATGCTCCTGCATCAGACTCTTAGGGTTAAAAAATTTCATGATCTCATGATCATGTATGTTTCGTTTGTTGAAGTCCTCTTGGATCCAAAATATTATGTTGTTGTCCACTTGCTTTGTTATCCTTTTGTTGTATAATTGCTTCCTACAACCTTCCTAGATCCCAAACTTTATTCTGTTGCTTGCCGATTACCTTGCTGATATAATATCTCTCATCCAATTGTAATTTTTGGTTGACTATCCTTTTCATCTCATGGTATTCCCATATAGACTTCTTCATCATCAGTTTCCATAGAACATCTATCTCAATATCCAACTTTGTTCCTTACTGGTTCATGATACTACTTTAAAATTGTTGCTTCTCCTTTGTTGCTTCTTCACTCTCCTTATTATCTTTCAAGATAGTCGTTTGGTCTGCAACTTCCTGTTGTAGAAAAAATCCATCTTCACAAGATAACCCTATGTCTTGATCTTCAACTTCCTTCACCATGTTGCTACTAAGAATTCTTGAATTTTTTGTTTCTTCTACTATTATGCAGTCTTATCCTCCTTTAGGCTTCTCTATCCATTCTTCCAGTAACCTTAGTTCTTCCTAAAAATCCATCAACATTGTAATTGGATGTTCTTCAATTTCTTCATACTAAAGGTTGTATTCATGTTCCATATCCGCATGGTTCACTGTTATGACAAGTTCTTTCTCTTTTCTTTCAAACTTTGCATAACGTGATTGAAAATGATCCCGATCCTGATCACCTTTAGAGAATGATTTATCTTCCTTCTTTATAACAAACTCTTTGTTATGTTCATCTATAAACACACATCAATATTTAGTTTTAAAAACATATGACCACATGGTCTTGTCTGATGCTTCAGACACCTTCCTCATATGTTGATATGAACTTTCTTGACAGTCCATGAAGCTTTCAACAAGTCTCCCATCAACATATCTACCATCATCCTCTCCAAGGAAGGAACCCTTCTCTAGTTCATAGATGTGAACTTCTTCTTCTGTTCGTTACCTATGCCTAAACTCATATCCTCCGAGTTTCTCTTCCTTCAACAAAGAAATCAACTTCTGCCTCAAGCTCTACCTCAGTTCCCTTACAAAAAATTTCACAATAGGACATTTGATCTTCTTCTTCACATTCCAACCTCGTCTCTTGTGTTCATCACTTTATTGTAGAAAATCCATCACTATACCAAGTCTTTCCTTTAACTCTACAAACTCCCTATCAAATTCCTCTTGAATCATCTACTTTCTATCAACTGTTTTGATATTCTTTTTCCTCTTGCTATGGGTTCTCTCTAAACCTATAACATGACTATCAGTAGTCATATTCATCTCTTCCCTTTTGTGAGCTTATCCTAGCCCAATGTGAGTTGCATCAAGCATTTCCTTTGTATAAATTATTATCACTTACTACTCAACACCTCATTAAGATTTCCTCATGATCTTGACCTTTTGGTATCATAGGTTATCTCCTTTGGAACCTTCTAAGAATCCTCTACTCCTAAGCTTCAAAATTTGTAGGCTTCTGCACTCCAATCACTTTCTCTTGAGAATTGAACTAGTCCTCTTTCTTCAAAAATTATCACAACTTCCTCTTGTTGTGATGTCCTTCTTCCACAAGATTCTTCACTTCTTTGAGAGCCTCACTGACTCTTCTTCCTCTATCAAATATTATCTAGTTGCAATGATGCTACAAATTCCTTTCTCCTCCTACTGCTACCTGCAAAAATAAATTTGTTTCCACCAGAGTTAAGTATAAAAACATAGAAAAATGCCTACAAGATCTAATTTGAGATCTTGTCTTCTCAACATCCAAATTTATCTTTATTGGAATGACCTCAATTTACGCAGTAATTACTAGGGAAATTGTATATCCAATTCCTTTTTCTGTATATCTACAAAAATATGAATTGTTCCTTCGGAATAACTCTAAGATTCGCCTTCAAATTCAGAGCATAATGCGCTATGATACCAAAATTATGACCCAATGGGTCTATCTTTCCCACAATTTCAGAGTTAGAATGAACTCTGTACGATATCTACAATATTTTTGTTTCTCCCAAGTCTTCGATCGTGCCAAGTTTGTTCTCAAGCTCAGAATCCCCAAACAAATTGCATCCTAGACATTCTTTTTATCTAGAGGATCAAGTGTTGTGACTCGCTCTTATTTACTTACGTTCTTCTCCCTTTGTAAACCTGAATATTTTTCCCATCTTGGTCTTAAGCCTCTTTCCTTCTTATGACATAGTGTTCTAACCATGGGATTGTTTTTAGGGATAACACCTCTTATTAACCTTCTTTTCTGTTTGTAATTGATGATAAATGTCGATCTCATATTTTAATGGGTGGTTGGATTGACCCTGGTTCTAATCTCCCTCCATTCACAACTTCGTGTCTGAACTATTTATCTTATGGAATGATGAATTATCAATGGTCATAATTTCTCCACAATACCATGTGTTATATCCATGGGACTTAATACTGAGTTAGGTGTCCCTTACCATCACTCCACACATAAAAACCTTTACCAATCTTTCGATCTGATTTGATATATTGGAACCTTGCATTGGAACCATGATACCGAAGTATCGATTCTTAGGTATACTGGGTGCTCAATTGATATAGCTCACAAAATTGAAAATGGTCAAGGCCCGATATGGAACTCTGTAATTCATATCAAACACAATCCCAGGAGATCGAGAGATCGATATGTCAGGGAACTGGGATGTCAGAGTCTTGATGTCACTTGCACTTCGTTTAGTAATTTGTTGGGGCTTAGTAGGCTCATAGATCGGAACACCAGGATGTCAGGTATCGATTGTGACTTAGCACATAGTTTCAACTGCACCGAGGCCAATATGTCGGTGTCTCAATAAAGGATTATGGGTTGTCAATATGGATAAGCTCCCACTCCATACTTAATCTTCGTCATTATCTAGACTTAGTTGTTTCACGATATTGTTAATGGATGATCATTGATCCTTTCATGATCAATGGTGGATATTATCCATAGAAAACCTCATTCTCCCCTAACTCAATCAACAACATGTTTCTCCAGACAAATATATGATCATGATTAGTTCTTGGCTTGATCCAACGGTGGTTATTCCTCGATGTTTCCAAATGGATTTGAATTCAGCTCTTTGAAGGTATTTGATCCCATTTTCATCCTGCAGACATTATAAAGCTTGATTTCTTTGAGACATATACCTAACGCCTATCTTCTCTTAAATATGGCTCCGTTGAAGGCATCTTTCAATAATGTATTCACCTCCACAAAGTTCATAGGAACTTCATCCCTTCTCAATTTCTTTCGATAGATTCGTTAGTTAGCTCAACCTTTCATTTAGCAGGGATTGCATTTGTGCCTCTCACATAGAGAACCAATTACTAATGCAGAGCCTCAATTTTTCATTCATGAATTCTTCACGCATATCCACATAGAAATATACATCTAGTCACGATATTTTCATTAATTCAATCATTGTACATGCTTCAAGAAATATTTCTCAACCTGATCTACAGTCTAGGATTCTTCTCAACCCTCTCTCAATCCTTTGGTCAAATTCCTCAATAATTGGACACACTCTCTTTTTTTGGCCTGATTCCTCATTAATTGGCCACACTTACATCCCAAAGGCTTACAATTTATGCATGGAAGATACACTCCCAACTCAACAAAAAAAATTCTTAAGAATCTGCAACTAACTACAACAATAACACTCTTGCTCTTTACAATTGATGATGATCAATTAGATTTAATCCTCCATACTTAGGAAAACCCACGTAATCCAACTAATTTTCTCAATTAATCCATTTACATCATAATTAGGGAAAACAAACCCTATCCTTCTAGAATATGATTACAAACTTAGGAAAACACAATCAAATCCATTAAGGGAACCCACTCCCATTAGTAAACTTCAAGATCCCATTAGGACTTCTCAACAAGATTGATTTAGGAGGAAAAATTCTCCCTCTTCACTTATAGACATATTATGACATCAATATCATATGCTATAATTTTCTATTCATCATAGCCTAACACCATTCCCATGCATGACTACCACTAAGCTCTTTCTCTCTTACTAACCAATCACCTAACTTCTTGTATAATATTTCATATTTGTTTTTATTTTTATTCTCTTTATTCATCTTTCGATGTCACCTATGAAAATGGAGTATGAACCTACACACAAGACAAGAAAGAAATTTGAATATTAAAAACAAATGAGCCATTAGTTGATCATAAAGCATGCATAAGCCAAGACATATTCAAGAATAATCAACGTTACATAATATTAATAGAGATGAGATGAAATCATGCATTATCTAAACTATAAAATAATCATTTATGATTGTAATGTACCCAACCACCTCAGTAACTGCTAGGTTGGTGAGATACTCGAAGCTTTTCTTCAATTTCCTTCATTGCACCATGCCTTACATTTATAATACCACATAACTTCTTTTCTCTAGCATATGATAAAGTTATACATGCATAATGACATAGATTCATGCTAATTCATGTAAACAATTTTTTTTTATAAAATGCATAACTAACATTTAAGCACACATATATTAAGCTCATTTTTACACTTTATAAACAACATAAAATCACAAATAATAGAACACTTATCTTTAATAACAAATTACACGAACTGGCTAAACAAAGTTACCAACTTAACGAGAATTGTGACCTCAAAACAAGAACTCTATCCCTTAAAACCCATATTATTGCATAAAAAACATGAAAATCAACCACCAAATCAAAAAGTGGTGCTACCACTAGCACCATTTTTCTATCCTGGGTTAAAATTAAAACTTTTTTCAAGCATAGCCTTAAAAACTCGTATAGACAATTAGACAAACCTTAAAATCAACACCTAAATCAAAAAGTGATACTACATAAAACAATTTTTTTTCTAAACATTAAAATTATAGATATTTATGACCTAATTGAAATTTTGGCCTTGACAACAAATCCCTGTGCAAATGAAAAACTCAATTTTTTTTTTAAATTTACATTTAAAAACAAACAAATAAAAAGGAGAAAATCTTCGCAAATATATATTTTTTTAAATCAACAAAATAACACATTTGAAAAAATGTATTCAAAATTCAATTTAAAAAAAAATAATAATAATTCTAGAGTGCTCTAAAGTTTCCTTTGGGTTGGAGGGAAAACAAATACCAAAAAAATCCACCTTCTTAATTGGAAACAAGTCTGTCAACCTCTCAACAAAGGTGGACTTGCTATCAAGGATCCAATTCTAATGAACACCTCTTTGGGAGGAAAGCTTGCTTGGTGCCTAATCACAGGGACTACATATTGGTGGAAAACAACTCTAATAGCCAAGTATTTCAATTCCTCAAGGTTACACTATCTTGACGCCCCCACTTCCCCTCTCCCTGGTTCTCTTGTTTGGCGTCTCCTAAAAAATGTCTTCCCCCTTATCAAATCAAAGCTCTCTTGGACCCTGGGAAACATAGCACACATAAATGTTTGGACCGACCGTATCTTGGATCTCAACACTTTGAATAGTCAATAGTCTCTCCACCCTCTAAAATTATAGTGCATCTCAGAGGGCCCCTTCCTTCTCAAGTATTTCTGCGACTTGAACTCTGATGAGGACTGGGAAAATTGGAAACCGTCGATCACTCCCAATCATATTAGACCTTTAATTTCCATATTTTTCAATAATTTAGCCGAATGCGCTCCCTCCCATAAATCCCTACCCGACTCTCGTAGCTAGGGTTCAATATTTTTTTATGTCAAAGCCGACTATTCGCTCTTGCAATCTAAAAACTAGGGACCCCCAACATAAAAAATCTTGAAAGAAATTTGGTTCAGTCCCTCCCTACCTAAAGTAAACATTTTATGTTGGTTGTTGGTCCATGGTTAAATTCTAACAATAGAAAACCTTCAAAAACGTGGAATTCAAGGTCTCTCACGTTGCCCCTTTTTCCTCTCAGCGTCCGAGTCTATTTCCCATCTTTTCCTTGAGTGTGCATTCTCTTCCCAAGTTTGGAATCTTATTTACCTCCCTCTTTCTCATTCCCCCCTCACCCCGAGAACTGGAACGATCTTTTCATCTCTTGGAAACAAATATATCCTTGCAACTTCAAAAACAAGAAACAATTCACTCTCCTTTGGAGACAAGTCCCCAAATTCGTCTGTTGGGAACTCTGGATTGCTTATAATCAGGGCATTTTTCATGAAAAGTTTTCTCCTTTGCAGAATATATTCACTAAAGTATGTGGATTAGTCTCTAAAGTCTTCACAACCAAATAAATTAGATTTGACATGGTAGGCACCCTGGAACAGAGTGAAGAAGATTGGATCAAAAACATTCCGGGACCCTCTTCCACAACCCTCACCTCCCCCCCGCAACGAGAAATTAAAAGGTAAGACTGGGAACTTCATCACTGTGAAAATGACTTTCCTCAATGGAAAAGACAACAATCCTCTTCAATGCTTTTCTTTGATGGAGTTGTAGCAGGTAAACTAGGGGCGGTAGGTGCGGCGGGAGTCATCTTCGACTCCGGTGGAAAAAAGATTGCGGATTTTCCCTGGGGTTTGGTGAAGACCACTAATAATAAAGAAAAAAGTCTTGCTTCTTTCATGAGACTCCAAATTGCACACTCAAGAAACATCCAAGCCCTCACTGTGCTTGGATATTCTGAAATAGTTATAAGGGAACTTCTTGAAATCTCAACCTCTGTCATTCAACCCTCCAGTGGTATTCACACACAAATCAAATCTTTGAAATGAAATTTTACCAAAATCCATTTCTTTCATATCCTCTGCTCTCAGAATAAAGAAGCTGATCGCTTAGCTAAATTAGAAAAATTCATAGATCAGGGCCAATTCTATATCAACCAAACTTCCTTGCATGCCCGACTCCCATAACATTCACCAGTTACGTTTACTTCTCTTCACAATTTTGGTCCTATACTTTTTGAACTTTAGATTAGACCTACCCTCCTCCCTTTCTCCCTTCTGTCCTGACTAACCCTTCCTCCTCCCTAACCCCTCCCCCTCCCACCCTCCCACCCTCCCCCCTCGCAGGACCCTTCCTTCCCCCCATTCTCATATGGTTCCCCCTTCTCGACATGCGGCTCCTTCCTCCTGACCACGTGTCTCCCCTCATCATCCCCATGCCATCCTCTCCACCTATGGTTCCCCCTATTAATCTCTTATCTCTTCACTTGTACTCTATGACACCCTTCCCAGTTCCCATGGCGTCACCTCCCTCACTCTTCCCTGTGAGAATTCTCGTTCCCTGTTCCATCAAGAGTATGCAGATGCTTCCTCCCTCGCACTTATGGCTTCTTCTGCTTTCATTTTGTACTTCTACAACGAAATATAGGGAATCCCACTTGCATTATGGTTTCTCTCATTCCGCTTGCATTCTATAATTATACAGTGAAATACAGGGCAACTCAATTATGTGGTATCTCACCATCATGTGGCGGATATCCAGAGCTCCTTGCTCTTGCCAAACCTGTGTCTCAGAGGAACTGAGGGAACAATTTTGTTCTCTACATGTGGTTGTTAAATGTGCGTAAGAACGAACAGACTCTCGTCTCAGATAATTTCAAAGGGAAAATCAAGGGTGGGAGGATGAAGTAACTAATTTGCAGGGTCAATTGCACCAGCAAGAAATCAGGCACAACTAAGAGCTAGCAATTGCACTTTGAGGGATCAACACAAATACAAGGAAAATTGGAGAAATGGCACAACAACTAGTAAATCCTCTAAATCATCCTTAGTATCCAGTGAATTCTAATGACTCAGTTGGGTCAAGGCTTCCTTCAACCTTCCACTCAATAGCAAGCAATGAGCACCTTTTGGCTCCTCCTATGCCATCTTTAGTTCCAGTCTGGCCGAATCCAGCAGAAGGAATTCACCACCAAGAGGATAATCCAACAACATATCCAAAAAATCTTTGGGAGGATCCGGTAGTTTTCCAAAATCATTAGACACGTTTTTTTTTATGAATTGCAAATTTTTGTTAATTTTGTACACTTATGTAGCCATTTTCACATGGCAAATTAGCAGTTCCTTTTGGATTGGTTTTACCAACATATTTAGTATTCAACAGATAATCAGTTTTTCAGGAGAAGAACATAGATTCCATTACTCTACCTTATGCATCTTGGGGAAGCTTTTACTACTTTTTTTAATATAAATCCCAATTGTTTCTATTAAAAAAAATAAAAGTTAAAAAAAAAAGGTGAAAAAGAAACACAACTAAAAAAAAATTAAAAAAAAATAAATTTTCCTATAAAAAACAATAATTTAAAAAAATATATATGTAATTTTTGTAAAACTAAATCATTAAAATGCCTTTAAAACGTAAAAAAAGTGAAAAAAAAAAACAAAAAATACTTCAAAAACGCAAAAAAAAAATGAAAGAAATTCAATAAAAAAGTATCTAAAATAAAAATATTCAAACAATATTAACAAATTGGGTTGGTTGGGCGCTGTGGGTTCCATGGGGGGCAATGCCCAACATCGCCACAACCCCCATGGGCTAAGGCCTAGCCCCACAGGCTAAGGTCTAGTCTTGTGGGGCCGAGCCTTAGCCCGTGGGGGTTGCGGTGATGTCGGGCATCGCCCCCCACGACACACACGACGCCCAGCCAACCCCCGTTTATTTTCTTCTGAGTTGAGTCTACGCGCAATGATGTGATTATATTATCAACTTGTGGTTGATTACATTTACAATACCGATGCACTAGCCTTTTTCATCTAGGTTCACCAGCCTCAAAACACAAGCGTATATACAAAGTCTCTCTGGCCTCAAAATCACACGCTTAATCTGGTGTGCACAAAAATATGAAATTATGTGCACTTCTTCCTTTGGTGCACCATTCTTTCACACTTACACACGTGCGTGCTACATTATGGAATGTGTGTGTTCTTTCTTTGATGCACAATATTCATGCGATCACCAAACTACGGGATGTGCACATAAAAGTGAATCCAAGACTTGATATATATATA
>JZKD02S1673566.1:641557-674318 GCA_000966675.3 Picea glauca | reverse complement strand
TACTGTTGGGGTTCGACCTAGGGTTATTACAAAAGGGTTCATTGCAAACTGGAACTTGTTTTCTTCATTTTTTTTAATCATTTGACAACCAATTCTTAGAAAATCCATTTATTAGAATGAAATAGTTGTTACAATATTCAAACAACAATGTGGTTTGTCCCCATGGATGAAAATGTTGTGTTGAGAGGGTTTCTCATGCTAATTTTCACATATGAACATACAAGTTACCATCTAAACCTGAATATGATACTCCGATAATATAAATATCTAGAAATTGATTTCCCATGAGTTTTATTATATCCCCACACCTCCAGTGATGTGAAATGCTTGGATGAAGAGAAAAAATAAAGTTTTAATGGTTTTTGTGGCTCCAATCACTTGTAGATCTAAAAAAACACAAAGAAAAGAATGAGAAAGCATCTAGTAATGAGGAGAAAAAATGTACAATCAAGGAATGAAAGAATGAAGGTGGTATGGAAGTGTCCCTCTTTAAATCCTAACTCTTCACTTCCCAAGCTACTCGAAGATGAATGGGCACCTAAAACGTTTGTCTTGGATTTCTAAATATTCAATTGCTAGTTAATAATGAAAATAGGAGGGGATGATATATGACCCTATGGAAAGAAAAATAATATTTTTTCTCGGGGATTAGGCCATGCAACCAATAATGAGGTGAATATTCTAGTTGTTCTCCAAGGATTATATATCCTTAGAGAGAAGGGGGTATACTAGACTATAGTTTTAGGAGACTAGTAAATTGTTATTAGAGTGTTGTATCTACGATCCACTTTGAATAATTTTAGGCTTGGATGTCTCACTTAGAGGGTGATAGCTTTGTGACACCAATTTGAATCAATATAATTCTATCAAATCCTAAGGAGGAAAATGTTGGACAACGAAATTACAACAATCAATTACTAAAATCCATGGCTCACTTTATCATCCAAGGATCATGTAAACTTATGAGTTGTTGGCATCATATGTGAAAAAATACAAAGGTCTAATATACAAAAAATGAAGTACTAAAAGTCCTAATGTCATGTTGTAGTTATAAACAATCAACTATGGGCTTCAAATGGAAACTACTTTGATTGTAATCCACCTAGGGTTCTAATTACCATCTCTTCCTGTAGTTTTCTAGAAGGTAGATGGGATTGGTATGATTGCTAATGAAACGAAGGAAATATAAAAAGATAAATAATTGTTGTTTATATTCAAATTGTGAAACTAAACAAAGCAACAACCATCATACTTTTGAAGAAAAACAATGTTTACAACCCACAACATTGATTATTGTAATTAAAAGGAATGCATCAAATTTAGAGTGTTGTCTTAAATAGAAATATTAATAACATTAAACTACTTGGAATGTAAACCAACATCTATAGAAATAGAAGCAACTAGTTAACAAAAATGGAAATGGAAATGGAAGAACAAGGGTTCCTGTTATCTCCCCTTGATTGGGCCATACCAAAGGGAGTTCTGGAACCCAGTAAAACATTACTAGAAAAAAAATGAACTCACTTTTTATTCATGGTCTTCAAAAATTAAATAGATCAAAACAATGATGAAACTCTACTCTCTAAGGTAGTTTGAACTAGTCTACTACACGGGAATGAAAATTAGAAAATGACTAGGAACCTAACTCTTCTATTCTAAGAAATATAAATACTAGAATTGCACTAAAGGAGATATAACTAACTCCACAAACCAACTCTTTATTATTAAGGGTTATTGGCACAGGGGCAGACCCAGGTTTCAATGCTACAACAATGCACCAACAAAACCCTAACTACCGATCCTTTCGTCAACACCTGCGAAGTAGATGAAGTCTCACCCAAGGCAGAGGCAGGGGTGGTTACAGGACTCAAATGTATGCCACCTTAGCTGGGACACAAATATGTGATTGCAATACTTAACAGAGCACTTAGCACCATTAGTTAATCAATATTTAACCACTATCTACTGTGTAGATGGAATAGAGCATCGCATCATTCACTTAGATCTGATGTATCTAAGCACTTATCATAAAGATGTAGATTAAATATAGCAGATTCAAGAACTAAGCATATTCACATAGGTCAGATCTACATTCACATACATCATTAACACAAAGCATAAATAGATCTTTCTATCAATATCAAAGCACTTAGCAAGTAAAGACATAAACACATCAAGGCATCTCACAAAGCAGAGAAACACAACATATATGTGGTTCACCCCCACCCTGGGGCTATGTCCACCAACTGTTCTTCTTTATTATATTCAATTAGTCATCTACATGCACAAATCCACAAAAAACCTACTCCGCATAGGATAGGAGATCTTCGCGCACCTTGCCAGATCCTCCTTCCTCGAGATAGGATTAAGCACAAAGCCTTCTACGGTCTCTTACAATTACTTGCACTTAGCTCTGCAAGTCCCACATAGCATGCAAAAATCACTTACAACTCTTGATCACACAGATCCAACTCTAGCACTTAGTCATTCATTTAGCACTTAACATACTGGCCTCTTCCTACATCGCCTATATATCTATTTATACATTACAAAATAGGCCTAAACATGGGTAAACCCATGGGCTGACATCCCATACTCATTACATAATCCCAAATTCCAAAAAGGACCCAAAAAGGGGCCAAGATTCTGTGATCTCTGCTTCGTCTTGCACTCCATATTCGATAGGCTATCGAAGTCCAAAAATAGGTCAAACTTGACCAAGGATTTCCCATAAATTGGTCAAGGGCCAGCAGGCCCTCAACACTCACCTGTGACTCATCCCAAGTCACTCTAATATGGGTAGTTCTGCTTCAAAATCCTTGAGCTTGTCTTGAGCTGCTTTGATTTGTTGTTGTGCCATGACCTCTTCTTTAGCAAACTCTTAGATGACTGCATCATTGACAGGTCCTTCTAGGCGTTGTTCAGCTGCAACGACAACCTACTCCAGTTCTGCTCCTCGAACTTCGACCTCTGTGAAAAATTGGTAAGCTTTATCTTGTACAGGTTGGAGCCTTTGAGTAACCTCCATAACTTTGCTCTAGATAGTGTGGATCTGCTATTGGGCGGTGTGTTTCTCTTGATATCGCTTCATTATTTCCACAGCTGACAGGGGCTTCAGCTGCACCTATATATTTTCGGCTTGATACTTCGCCCCTTGGAGCTGCGACTCCAATGCTTTCAATTCTGGATTCTTAGTGAGTTGCTCATAGGTCTAGGCATTGCGATTAGTGATTTTCTTGCATTCCACAGCAAGGGATTTTATTTGCTCAACTGGGCTTCGAGTAGTTTCTTCCCTTTGATCCCTTACATCCTGTGGAGTCTTGGGCACTACGCGGAGATCTAAATATATTATGCATTGTTGTAACTGCTAGATAGATTCTGTGAGTTTCTCTACTTGCTGCATGACTTTATAGTTTGCCTTTATTTCTACGAATGTCATAGAGTGAAGTGCTCTACTGACTGCTTCTTTTACTTCAAGTTGATCTGCGAGCAGCTGTTCTTTTCCATGTTGTATCTGTGCTTTTTGCTTCATCGAACTTCGCTTAGAGATCAATATTTTCCTTTTCTGTAGTTTGACACTTCTCTACAAGTACTCCTTGAACTTTCTTCAAAGCCTAGGTGGCTTGTTCTATTTTCTTTTGTGCTCAGTGAAGGCAAGCTTCAACTGTATCAACTAGTCGGTGGAGTTGGACTGGCTCATCTCCCAACTTTGGTTGTCTTGATGGCAGGGGCACAGTGGAGACTGTGCGGCTGGACTAAAGGGCCTATTGTACCCCTCGAAGTTCAAATTGAAGTCTGCCATATATTTATTCCTAATTGGCTTCTTGTTTATCTGCTATTTCCAGTGAAGCATCGTTCGGAGGTGAGGACAGTCTGCATCTTGGTCATGGTGGCTTTTGACTTCTTTCAGGAAGAAGGTTTCGTAGGGGGGAGCCTTCCTCTTCTTCAATGGTTCAACCCTGTCTCTGGGCAATGTTACTTCGTTGGGCCTCTGTTCAGTTTCTACTTCATCACCACCCCCTTGGTCAGGTGACATGGAAGCAATCTTCCCTGAGGTGCTGCGTAAGTTTTGAACCTCTTCAGTCTGCTTTGTTTTACTAGGTCTGGGTGTGTTTTGTTATTATGAGTGTCCTTTGGGCTGTCAAGATCAAATATGTCAGCAGGGTTGGAAAGGATAAGGAGGTCAATGGACCATTCCTTAGTGATCTCTTCAAGATCTTCTTCTGTCAATTTATAATATGACTAGAGTTGTTCTTTATGTGCATCTGCTCACGATGTAATGTAGGTGAAGTGGCAATCTGCGTTGAACTTCATTAAGGGTTAGAACCTATGTAAGGTATTCGGAGTCATGCAAGGCTCGACTTCGATGGCCCGCTTTAGCTGGAGGTAGTATGTATGGAACACAGCATTTGACTGCCACTGTTTGTTCATATCAATGGAATACCAAAGGGTAGTGAACTTCACAGCAAGTGGTTCAAATGGCTCTATGTTTGGGAAGGTCGCTCCTTTTGGCATCTACTAGGAAAAAATGCAATGAGGACCAGGAGCCAACTAAAATGAAATTCATAACCCTGATCCTATGTTTCTCGACAATCTAGTTCCAACTAGTTAACTAGGTACTTTGCCCAGTTCATCTGTAGGCCTTCTGCGCACTTCCTTACGAGATCAATGACAAAGCCATTGACCTTCGTAGGTCGGTTCTTTCTTACTAACTTGTCAACTATTAGTTTACATGTGAGGTTCACTACACCACTCTAGATGGAAGCTACCTTGTAGCCTCTTGTTCCCTTCTAGAAATCGTCATAGGTGTCCTTGATCTTTTGTGCTAGTGTGCGATCTGCAGCTTTTCCTGGGTAAAAGTCCTACGGGTCAGGTCCTTTCATACTCAGGCCTGTGATACTATGGATCAGTGTTGGGTCAACTGTAATGTGACAGTCTATTCATAAGTAGCCACCATGGTAACATGACAGTAGCAACTTGACATAGGCGTTGACTTCCTGGTGTCTTCTGAAATGTGGTATCTTCATGACATTCAATAGGGTGGACTACGTGAAGTCCATAGTCCACTGTTGAGGGATGATCTCCAAGTTTTTCCCTTTAGTTATAGTTAGGTACTTGTATGGGGAAAGAATACCATAGACCTTGCGATCTATAAGGTTGAAGTCATTGAACTTCAATGTTGCAATCTTATCCTGGTTTGTTCGAACTGCGCATATCCCCTTCAAGAGGTACGCAGTAACTATGATGTAGTCAAAATCACGTGGTACACTATCACGATTCACTACGCCAGCCAAAGGTAGAATGTACTCGAGAAATATGGTTGGAATCCATTTTTCATTTGCGAGGTCATCTTTATGCTTGGTTCTCTTTTCCACTGATGGTCGAGATGGTCAGGATCCACGAGCAGTCGATGAAGAAGCTTGCATTGTTCTCGTTGATGAAGCTTGTACACTTGCAGACATCAACATGACTCTTTCAGTCATGAGGTCGATCAGAAATTCTTCAACAACTTTGTCTGCAACGCTCAACTCATCCAACATACACACTCGAGGTTAACAATCTCAGGTTCAGGGAGTAATTTAGATACTGCAACGAGATAGAGGAAAATAACGCAATAATCACTGTGTAAAATCAACAATTCTGTGGGCTCGAATTCAAGGTTAGAAAAAGTGTTCTCGGTTCATGGAGCGATGGGATAAATAGATAAATTGGTAACAGGTCTCTTGCAATGGGTGAGAAGCCTTCATTAACTCTGTTATGTCCGTTATGGTGTGGTCCAACGGTCTGGTGGTGAACCATAAATGCCTTTCTGCTCGTTCGGAGGGTCGACTGAACGGTTATATTTCTTCACCATGGTGAAGTTCCATGTGATGTTGTTCTGATATTCCAACAAAGTTCCAATTTTGCAAATTTTCCTTCTGCGAAGTTCCCTCTGGAACCTTCTATAACTTGTCGATCTTATCCCTCTTCTTACTTAGCTTCCTATCCTTTTTCCCAGTGAGATTCATCTCAGTATGCCTTTTTCCATTCTTATTCTTATCTTCTTTTTGCATAGTTACTTCACATTGTTGATCTTGTTTTCTAAGATTCGAGGGTGATAATTCTTCTTTATCGGAAATAGGTACTTCAATCTTCTGTGGGTTTTCTAGTGTTCTTGGAACTTTCACATACGGGTCTATGGTGTTAAATAGCTTTGATCTTTTCTTTAGTTCTTCAATCAATTGTGCGATCCTTCTAGTCATGGATTCTTTTAACTCTTGCTTCTGCTGTTCTAAAACTTCTTCTTCTTCTTTCCTTATGGCCTGATCTTTTTCAATCCAAGGTTTTCCAAGTAACATGGTAAATGGGGTGTTGTTCTCAATAAATTTAACAATCTCAAAATCCTCTTCTGTCGAATTCCCATTGGCATGCATAGGTATATGGGTGAGCTTTCCACATAGTTTTATCATCTTTCCTCTAAATAAACCTATTCCTCCCAATGAAGGAATCATAGCAGGCTTCCCTAAAAGTTCCCAAGTTATTTTTGTCATGATATTCACCTGTGTTTCCTCATCTATAACACAGTCAATGTCAAAGTCTCCTATTCTTGCTTCAAGGCATTCTTTTTCTTTAAAGACCTCTAATAAACTGATATGTTGGTGATCATTCAGGGTTTCTTTCATATGTAGCAATAGTTTCTCTGATTCTTTCTGGGGTTCTTCCATGTCTGGATCTACCTGAGGGTTTTCTTGTCTCATGTTCATTCTTTCAATCTTAGAAATCATTCTAGGGAAATCCAATAATTCATGGTCCATAGCTTTGCAACAAAGACAACTAGGTCTTCTCCCAGGGAATTCCTTAGCAAAATATCTTGGTTTTCTGCAACTGTAACAGAGGATTAATCCTCTCTTTATTTTAAATGATCCCTGGCCTTTCCTGTACTGTGTGCTAGGATCATGGTAGATAACCTGCAAACAATTATTTCTAGGATCCTACATACACTTTTCAGTCCAAACATTCTTTCTATGCATAGGTATAACATATATTTCACTATTCTTATCAGATCTACTCATATCAAACCTTCTTTCATCTATTAATGCCCTATTTTTCAAGATAGGATAGAATCTATCAAACATACCAAGATCCATACTGTTGAAACAAAAATTTCCACTTATCTTACTTCTACAAAGCACAAAGATTTAAGATCTAGAACTTTTCACTATTCTTACCTTTATCAGAGCATAAAGCTTGCAGATCTTACCTCTTTTCTTCAGATTGGGCTTCTTTATTAAGCACAAAGATTTATAAATTGAGTAGAATACTATGCACTAGAGTGGAAGATCTATGCACAGAGCTTCCACAGTTTCAGTTTGGATCTTTGCACAAAGCTTCTTCTTCCTCAGTTCCCAACAAGCACAGTTTCAGGTCCCAGCAACAGAACCATTTGTTCGCATAGGGGCAGACCCAAGGTTCAACGCTACAACAACACACCAACAAAACCCTAACTATCAACTCTTTCAGAGACACTTGCGAGGCAGATGAAGTCTCACTCGAGGTAGAGGTAGGGGTGGTTGTAGGACTCAGATGTCTGTAACCTTAGCTAGGACACAGATATGTGATTGTAATACTTAACAGAGCACTTAGCACTGATAGTCCATCAATATTTAACCACTATATACTGCGCATATGCAACATAGCATTGCATCATTCACTCAGATCTAATGTATCTAAGAACTTATAATAAAGATGTAGATTAAATCTAGCAGATTCAAGCACTAAGCATATTCACATAGGTAATATCTACATTCACATACATCATTAGCACAAAGAATAAATAGATCTATCTATCTATATCAAAGAACTTAGCAAGTAAAGACATAAACACATCAAGGCATCGCACAGATCAAAGCAACACAACATATACATGGTTCACCCCCACCATGGGGCTACGTCCACCAACTTTTCTTCTTTATTATCTTCAATTAGTCATCTGCATGCACAAAGCCACAAAAACCCTACTCCACATAGGACAGGAGATTTGTGTGCACCTCACTAGATCCTCCTTCCCCGAGATAGGTTTAAGCACAAAGCCTTCTATGGTCTCTTACAATGACTTGCACTTAGCTCTGCAAGTCCCACATAGCATGCACAAAGCACTTACAACTCTTTATCACACAGATCCAACTCTAGCACTTAGCTGTTCATTTAGCACTTAGCATAGTGACCTCTTCCTACATCGCCTAGATATCTATTTTTACATTACAAAATAGGCCTAAACATGGGTAAACCCATGGGCTGACATCCCATACCCATTACATAATCCCAAATCCCAAAAAGGACCCAAAAAGGGGCTGAGATCCCGTGATCTCTACTTCGTATTGTGCTCCATCTTCGAAAGGCTGTCGAAGTCCCAAAATAGGTCAAACTTGACCAAGGATCTCCCAAAACTTGGTCAAGGGCCAACAAGGGTTTCCTACCTAGTTTACTCTTACACCCAATGCAACTAATTGTAGAGACTAATTATTGTTGCTTCAATCTAGTTCTACTTGAAAATATGGTTGATATTATGAGGTTTTGAAGTAATCATGGATTAAATGGTTGTCTCTTTGATATGGAGGCCTATTTTATTCAACATCATGAGTGATGACATGATCCCTTGATTTATTCCCTCTCATTTCTTGATTGAAACATTCTTATAGTTCTGAAGGTGGACCAATTATGGAGGGTCAAATCTCTCTTGGGTCATGTGACTACAATCAATATTTGTAAAATAGTGTTGTTCAATAAACCTTAAGCTACCAACAGAATGCTATTTCTCATTATTTTTGTTATCACATAGATTTTTCAGGAGTCTTGTGTGTTTGTCGTTAATACCTAAGTCTATATTCTTGGTCTGTCTCTCTCTCCTTCTCGCAGGCCAGGACTTAAGAATTTTCCCTTTCAACTGATAAAATTGTTTTTGGTCACCCACTTTTGTTTTTAAGAGCCATGGTTTCCCTTGATGTCATTTCTGAAAGAAGTCTGGACCCCAAGCCCCTCTTTTTTTCTCCAAGGGTGAACACTCGTCTCCTGTTTCCAGTCACTGGTCTCTCTATTTTCCCAGCCCACAACCATTCGTCCAAATCCTTGTTCACGCAGGCCGCAACCATGGACAGAAAGTGAAACATTCAAAGCAACCCATTTCGGGCTTAAAATGCAAACAGGCGAGCACAGTTTTCAATAGTGGAAATCCCCTGTGAAGTTTAGATTAATGGCTCGCAGGCATCCAAAATCTCAAAATTGCACCAAGTATAGCGAAGAGAAAAAGTATGAACTCCTGGAGCCCCAAGCGAGCATGAACCGTATATCTCGAGGGGGACAGTTGGCTACCAATCCAAGGCTTTGAGGAAATGAGCTTCAGAATATTTGAAGTGAGAAGTGTGTAAAGTTCCCGAAGAGTCGAAGCCCAGACTCCCGAAGCAATTATTGACCATTGATCTCAAAATCAACAGGAGCCACTGATCTTGGTGGCAGTACCTCCAGAATCCCCAAAGTTCTTAAGGTCCCCAAGTGAATCTCGGTCATCTAATTAAAGAGGCCACGCATCATCAAATACACCACTTTGTAATTTTTCTACTTCGGAGAATCATGGAAGTCATTTATTGAAAAACCCCCGAAGGGCCGAAGCCCGAAGCACCGAATGCTCGAAGTGTTGAAGCTATCGAAGTGGCTGAAGTCTTGAGCTCCTGAAGTAATCTTGGCCATCTAGGCCAAGGGGGGAACGTGGAGGCAGATCCCTCACTTTGGAGTTCAGAGCTTCGTAGAATCATGAAAGTCAATTATTGAAAAAACCCGAAGGGCCGAAGTCCTGAAGTCCTGAAGAGTCGAAGCCGCTGAAGTGTTGAATTCCTGAAGAGAGGAAGCTGTCGAAGCGTCAAATTTATGAAGTGCCAAAGTCTCCTAAGTGTCGAAGTGTCGAAGCTGCCTAAGTCTCAAAGCCTCCAAAGCATCAAATGGACAAAGTGTCGAAGTACATGGCACACTCACCAGTCAAGACACGTGGCGCTCATTCTAGGTCACTTGGGTGTTGTTAGTGCTCTATAATTTGCCCAAGGTTGTGGGGGAAATCAAAGAGGTAACATCAAACCACTTGGAATCCTGGATCTAGCCATCCAAGACTCAGAGAGGGCTCTCTCTGTCTAATCTAGATTGGTTTGGAATAGGATATTAGGCTAGTTATGATAGATTTGGTTTTGGTTTTTTAAATGCTTGGTTGGAACAACACGGGAAAACCACTGGGCAATGGAGTCAAAGAGGCCAAGGTGATCAATTTTGACTTAAAAAGGCCAAATTAGACTAATTAATCCAAAGTTTAGGTTAAAAAACAAAACCAAAAACTTTTCCATATATCACTTTTTTGCCATACAAACCAACTATTCATAATTTCTTGCCTAAAATGCACTGGAATTTTTACTTGCTTTTAAGTTCACATGTGGGGTACTTGGCTTATGCTTGGTTAGAGTCCAGTGCTTTCTGCCGCCTTCACTATGCATCATGAGCAATAGCATTATGAGAAATCTTCTTTATGCATGAAGTAGATATCAGTCAGAATACTAAGTTCCTATAAATAATAGGGTCCTAATAGGTATAACACGTGTGACCCTTCTTTTCATGACACATCAGCAGTTGTGACATCATATGAAGTCAATATTCCATGTCACCTCAACGATTTTTCCTCCAGGATATTTTTCATGTTTCAATTTTGAGATTTTCGAAGTCCGAAGACCTGAACGGATCTCAGCATTTGATCCGCCGAGGGCCACGTGTCATCAGATCCAAGGCTTCGAATAAATGCAGATGGGGAAATATCAGGTTTGAGATTTAATGATTCCGAAGACCAGAGATCTGAAAGGATCTCAACCTTAAATCTGTGAGGGATAGGAGTCATCAGATCCATAGATCCATAGGATTTGCTTGGAGGCAAATAAAGTTTGAAATTTGAGTTTTCTGAAGTCTGGAGACCCGAAAGGATCTCAGTTGTTGATCTGCCGAGGGCCATGTGTCATCAGATCCAAGGCTTCAAACAAAAGAATTGTGGGAGGGAGAAGTTTCAGATTTGAATTTCCCTAAATCCAAAGACACGAAGGGATCATAGCCGTCAATCTGTGAGGGCCACATGTCATTAGATCTAGTGCTTTGGATAAAAGTTGTTGAAATAAGGTTTGAGATTTGAATTTCCCAAAATATGAAGACCTGAGAGGATCTCAACCATTGATGTATAGAGGCCACACATCATTAGATCCTTAGCTCTGGATAAAAGCGGTAGAAAGCAGAGGAAGTTTTAGGTATGAAAAGTCCTAAGCCCGAATCGCGAAGCAAATCGTGGTCATCGATTTCAAAGGGTGTAGATATGATCCGTCAATCTAAAATTTCCAGAGTTGAGCCATTGGTCAAAGGGCCTCATCCTAGATCGCAAGATCATTGGTCATGCTCCATTTCAGGGTTGGAAGGTGCATAGGATTTAAAATTTTGAGGGCGGGTCGCAATCAGAAACATGGTTTTGAGAAAAGGACGTGTGGCAGCTCGTGGTGAATTGCAGGGGAAAAATTATTTTGGTTTCAAACCACTCTTGGTTGCGCCCGAAATCACGTGTTGGCATAGGGTGATAGCACTAGGTCACATCTAGGAGGGAACCAAAGGAAAAGGAGCTAACGCCTGAAGCCCTGGAGTGCTTGGTACATGGCAACCGTTAGCATAGACATGTGGCACCCATATCAGTCATGACATGTGGCATTCGTATAGCATTGACACATGGCACTCATTTCAAGCATTTTTAGATATTCCTTCAGCCTATTTTCAAAGTGACACATGTCACCTCTGTTTCTGTGTCACATCAACATGGTGACGTCAGGCCTCCACATCAGATCATCCTTTGGGAGGTGTTATTTTTCAGTGCCAAAAGTAGCGCCCCATCCCAAAGCACACTTTTGGCAAATACCAAAGTTTGTGGGCGATTAAGCTTGGCGGTGGTGCCAAATATGATAGGTGCACCTAGATCACATATCACATCCAGATCTACGGCCACGGTCCATTCCAGGGATGCAACATGTTCGGGTGATAATTTTCTTGAGCGGTCCCACAATTGAAACCATGGTATGGCGAAAGTGTTATGTGGCAGAAGGTGGTGAATTGTGGGCTCAAAAGCGGTGTGAAAAAAAACCACCTTTGAGTGGCTCAGCAATCACATGTTTATTTATCATCCTACCCAAGAGAAGCATGTGGCCACCCCCTGAGCATTAAGCCACATTTCAA
This sequence comes from Picea glauca, assembly GCA_000966675.3. Lineage (NCBI taxonomy): Eukaryota > Viridiplantae > Streptophyta > Pinopsida > Pinales > Pinaceae > Picea > Picea glauca. The sequence continues at coordinate 662,048 of JZKD02S1673566.1, read as the reverse complement.
TCCTGAGTAAAGGCATTTAATGAAAATAGAGCCAGTGGTTGAAGCCTCTGCTCACTCCATAAATGGAAGGAATGGAATATCCAGCCGCGGGCATTGAACCGTTATCCCATGGTACCCCTATGGGTAGATTTTCCTGAAGACCCATGCTGATTTGAGATCGCACCTAACAGAGGGATGCACATTTGGTCTGACAGAAGAAAGAATCAACGCAAAGCTTTGATTGTAGGGGCCAGGTCACATTCCTGGTAGTGGTGAATTGATTCGAGTATAAGTAGTTATTTTTTATATTTTTTTAAGGTCATCAATTGGTTGATCGAAGCTCCCTGCATTGTAATAGTTTGATGCCAGAATTGTTCTCTGGTTATGTATCACATTTGAGACTTTTTCATTAATAGAAATCAACCTCTTTTCATTTCTTTGTTCAAATTGTGCTAAAATGCTTGGGCATGGAGGATCCAGTCAAGGGTTGTGTTTCTATTGAAATGTACAATGGTTTGGAAGGAGAAACCTTTGACACCCCTGTTTCCCCTGAATTTGTACAATGGTTTAGACCCATGATCTCAGAAGAATTCCCCAGTCTGGGTCTTACTCCTCCTCCCCCTATTAGATTTGTTTCATTTACATAAGGGGAAACCTCTGTCCCCTCGAGCCCTGTAGTGTTCTCCTGCAACACTCAGTCGTTTCCTTTTTCTCCCAGAAGCACACTTTCGGTCTCACCTATCCAAACTCCATCTCCTCCTAGTTCTCCTCTAGTTCACATCCCAATGGTAGGTGCTAATCCCCCTAGGAACAGAATGGATGCCATAGTGGCTGCTAGATATGCCCCTCTCATTTTGCCTCAGCCTATGAATGCCCTCCCAGCTAGTGGCTATCTTAAGTAGTTTCCTAAGTTCACAGGTGAGGAAGACATAACTGCAGAAGAACACCTTGCAGCCTTTTATATTTATGCAGATAATTATGTCATTGTGAATGAAGATGTATGGATGAGAGTTTTTGTTCATAGCCTTGATGGTGAGGCTAGGAAATGGTTTAGGGCCTTGGCTCCTAGATCTATTGATGGGATTGAATCCCTAGATGATGCGTTCTTAAGACATTGGGGGGATAAAAAATATTTCCTTTACTATATTACAAAGTTTGGATCACTTAAGAAATGACGCAGACCTATTGGCCGTCGGAACTGAGATCCACTCACAAGATCGTTCAGACTCTCCCTTGAGCTAAAGTGACTCCTTCAATTCTCTGCTGGAATCTGAAATTTATTGATCCACAGGTCCTTTTCACAACTCGCAATCTCGCGAGTTCACGAGTCGTGACTCCCAACTCTTCCTTCTCAAATCTGCGATACCCAAGATCACGAAATGTTTATGGCTCCTTCTCTGTCAACACCCTCCTTGCGCAACCGCCGGCTAGGCTTAGCACTAGCACTTCTCGCCTCTCACGCCTTCGCGAGTTCAAAGGTCCAACCTTGGTAACTTTCTTTCCCGAACCCCCGAGAGGCGATGTTGACTTTTCTCCTCTCATTCTCGCTACTCACAACTTCGCGAGTCGAAGGCTCGAACTGTCATTCCCTTATCTTTTGAGTCCCCAAGACGCGAGAGGTGAACGGGGTGTTGAATCCTCCAAATGTGTGATGTGTGTCCGCCGGTCTACTTCCTAGGCCCACCTTGCGGTTCTGCCACATGTTTCCTCCATGCCTCAGCTCTCGGCACTTCACAAATTTTGAAATTGAAAGTAACTCCTCTCAACCTCTGAACCCCCGAACATGCAAAATGCGATGGGGATCCTAATCCAACGGTCCTCCCGTGACCTGGATCCAACGGCTACCTTGTGAACCTCCGAGTTCACAAGATCCCTAGATCTCTGCCACCTGTCCTCCTCCTAGAGGATGGCTGCGATCTTCTCACGGTTTCCCGACTTTGGAACTTTCAGGACAAGAGTCTCGACCTCTTAACCTCCGATATGCCGAAATGCGAAATTTCGACACGTCATCAATGCAGGTCCCAAAAGGAACTTCCTGCCTTTATGAATTTTGGACTTCGTGACTTCGCAAATCCAGAAGCTATGCTCTTAGTTCTCCAACTCATGAAACCCCGAATTGGTCAACAAAGGTTTGACCTCAGTGTCGGTGAGTACACCACCTGTCCACTCTTAGATGGACGGTCCTAATTCCCTTCACATCTTTTCCACTCACAAAGTTGAAGAACTTCCTCTTCTGAACCCCGATGTTTGAATCCCCGATATGGGTGATTTCGTGACACATGTCCTTCCAATCGGATGACTCAAATTCTCTTGCTATTTTGGGACTTTGCCTTTCGCGGTTTTGTGAATCTTGCTACAAGGATTTCGGTTCTTCAACTCATGAAACCCCGAAATGTGGTTTTGTGAGTGATCTAATGGCCCTGATGGCTCATATCCTATGGCTCTATTCTCTCGATCTTGCACTTGATGAATGTTGTCGTAACTCCCTGCTTTTTTGTGAGATCTAACGACTTCTGAAACTTCGCGAATTCTCCATGGAGAACTCCTACCGTCAAATTCCTCCTTGACGATTCCTGCAAAATAAACAAAGTGTTCTTTCACAAAACTTGTCCACCCGCGAAACAATATCTTTGCACCTTCTTCCAATACTTCAAGGCACTAAGCTTCCTAAGCTTTTCTTTGACAACTCGAGTCTTCAAGAAGACTCCTGCATGCACTCCTTGCGGCAACTCTTCAATACTTCCAAGTTTTGAATTCTTCGACTCTGTGCACTCTCTGCGACAACAGTCCTTCAACAATTTTTCTCAGGTTGGGAACACTAAGACTTCACTCAGCCTGCGCACTCCTTGCACAGCTCCTGTGCTTAACTTGCACTTCTGCGAGAATGAGAACAATGTTATCTCTCCTGAGCTTGCAAAGATGAACTCTGACTTCTGTCAATGCACACCTTGCAGACAATTTCACTGCACTCCTTGCAGGAAAACTCTTGCTCAGGAAGAGAAACAATTGAAACTCATTCTTTACTCTCCCTCTCTTCAGATTTCATCCATTTAATATAAAACCATACATTCACACATAAAAACAAATGCATAACAGAGAGTAAACAAGCATATATTAATCAACGTGTGCAACACAAAAAGCAATTGGACACCATGAGTCTGAACTAAAGATCTTTGTATTAATCTAGAACCTCTGTACATGGGATTTTACTCTACACATCTCTCTGCTTCTACTCTCCTATGCTCTCTTGATTGATTATGCTGCTACTCTTATAATGATACAAGTGAGGGTGTCTATATCCATTTTCCCTCCGGCTCCTAAAACTGTCTAATCTAAGAATTCAAAGCTACCTACTTACATTAACTATGCATAAATGCCTCTTAGTCCTTCAGACAAGAGCGGGATGCTCAAGGTCTAATTACAATCTATAAGTACGCCCTTTCTTAACTATTACATTTAAGTTTGGCACATCCCACTTCAAAACATTTCAAACAATTCCTCATGTGCTAAAATGCATTGGCGTTTTCCCCACGGTCGCTTGCTGTTGGCAATGCTCCTGCATCATACTCCCTCGCTTGAAAATTTTCATGGGCTCCTGTCCATGAGCTCTCACACAGTATGTCCATGCTTCTAGATATTTGCTTCATTCTCCCAGCTGGCATCTTCAACTGGATGTCCCTTCCACTTGACCAAGTATTCAAAGTATTATTTTTTGTTGGTCCTCTTGCTAACTCTTTTGTCCAGTATGCTTTCCATCTGTGGTTTCTCTGCAACTGGCATTTGTTTTTTCCACTGAACCTCTGGTTGTTCATCACTTTTTCCTGCTTCCTCATCTTTGTAAGGGTACAAATCTAAGACATTGAATATCGGAGAAATTCTGATCCCATCGGGTAATTCAATCTCATAAGCATTTGCCCCAAATTTCTTTGAGACCTTACATGATCCGATCTTCTTCATCTTCAGTTTGTTATATGTCCCCTTCAGGAACCTTTCCTTTCTTAGATGTGCCAGAATCAAATCACCAACCTCAAATTGAAGTTGTCTCCTATGTTGATCTACTCTGTGCTTATACTCTTGGCTTGAGTTCTGCAATCGCTCCTTCACCTGGATGTTAAGTTCCTTCATCACTTCTGCGAAATCCTCTGCACTAGCACTCCTAGTTGCATCCTATTTTGAATCTCTCAATTCAGATACTCCTCTTGGTTGCATTCCATAAACAATCTGGAATGGACTCTGCCATGTGCTCTTGTTTATTGAATCATTGTAAGCAAATTCCGCCTGTGGAAGAATATTGTCCCACTGACTGTGGTGTTTTGTCACCAAGCTCCTCAATAAGTCCCCCAAACTTCTATTCACAACTTCTGTCTATCCATCCGTCTGAGGATGATAAGTTGAACTGAACGACAAGTTTGTTCCCAGATTTTTCCATAAGGTCCTCCAGAAGTGTCCCAAGAACTTGGTGTCTCGATCCGAGACTATGCTCCTTGGTAAGCTGTGAAGTTGAATGACCTCCTTGAAAAATAGATTCGCAATGTGAGTTGCGTCACTGGTTTTTTGACATGGTATGAAGTGTGCCATCTTAGAAAATCTTTCTACCACTACAAAGATTGAGTCAAACCCTCTTTGTGTTCTTGGTAGCCCCAATATGAAGTCCATGCTGACTGCATCCCACGACCTATCAGGTATGGGTAAGGGTTGATATAAGCCTGCATTATACCTCTTTCCTTTTGAATGTTGACAAATTCTACATCTGTCCACGAATATTTTGACTTCTACTCTCATTCCTGGTGAATAATATGACTCATTTAACTTTGAGAATGTCTTTTCGTGACCAAAATGCCTGGCCAATCCTCCACTGTGTTTCTCCTTCAACAAATTTTCCCTCATGGAGGATTTTGGAATACATAATTGATTGCCCCTGAATAGCAATCCATCTTGGATCATGTACTCTATCCATTGGCTTCTGTCCCTGAGAATTGGATTCTTAGCTGCCTCATACACCTCCTTAAAATCTATATCATATCTGTATATGTCCCTCATCAAAACCCAGTGTTTTGACTCTGAACTCCTGCAACAACAAACATTTCCTGCTCAAAGCATCAACAACTTTGTTAGCAGTTCCAGAAATATGCCTAGTTACAAAAGTAAATTTCTGCATGTATTCAACCCATTTAACATGTCTTTGATTCAACTTCTCCTGTTGAGTCACAAATTGCAAAGCATGATTGTCACTATATAAGACAAACTCCTTGGGGATCAAATAGTGTCTTCATTTCTTCAATGCCTGAATAATAGCATAGAACTCCTTGTCATACGTGGAGTATTTCACTTTCGCTTCATTCAACTTCTCACTGAAGTATGCTATCGACCTATCTTCTTGGCTCAATACTGCCCCTATTGCAAATCCACTTGCATCACATTTTACTTGAAATGTCTTTTTAAAATCCGACAACACCAAAATTGGTTGTTCTGTGATTTTCCTCTTGAATAAATTAAAACTTTTCTCAGCCTCTTCTGTCCAGTGAAAAGACTTGTGTCTCTTCTTCATTGTGTCTATCATCGGTGCACTAATCCCACTGAAATTCTTGATGAACTTCTGATAGAAACTAGCCAATCCATAAAAACTTCTCACCTCAAATATACTCTTTGGCGATGGCCAATTCTTAATTACCTCCACCTTATCTGGATCCATCCTCAATTTATCTACAGAAATAAAAAAACCCAAATAAATGAGCTTTGTCTTCATGAACGAGGATTTCTTCATGTTTATCAACAAATTCTCTTGTTGTAGCCTCTGCATCACTATATCCAAATGTTTCAAATGCTCTTCCTTTGTTTCACTGAAAATCAGTATGTCATCAAGATACACAATGACAAATTTTCCAATGAAATCCTTTAGGACTTCATTCATCAACCTCATGAAGGTACTTGGTGCGTTTGTTAAGCTAAACAACATAAAGAGCCATTCATACAACCCTTCATTAGTCTTGAAGGTTGTCTTCCATTCATCACCTTCTCTCACACGAATCTGATGATATCCACTTTTCAAATCAATCTTCGAAATTTTTTTGGCTCCACTCAAGCAATCCATCAAATCATCCATCCTTGGCAATTGAAATATGTACCTGATGGTTATATTGTTGATTTCCCTTGAGTCAGTACACATCCTCCAGCCTCCATCTTTCTTCGGACTGAGTACTGTCGGAACAACACACGGACTCAAGCTTTCTCTAACCAACCCTTTGCCCATTAAGTCCTGGACCTGTCTTTTGACTTCTTCATTCTCCTGCGGTGTCAATCTGTACGCTGCCTTGTTTGGTAAACTAGCTCCAGGTATGAGATCAATATGATGACTCACACTTCTGATCGGTGGCAATGAACGAGGTAGTTTGTCCACTACTATGTCAACAAACTCTTCCAACAGCTTCTGAACGTATTCTGGTAAATCATCTACCCTTGTACTGGTTAGAACAATTTTAGGCTTCCAGACCACAATGAATTGTGGTTCCTGCTTCTTCTTAACCTCTGTAAGAAGTTCCTTCCCACTCATGAGAAGTACAGCGTTTCTTACTTCAGGTTTCACCTCTTTGTCCTTAATCGGCAATAGCATGTGAGTTCTCCCATTCTTCTCTAGGGTGTATGTGTTCTTCCTCCCATCATGAATCACATTTCTGTCATATTTCCATGGTCTACCCAGCAATAGATGACAAACATCCATGGGAATGACATCACAGAGTATTTCATCTTTATACCCTCCTATTTCAAATTCAACTAAACATTGTTTAGTGACATTTACCTGATGTCCTTTTTGTAGCCACGAAATTCTGTATGGGCTCGGATGTTCAATAGTCTCCATCTCCAGATTTTTTACCATCTCTGTATAAATGAGATTATCTGTGCTACCACTGTCCACAATGACCTTGCATACCCTGTCTTTAGTTTTGCAAGCAATCTAAAAAAGACTGTTCCTTTGCACTGGATTCTCCACCTCCTTCTCTGGCGTCAAGAGAACTTTTCGCATCATCAACGATCTTCCGCCTTCAACATCCTCTGCCTCAACATTCTGCCTCTGTTCTTTGGCAATGTGAGTTTCACCACCTTCTTTCTTTTTATCTGGACATTCATAATACTTGTGTCCATTATTTCCACATGTGAAGCATTTCACCACTCCACCTCTTCCTCTTCCTCTACCTCTAGTACGAGGAAAAATGTTTCCATCAGCATACTAACCTTTCTGTTTGGTATGCTTCCCTTTCTGTGAACTTCCACCTCTCTCAGTTTGAGTTTGAGGTTTCTTCTACTCTTCCTTGGGTTTTTGATTTCTATCTTGGGCAACTGATTTGCCTCTGGGATGATTTATGCCTCGGCCTCTTTGACCTTGTTTTCGGCTCAGCTTCTCTTCATCTTTTAGAGCCATCTTATAAGCATCTTCCACCATTCATATGGTCATCATTCTCATCTCATCCTGAATGTTGTATCTCATACCATTCATGTACCTAGAAAATTTTTCATCATCACTTTCACGATGACCTGCCTTGATGTTCAACCTGTAGAATTCTTCAGTGTACTCCTTTACTGACATCAACTTCTGTCTCAAATTTTGTATTCTCTGAAATAGAGTAATTTGGTAATCCTTGGGAATGAATTTTGCCTTCATATTCACAATCATCCTATCCCAACTCTTGATTTTCTGCTTGCCTTTGTAGCGTCTGCCAGCTTGTAGCTCATCCCACCACAATGCTACATGTCCTTTCAATCTTGTGATAGCATGTTTGACCTTTTTGTCTTCCTTGACATATTCATAGTAAAAATATGTGTCCAGAGCTCTAATCCAGTATAGAAGCTCTTCGACATCCATGTTTCCTTCGTATACTGGAATATCCATTTTTGCCTTAGCACCCATTCTTGCAACAGCCCTTATTAGGCATTCATTTGCTGCATCTTCTGCTGCAACTTCTTCTCTTTCATGTCCAGCTTCATCTTCACTTTCAGACTCACTGACATCTCCAACACCAGCTGTGCGCCTTTGTGTTGTCTCCATATCCTCAAGTTTGGCATGTATGTCACGCATCTCTCTTTCCATGGCTAGATTTGGCACCTGCCTACCCATTCCTCTAAGCATTTCTCTATCCTCTAGCAGATCGAGTGTTTGTCTGTCCCTTCTTCTCGGCGACATGGTGAATCTTCCTTTTCCCTGCTACAGAAAGCAAAGAAATTTTTCTGCGCTCTGATACCAAAAACTGACGCAGACCTATCGGCCCTCGGGACTGAGATCCACTCACAGGATCATTTAGACTCTCCCTTGAGCCAAAGCGGCTCCTTTGATTCTCTGCTGGAATTTGAAATTTATTGATCCATAGGTCCTTTTCGCAACTCGAAATCTCGCGAGTTCACGAGTCGTGACTCTTGACTCTTCCTTCTCAAATCCACGATACCTGAGATCGTGAAATGGTTACGGCTCCTTCTCTGTTAGCACCCTCCTTGTGCAACCACCGGCTAGGCTTAGCACTAGCACTTCTCACCTCTCGCACCTTCGTGAGTTCAAAGGTCCAACCTTGGTACCTTTCTTTCCCGAACCCCCGAGAGGTGATGTTGACTTTTCTCTTCTCGTTCTCGCTACTCACGACTTCGTGAGTCGAAGGCTCAAACTTTCATTCCCTTATCTTCCGAGTCCCCGAGACGCGAGAGGTCAATGAGGTGTTGACTCCTCCAAACATGTGACATGTGTCCACCAGTCTACTTCTCGGGCCCACCTTGTGGTTTTGCCACGTGTTTCCTCTGTGCCTCGGCTCTTGGCACTTCGTGACTTTTCCAATCGAAAGTAACTCCTCTCAACCTCCGAACCCCTGAATAGGTGAAATGCAATGGGATTCCTAATCCAACGATTCTCCCGTGACCTAGATCCAATGGCTACCTTTAAGCCTCACGATTTCACCACTCACAAGTTCGAGCACCCAATATTTGGGCTCTCACCTTGCGAACCTACGAGTTCGCGAGATCCCTAGATCTTTGCCACCTGTCCTCCTCCTAACGGATGGCTGTGATCTTCTCGCGGTTTCGCGACTTTGGAACTTTCGGGACAATAGTCTCGACCTCTTAACCTCCGATATGCCGAAATGCAAAATTTCGACACGTCATCAATGTAGGTCCCACAAGGAACTTCCCTCCTTTCTGAATTTTGGACTTCGCGACTTCGGGAATCCGAATTCTATGCTCTCGCTTCTCCAATTCACAAAACCCCGAAATGGTCAACAAAGGTTTTCCTCAGTGTCAGTGAGTACGCCACTTGTCCACTCTTAGATGGATGGTCATGATTCCCTTCACAGCTTTGCCACTCATGAAGTTAAAGAAATTCCTCTTCTGAACCCCGATGTCTGAATCCCCGATACAGGTGATTTCACGACACGTGTCTTTCCAATCGGATGGCTCAAATTATCTCGCTATTTCGGGACTTCGCCTTTTGTAGTTTTGTGAATATCGCTACAAGGCTTTCGGCCCTTAAACTCAGGAAACCCTGAAATGCGATTTCGTGAGTGATCTAACGGCCCTGATGGCTCAGATCCTACGGCTCTATTCTCCCAATCTTACACTTGACGAATGCTGTCGTAACTCCCTTTCTTTTCTGTGAGATCTAATGGCCTCCGAAACTTCACGAATTCTCCACGGAGAATTCCTACTGTCAAATTCCTCCTTGACGATTCCTGCGAAATAAACAAAGTGTTCTTTCGCAAAACTTGTCCACCCTCGAAACAATATCCTTGTGCCTTCTTCCAATACTTCAAGGCACTAAACTTCCTAAGCTTTTCTTCGACAACTCAAGTCTTTAAGAAGACTCCTGCACACACTCCTTGTGGCAACTCTTCAATACTTCCAAGTATTGAATTCTTCGACTCTATGCACTCTCTACGACAACAGTCCTTCAACAATTTTTCTCAGGTTGCGAGCACTGAGAATTCACTCGACCTGCGCACTCCTTGCACGGCTCCTGTGCTTAACTTTCACTTCTTCAAGAATGAGAACGGTGTTATCTCTCCTGAGCTTGCAGAGACGAACTCTGACTTCTGTCAATGCACACCTTGCGGACAATTTCACTACGCTCCTTGTAGGAAAATTCTTGCTTAGGCAGAGAAACAATTGAAACTCATTCTTTACTCTCCCTCTCTTTAGATTTCAACCATTTAATATGAAACCATACATTCACACATCAAAGCAAATGCATAACAGAGAGTAAACAAGCATATATCAAACAACATGTGCAACACAAAAAGCAATTGGACACCATGAGTCTGAACTAAAGATCTTTGTATTAATCTAGAACCTCTGTACATGGGTTTTTACTCTACACAACTCTCTGCTTCTTCTCTCCTATGCTCTCTTGATTGATTATTCTGCTACTCTTACAATGATACAAGTGAAGGTGTCTATATCCGTTTTCCCTCCGGCTCCTAAAACTGTCTAATCTAAGAATTCAAAGCTACCTACTTACATTAACTATGCATAAATGCCTCTTAGTCCTTTAGATGAGAGCGTGACGCGCAAGGTCTGATTACAATCTATAAGTACACCCTTTCTTAACTATTACATTTAAGTTTGGCGCATCCCACTTCAAAACATTTCAAATAATTCCTCATGTTCTAAAATGTGTTGGCGTTTTCCCCACGCTCGCTTGACGTTGGCGATGCTCTTGCATCAAGAAAGAAGAAGGGGAATCTGTTTCTAAATTCTCAAAGAGGTTTAATAAAATGCATAATAAAATTCCTATGGAGATTAAGCCTACTCAAAGCTCTGCCAAGATTACTTATGCTAGTGCTTTCGACCCTGAGTTCTATATCCTGTTGAGAGAAAGAAGAGCTACCTCCTTGACTCATATGCAAGATGCATCCCTTGAGGTAGAGTCCAGTATATTGACAGTTGAAAAACTTAGGAGTAAGGCTTATAGAGACAGAAGAAAAGGGAGGGCCGAAGCTTCAACCTCCGGTTCCTCTGCTGGCGACCCTCAAGTAGATGAACTGACCAAGATGGTAAAATCGCTTTCAGCTGAGGTGGAAAGGTTGAAGTTGGAAGGAAATAAGAGCTATAGGAATCCCCAGAATTCTGATAATAGGGGTAACTTCAAAAGACCAAATAATGCCCCTCAGATCATCCAAATAGATCAAAGAAACATAGATAGGGATGATCATAAAATCCAAGCTCCTCTCCAAAATAACCTAGTTACTGATGAAGAAAAAGAGGAAGAAGATGTTGACCTTGAAATCCATTGTCTTGGAGACACCTCCTCATTTCCTCATCTAACCCAATATGCATATGAAGAGTCTCTCATGAATAGCCAACTAAATGATTTGATCAAGGGGGAAAAGACCAACAATAATCCAAATAGATATAGCCTGAGGTCTAAGAAGAAAGAAGGGAATATTGATATTTTTGATTAGCTTGCTAGAGAAGATAATCTTGCTAAATATGTGGTAGGAAATAGTAAAGAAAAGGAGGCATAAACCCCCTAACTAGTGGTCAAAATCCCTATCCCAAAAGTGAAGGAGATTTTGAAGCCTCCCTTCTCTTTTATCTTTGAGCATGAGATTCAAAATATTAGGATCCTTATACCTCTATCAGAGTTAGTCAAGCATGAGGATTTCAAAAGGTGTCTCTCCAAAATGTTACATCCCAAACCTTCATCTCATTCCACAGACTCAATCAACTTCCAAGATGAAAATCCATATGTCATACTAGGGCCTTTGGTAGAGGATAGAGATGATTCCTAACCTCCTTTTTATATGTCATTGAATATTCATGAAAAAGTGTTGCACAACTTCCTGATGGATTCAGGAGCATCTCACAATATCATGCCTAAGATTGTCATGGATGAACTTGGGTTGGAAGTTAGAAAATCTTACCATGACCTGTATTCATTCGATTCCAGGAAGGTGAAATGTCTCGGGGTTATTAAGGACATGGTTCTCTCCTTGTTTCAATTGCCAATGAAGAGTGTGGTCATGGAAATTGTGGTAGTTGATGTCCCCCCTAAGTTTGGGATTCTCTTCTCTACATCCTGGATTAAAATACTAGGTGGAACTTTGCAAATGGATCTTTCATATGCCACCATTCCTGTGTTTGGAGGGGAACATAGAAGGCTTTATAGGGAAGCACAAATTTCCTACATTATCAATGATGAAGCAAATCCCATCAAATACCCTATTTTCTCAGTCAATACTGATTTAGGAACCATTATATTCCAGCTCTCTGATGTTCCTCAACCACCTATTGATATAAGAAGGCAGCCCATTACCTTTTGTGAATATCCTTCCCCCAAGACCTCTGTTTGGAAAACGTTTTTTGATGGAGCCTCTTCTAGGGAAGGTGTTGGTGTTGGAGTGGTTTTTATTTCCCCTACCCAAGAGACCATATTTTTGTCCTGCAAGTTGGAATTTGAAACAACAAACAGTGTGGCAGAATACGAGGATATTGTCTTGGGTTTGAGAGCTGCCAAAGACATGAAAATTGAGGAGTTGGCAGCATTTGGAGACCCTGAGCTGATTGTTCATCAAGTCAAAAATATGTATCAGGCTAAGCACCCAAGGTTAAGGGCCTATAGAAATGAAGTATGGGATATGATCGACATTTTCTTCTTGGATTTTAACATTTAATTTGTTCCAAGGGAGGAGAACTCTATGGTAGATTCCTTGGTGGTCTCAGTGAGCAATTTCAAGGTCCCTTTGCCCCAAAACTCAAGTATGAGGTGGAGATAAAATACAAACCCTCTATTCCTGACAATGTCAAGCATTGGAAGGTCTTTGAGGATGATATTGAGATAAAGAAGTTCCTTAAGACTGTGGATGAATTTTCTGATATGCATATTGATCAGGATCAGGATGTTGAAGAAATCCCTCATATTGATGTTTTTCTAAATAAAATTGCTCATCATCATATTGTTCAGTTGCCTAGCAAACATATTCCAAAGAGGCTGGTCCATTTGGAGAGATTGTTTGACATAAATGATGTTACTATAAAGTTTGAAGGAGAAACGGAAGAGGCTGATGTGACCGAATGCAATCTGGGAACAAAGAAGGACCCCAAATGGGTCAAGTTGTCCAACAACTTATCAAAGGAACATAGGGATGAGTATGTCAGGCTTCTGAAGGAGTTTGCTGATGTATTTTCTTGGAAATACGAGGATTTGAGAACATATGACACCAGCATCATTGAACACAAAATCCCTTTGAAGGAATATGCCAAGCCTTTCAATCAGATGCTAAGACAGATAAATCCCATGCTGTTGTCGATTATGGAAAAGGAGGTGAAGAAGCTGTTGGATGCACAGATCATCATCCCCTTGAGATTTTATGAGTGGGTGGCTAATTTAGTGCCTGTGAGGAAGAATAATGGGGAAATCAGGTTGTGTGTTGATTTCAAGAATTTGAACAGGAGCTCCAATAAACATAACTTCCCCTTGCCGAAAATGGAGCACATTTTGTAGCGAGTGACTGGTTCATCTAGGATGTCTATGGTCGATGGTTTCTCCAGGTACAATCAGATCTTTGTCTTGCCTGAAGATAGAGAGAAGACAACTTTCACAACTCCTTGGGGCACATTCATGTATTCTAAAATTCCCTTTGTACTGATGAATGCATGAGCAACCTTCCAGCGAGCGATGGACATTGCCTTCATTGGAGAAGATGAAAAATTTGTAGTCATCTATCTGGATGACATTACAGTATTCTCCAGGTATGATAAAGAACATTGTCATCATCTGAAGAAGGTTTTCCTGAAATGCAAAAGGTTTGGCCTCTCTCTCAATCCTAAGAAGTCTTTGTTTTCCATGCAAGAGGGAAAATTGTTGGGGCATATTGTGTCATCTGAAGGGGTGAAGATTGATCCAAGCCGAGTAGAGGCCATCTAGTCCTCGTCTTTTCCTAGATCTAGGAAAGAGATTCAATCTTTCTTGGGTAAAATCATTTTTTTGAGGAGGTTCATTTCTAATTTTGTTGAGTTGGTTAAATACATTAAAACCATGCTCATAAAGGGGAATGAAGTGAAGTGGACTGTTGAGTCCATAAATTATTTCAACAAGATCAAGAGGGCGTTGACTGAAGCACCTGTGCTCATCAACCCTAACTATTCCAAGGAATTTCTGATTTTTTCTTTCGCTTCATATGATACATTAGTTGTTGTTTTGCTACAAAGAAATACAGAAGGGCTGGAGCAACCTATTTTGTTTTTCAGTAGATCATTGAGAGATGCAAAAACACGATATGATATCATGGAGAAGCAGGCTTATGCTTTGGTGAAAGCCCTCAAGGATTTCAGAATCTATATTCTTCACTCAAATATTATTGCATATGTCCCCTCGGCCTCAGTAAAGGATATAATGATCAAGCCTGATATATATGGGAAAAGGAGCAAGTGGATTGCCAAAATTTTAGAGTTTGGCCTAGAAATCAAACCCACCAAATTGGTGAAAGGCCAGGGTTTATCCAGGTTATTGGCCGAATCAAATTGCAAGGCATTGGGAGTTAATTTCATGAATGTAGACTCAAGAAATCAACAAACTGAGATTGTTGGTGAGGACTCTCATGTCAGCCCCAACTTAGTAGAATTCCCTTGGTATAAATACATCATATACTTCCTATAGAAGTTGAGGCCTCTGGATGGTTTGGAAAAAAACAAGGTGAGAGCCTTGAAGATGAAAGCAATCAAGTATTGTATCATTGATCAAATTTTGTACTGTAAGGACCCTCTAGGAGTTCCATTGAGATGTGTGGACCCACAAGAAGCCTAGAAAGACATGATTGAATTGCATGACATCCCATGTGGGGGGCATCATTTTTGGAGGACCACAACTTATAAGGTCCTCAGAGCTGGGTATTTCTGGCCCAGTCTATTTACTGATATTTGTGCAAAGATCATATCTTGTGCCAAGTGTCAAAAGTTTGTTGGAAATCAACAGCTCAAGTCTTTTCCTTTGAAACCTATAATGGTTTCTAGACGTTTTCAACAGTGGCGTTTGGACTTCATTGGAGAGATCCACCCAGCCTCAAGTGGCCAACATAGGTGGATCTTGACTGCGACTGACTATTTTACCAAATGGATAGAAGCCATCCTTACAAGGAGCGCCTCCCACAAGGTGATCATAAATTTCCTTGAAGACATCATCTCCATATTTGGTTGTCTAAGAAGAATTGTTACAGACAATGATGCCTCTTTCAGAGCTGAGCCATTAATTAATTTTTGTGAGTAGTATGGGATCACACTAGTCCATTCTACTCCCTACTACCCTCAAGGAAATGGTTTAGAAGAGTATTCTAACAAGAGCCTCATAAATATCATCAAAATAGTTAGAAGACAACAAGAAGGCCTAGGATTCAAAGTTGAAGTTTGCATTGTGGGCTGAGAAAGTTACAACCAAAAGGTCACTGGGCATTTCCCCCTTTCAGTTGGTGTATGGCGTTGAGACAATTTTTCTTTCTTAGCTTGATTTTCCTATGGCAAAGTTCCTCCAGGACTATCAAGGAGAACCTAATGACATTTTTTAGGAGGATACTACAGCTAGTAGAAGTGTAGTAGACCAAGGAGCAGTTGATGGATAAGGCACATGATCATCAACAGAAGATAAAGAGAGCCTTCGACAAGAAGACAAGCAAGGAAGATTTTCAACTGGGGGATCTGATGCTCAAATGGGATGATCCCAAGCAGGACAAAGGAAAACATGGTAAATTCGAATCCCTATGGATTGGTCCCTTCAAGATTTTTGAAATATTTCCCAATAACACTTATAAGTTGCAGAATTTGGAGGATTCTGAAGTTTTAGGTGGCCCTGTCAATGGGCATTTTCTGAAGAAATTTTTTGTTTAGGCCATGAACACATCCCACCATTGTAAATACCACTCCCTTTTTGTTTTAATTTTTAGTTTTTTTTGTTTTTGTAAGAGACTCCATAACCCAAAGTTAAGGCATTGGAGTTGTGTGTTCTTGGCCGCTCGCAGGGAGCATGCCATCCCCTATGGAGCCAAATATTATCACATAGAGTTTTCAGGAGTCTTGTGTGTTTGTCGTTAATACCTAACTCTGTATTCTTGATCTGTCTCTCTCTCCTTCTCTCAGGTCAGGTTTTAAAACTTTTCCCTTTCGACTGATAAAATTGTTTATGGTTTCCCCCCCTTTTTTTTAATCACCCTGGTTTCCCTTGATGTCATTTCTGAAAGAAGTATCGACCCCAAGCCCCTCTATTTTTCTACAAGGGTGAACACTCATCTCATGTTTCCAATCACTGGCCTCCTTGTTTTCCTAGCCCACAACCAATCGTCCAAATCCTTTTTCAAGTAGGCCACAACCATGGACACAAAGTATAGCATTCAAAGCAGCCCATTTTAGGCTTAAAATGAAAACAGTTGGGCTCATTTTTCAATGGTGGAAATCCCCTATGAATTTCAGATTAATGGCTTGCAGGTGTCCGAAATCTCAAAATTTCACCAAGTATAGCAAAGAGAAAAAGTCTGAAGTCCCAGAGCCTGAAGAGAGCATGAACCATAGATCTTGAGGGGGATAGGTGGCTACCAATCCGAGGCTTCGGGAAAATGAGCTTCAGAAGATTTGAAGTGAGAAGTGTGTAAAGTGATCGAAGAGTTGAAGCCCAGACTCCCAAAGCAATTATTAATCGTTGATATCAAAATCAACATGAGCCGTTGATCTTGGCAGCAGTACCTCTAGAAGCCCCGAAGTGCTTAAGGTCCCCAAGTGAATCTCGACCGTCCGATTCAAGAGGCCACACATCATCAAATCCATCGCTTCATAATTTTTCTACTTCAGAGAATCATGGAAGTCATTTATTGAAAATCCTTGAAGGGATGAAGCCCAAAGCGCCAAATGCCCAAAGTGCCGAAGCTGCCAAAGTGGCCAAAGTTCCGAGCTTCTAAAGTAATATGGGCCATCCATGCTAAGGGGGGCACGTTAAGGTAGATCCCTCGTTTTGGAGAATCATGAAAGTTAATTATTGAAAAACCATGAAGTTCTGAAGCCCGCAATGTTGAAGGGCCGAAGTCCCAAAGCCCCGAAAAGCCGAAGCCACTGAAGTGTCGAATTCCCGAAGAGCTGAAGCCGCCAAAGCGTCGAATTCCTGAAGTGTCAAACTATCCTAAGTGTCGAAGAGTCGAAGCTGCCTAAGTCCTGAAGCCTTCGAACTGTCGAATGGCTGAAGTGCCGAAGTACATGGCAGACTCACCAGTCAGGACACACGGTGCTCATTCCAGGTCACTTGCGTGTAACAAATGTGACCCTTATTTTCATGACACATCAGCAGCCATGACATCATATGATGTCAAGCCGCCATGTCACTTCGAATATTTTCCCTCTTAGAGATTTTTCATGTTTCACTTTTGAGATTTATGAATTCCTGAGACCCGAAAGGATCTCAGCCATTGATCCGCCGAGGGCAATGCATCATCATATCCAAGGCTTCAGATAAATGCAGATGGGGAAATATCAGGTTTGAGATTTAATGTTTCCAAAGTCTGGAGACCTGAAAGGATCTCAGCCGTCAATATGTGAGGGTGACACGTCATCATATCCATAGCTCCAAAGGATTTGCTTGGAGGCAAATAAAGTTTGAAATTTCAGTTTTCCAAAGTCCGGAGACCCGAAAGGATCTCAGTCGTTGATCTGTAGAGGGCCACACGTCATCAGATCCAAGGCTTAAAATAAAATCATAGGGGCGAGAGAATTTTGATATTTTAAATTCTCAAAATCTGAAGACCCGAAGGGATCGTAGTCGTCGATCTGCGAGGGCCACGCGTCATCATATCTAGGGATTTAGATAAAAGCTGTTGAAATAAGGTTTGAGATTTGAATTTCCCGAAATCCAAAGACCCGAGAGGATCTCATCCATTGATATATGGAGGCCATGTGTCGTTAGATCCTTAACTTCAGATAAAAGTGACACAAGGAAGAGGAAGTTTGAGGTTTGACAAGTCCGAAGCCCGAATCACAAAGCAAATCACGGTCGTTGA
This sequence comes from Picea glauca, assembly GCA_000966675.3. Classification (NCBI taxonomy): domain Eukaryota; kingdom Viridiplantae; phylum Streptophyta; class Pinopsida; order Pinales; family Pinaceae; genus Picea; species Picea glauca. The sequence continues at coordinate 644,073 of JZKD02S1673566.1, read as the reverse complement.
TTTCAGAGGGTGTAGATCTGATCCGTCAATCTAAAAGTGCCAGAGCTAAGTCATTGATCAAAGGGCCTCATCCTAGATCACAATATCAGTGGTCACGCTCCATTGCAAGGTCAGAAGGTGCACGAGCTTTAAAATTTTGAGGGTGGGCCACAATTAGAACCATGGTTTTAAGAAAAGGACGTGTGGCGGCTCATGGTGAATTGTGGGGGGGGAAATAAGTTTGGTTTCAAACCACTCTTGGTCGTGCCCGCAATAACGTTTTGGCATAGGGTCATAGCCCTAGGTCACATCTAGGAGGGAGCCAAAAGAAAAGGATCTAACGCCCGAATCCCTAGAGCACTTGGTACGTGGCAACCATCAGCGTAGACATGTGGCACCCTTTTTAGTCATGACACATGGCTTTCGTCTAGCACTGACACATGGCACTCATTTCAAGCATTTTTAGATATGAATTCAGCCTGTTTTTGAAGTGACACATGTCACCTCTCTATCTGTGTCACATCATCATGGTGACGTCAGGCCTCCACATCAAATCATCCTCCGAGAGGTGTTATTGTTCAGCTCCAAAAGAAGCACCCCATCCCAAAGAACACTTTTGGCAGATCCCAAAGTTGGTGGGCAATTAAGATTGGTGGTGGTGCCAAATCTGGTAGATGTGCCTAGATTGCAGATCACGTCCAGATCTACGACCACGGTCCATTGTGGGGATGCAACATGTTCAGGCAATAATTTTCTTGAGCAATCCCGCAATTGAAACCATGGTATGGCGAAAGTGCTACGTGGCAGAAGGTGGTGAATTGGAGACTCAAAAGCAGTGTGAACCAAAACCACCTTTGAGCGGCCCTACAATCACATGTTTATTTAGCATACTATACAAGAGAAGCATGTGGCTGCCCCCTGAGAATTAAGCCGCATTTCAATATCAAGAAAAGGCAGTTAATGAAAATAGAGCTGGTGGTTGAAGCCTCGGCTCACTCCATAAATGGAAGGCATGGAAGGTTCAACCATGGGGACTGAACCGTCAGCCCATGGTACCCCTGTGGGCATATTTTCCTACAAACCCATGCCAATCTGAGATCGTTTCTAATAGAGGGATGCACGTTCGATCTGACACAAGAAAGCATTGACACAAAGCTTTGATTGTAGGGGATAGGTCACACTCTTGGTAGTGGTGAATTGATTCGAGTATAAGTAGTCAGTTTTGATATTTTTTTAAGGTCATCAACTAGTTGAGTTGAGCTCCCTGCATTGTAATGGTTTGATTCCAGAACTGTTATCTAGTTATGTATCACATTTGATACTTTCACATTAATAGAAGTCAACCTCTTTTCATATCTTTGTTCAAACTGTGCTAAAACGCTCGGGCATGGAGGATCCAATCGAGGGTTGTGATTCTATTGTAATGTAGGTTTGATTACAGTAGTGTCTTAACTAGTTTTATTCAGCTTCTTTGTTGTATTATTTCTCCTCACACTAAAGGACTCGGGCATGGAGGATCTAGTCGAGTGGTCTTAGTTGCATTATGATGTAGGTTTGATTACTATGATGTTGTGACTGTGTTACTTTGACATATTTCAGTGTTTGAAGCTTTGAGTTCAAGAATGTTCTTGAGCCTAATTTTTTCTTCACCTAGCTTCTTGAAAGCTGGATGCCATAGCTGTTTTGTTTACCTCTCTTGCTAAGTCTTCCATCTACTCACCTTTAAACTCAATTTATTGACTGAAGTTAATGAGGCCCTTACTTCCTTGTGCATTGCTTGTCTAGTTCTGTGTTGAAATCATTCTTGTATCGAGTTTATTCCATTTGACCTCCACTCATAAATCAAACATCCACCAAACACTATGATGGGTACTAGGCTTATCCTCTCGCAATCTGAGGGTGACTCTCAGTGCTAACAATTTCAATAGATCATAATCAACTCAAATTCTAAGACCTTACATTCATCATAATCTTCTTGAAAATAAGACAACATATTCATTTAAATAAACATATGTCAATAACATATATCTTGGACATTACAGAAAGAGTATTTGAGAAATTCTAAGGTCACTAATGATATTAAATGATGGCGATAGCAATAATACATGTCAAAAGAATGGGAAATAAATAACAATCCTAGGTATCATCATTACCATCCAACTAAAGAGTCGATCACATCTATGCAACATACACAAATGAAACCAAAATTGGTGACAATCACTCCTCATCTTCTGCCAGGGTTTTTCTCTGCATATCTCTCTAAGTTCATATATCATAAAGTGTGTAATGGAATCCTTGATATTATTGATCCGGATTATTTTCGACACGAAATGGGATCGGAGATATAATAAAGAAATTCACAGAGATATCGCAGATATTCAATAATATAACATAAATGTATCAGAGATGCAACCATAAACAAAGATATACAGTAATACAAAATTTCTATTAATGAAAGAAATGTACAGAGACTATAAAAATACAGAGTGAAAGACTCGCTAGAATGGTGGCAGCTTATCTTTGAGAAGAGATGTGAC
>JZKD02S1673566.1:590185-601836 GCA_000966675.3 Picea glauca | reverse complement strand
ATCATTAAATCAATGCCTCGAAATAGTTCTCTGTGGAGTTTTATTCATAAAAGATATCAATAATACAAAACATCTCAGCAAACCAATTGACTAAGTATTCAGAAATGAAGCTTGTCAAAAACAAGGATTAAACTCCCATGAATCCAATAGACAATTTTGGATTACATATGAAAGTCAAATATATGGTTGTAAATACTCCATGATCATATAAGAAAAGTGTTGGAAGATTACAAGAGAAACACTCAATAACTCAACCTTATGTTCAGTTCAGAAATATGAACAAAGATCCTTGAGAAAGTGGTGTAGAAGAAGAATAATAATAGAGAAGATGGATATATTTGTTTGTTGATCCAAATATTGGATGCCCGTTGATGGATAGACCCTTATGTTCTTATCTTCTTCTCTAATAATGTGACCTTCTCTAACCCTTTGGTGAATCCCTTTCTTGTTTTTTAAAACCGTCTCTTCTAACTTCTTGAGTAGTTAGGGATTTCTCTTTCTTGGAATAACAACTTTAATTAATGCCTCAATAATGTGTCATTAATTAATTTATATTATTTACATTCACATCTTGAAGTGGGCCCCTTTTTGTCTTTAATAAAAAAAAAAATTAACTTTTATTTTGAAAATTTTAACTGTTGCCCCCTTTTTTTTAAAGTGGACAATGTTTTGATTTTCTGAGTGTGATATTCAATTTATCAAACATGGATATCAATTTATATGTAAACTAAATCCTCTCATATTTCCAATGAGTCCTCTTGGGCACAATTTGGAGTCTTGTATCTCAAGATATGAGTTCATGAAGTCGAGGTACCAAGTAGATATATCAACACACCATAAAAATATTGTTGACCGTTATTTCAATTTTCGAGAAAAATATGGCCAATTTCAGCCCTTGAAACATATTCCACCATATTCCTTGTCAAATTAAATTTCCAATGAGGTATAATTTGTCTAAATATGAATCTCATATCTCAATATATAACCTCCGAAAGACTATTTCTCAGCAGTCGTCCATTAATTTTCATGGGTCAATCATGGCCCTTGATCTTAATTCATCATTCTCCTTTAATATTTTGAATTTTTTTGGAAAATATATATCCCACATGATGGGGATATTGGAGAGTTTGATGTCTATATTGAAAAGTGTAACATGCACTTAATGTGAGATAGAAGGAGACTTGGAGGCTTGAATCTTAGAAAATTCATGAATTAAATAAATATTTTGATAGCCTAATCAACATCCACCTAGTGCCTAGTCAGGAGTGAGTCATCGTCTACCTGTCATCCATAAATAGGTTTGTATCGCATCGATGTGTCATCTGCAGGTTGGTCAATGTCATAACCATGTGTCTTGGTATTATTCATTGTCATGTTCACCACATGTCATCTTATGATTGGTCACCACATATCTTGGAAATAAACTAAGTATGGGAGAGCGGGGAGAGATGAGAGGAGGAGTAGTATGGCGAGTCAGTGGGAGGAGAGAGAAGTGGATTTTTGGGTTTTCGAAGGTCAGGGCATGGATCGAGGGTGAGGGGTGAACCCTCAGAGGTGATGAAATAAAATAAAATGGCTAAGTGTAGTGGATCTGTCAGATGCATGAGAGGTGGAGTGGAGTAAAGAGAGATCATCATGGACCTATGGTGGAGACTAAAAAATGAATAAGTATAATGGAGTATAGAGTGTAGTAATGGAAGATGGGAACAATAAATAATACTAAGTATAGGATCATAATGAAGTTTGTGGAATGCGAGGGTTAAATTCAGAGGCCGTAAAAATATAACAAGGAGAGAGAAAGGGTTATGAACCCATGATAAATTCAAGAAATTTCTAAGTGTGAAAAAAGGGATTAGGTAGTAAAGTGAAGAGAAGAATGGTGAAGTATGAAGTTAAAGGAAAATGAGATGAAGTATGAGGAAAATGTATGAAGGAAATGAGACAAATGGGTAAGGGAATGTAAGAAAAATGGTTAAGTGTGGTAGATCATAAGAGAGGAGTGTGTAAGAGAGGTTAAGTGTTAGGTAGATAGAGAGGTAGTGGAGGACATTCAATGTAAGGTGGACTAGGTCCACTATATTATTAAATAAATCCCACTATGGTAGTTAGATATAATAAATGTAAGAGGACTTCTTAGAAGGTTCTGCTTCTAGAAGATTCCTCCTCTAGAATGTTCTTAGGTGATGGTAGCACTATATAAAGGGTTTCAAACAATGTAATGGGATATGGAGAGAAGTATTTTAATGTGACCGATATCTCAATATGAGTATGTCCCATCGAAGAGTCAAGTCAACATGAGACGATCCCTTCCATAATAGGATCCATTGTATGATGTTGCCCTACCTCAAGGGTTTTCTTATAATAAAAGTGTGGTTCTTATATATTATTTTGTGAATCTTTGTGGTGTTTATGTATGAAAGTATTTGGTTCTTAACAATTGGTATCATAGCACTTTCCTTGGCACGAAGTGTGGGCAATTGTTTTTTTTATTTTCGTAGATATTTTCGGAGAAGAAAAAAAGAGGATCGTGACATTGTGGATGATTTATGTAGGTTTTGGTGAAAATTTTGCAGAAAATTGTTGTATATATGATTTCCCTTAGAATAACACCCAATTTAAAAAAAAGAATCATCTGAAACAGAGTCCGGGAAGTAAAGTTATTTGCATTTTAAAATCTGCAATTTTCAAGGTTTTTTACGCGGACGACGGCACAATTGTTTGATTTATGAAGCACTTGGAGGCCAAATTTGCTAAAAACAAGTACAGATCTAAGTTCCTCTTTAAAAAATAGTTGATTTCAAAAAACCAATTCACCCAAATCGGAGCTCTGGAAGTGAAGATATTGTTGATTTAAAATCAGTCATTTTTGCGATTTTTTTGTGACGACAGTAAGATTGCAAAGTTCATAACCTTGCACAAGGTGTTCAGATTGCTACCAAATAAATTTCATTGGATATATTATTTTTATATTTTTCTTTTTGTATATTATATGTGGTGTTTACAATGGATATGCACTCTCAACTTAGGGAAATTCTACACATGATTGAAGCATTCAAATCCCAAATGCATGACACATTGCATAACTTTCAAGATGGTTTCATGGATATTTTTCGTAGTATTCATGAATCCTTGGCGAGCATGCAGGAGAAATGTACTTTGGTGAACATCATGGATGAATATCATCAAGAACTGTATTCTTGGTATTGTTATGAGAAAAATCTCTCTATGGCTAGGGTAAACCACAATAGACAAAAATGACTGTAGAAATCAACTCTATTATCAAGTATGCTATATAAGCAAATGTGCTAGTAAGACAAGATAAAATCCTACCTCGTCCAGACGTTCAATGAGGTCCATCGTTGAGAACTTGACCCAAAACAATATACCTGCAACTAGTCTTCAACAACCAAGCAAAGCAAGCATATGGTGATAATATATGATGTTATCACATTCAAAAACATAATCCATTAATATACATAACAAATATGCCCATGGAATAATAATTCAACTATTTGCAAGATATCAATTCATGGACGGGAAAAGAGTATTTCTATTAATATATGATCAATAGAAGTGAAAAAGTTACAAACTTCTGTGTCGACATGGTTCGGAACCAAGAAACTAAGTTCCTTCTAGCTGGGCCTCCACCACTTCAATCCTCCACCAAAGGCAAGCTCATAGAAGAGAGAGAATGAAGTTCTCAATCAATAAGGGAAGAGCTTGGGGGATGAGCATTGTGTTTGACTTAAAGGACAAAGGGATGCAGACTTAATATGAAGTAAATAATTTCTCCAGAGTAACTTTGCTCTCAAAGTTGAATTTTTTCTCCTCTTTTCCATAGCTCAGAATTGGCCCATTTATAGCCTTCAAATGGAACTGAAGGGACAAGTCGAAACGTTTTCAGTATATGGAAGGCCAAGGATCATAGATCTCCTGTCGTGACATGGAAACCCGACACCATTTTTCATTTTTGGGCGCAAAACCTGATGTACGCAGGCTGCAGTGGTGCAGCCTGCATATATGCATGTTGTATAGTAGGCAAGGTGCGTACATGTGGAAAAAATGTGGTTTTTATCTCTTGAATTGGGAAAAAGGGATGAAAAGTCTACATAGGGAAATGGAAAAAGGCCCTCTGTGCAAGATTGCATAGGGTGAGGAAAATATTGCTATAATAGATGCCCCTAATGTGTGAGGTTAGAGGAGTATCTGCGATGGATGAAATAGATTATAAAAAAACCAGAAGTGGAGTGATGGGGAACCAAATGGAAGAACTAGTTTCTCATTACATTCTGCACTGACTTTGCATACATGGATGCCAATTTGAATTACACTACAGATCCATGTGAAAATATACCAAACAACTATCCATGGCCATGAATAGGAAAATACAAATGTGGTTACATGCCAAAGTTTGTCATAGTCACGAACAAGGCCCAGTAGTACCAGTCTCAAAATTAATCTGAATATATCTATATACAATGGAGTACAATCCGATCTCCCATGATCATTGAAGTCATATAAGTACTGGTCCAATGAAAATGAAGAAACAACTCAGGAAAGATGCAAACACATACTAATATCTTCAAGTCTTCTACACAATCCGCCAAAGGTGAAAATCTACATCATGTGAATAAAAGAGTTGAGGTCGAACACAATGAGACATCGTTTGATTACTGGTTATTGAGGTATACTGTTAACAAACGCGAGACAACCTACCAATAATAAAAGTAGGTATCAAGGCATTGAGTACATTCTTACAAGTGTGAATAAAGAAGTCGGGGTTGAACCCTTGAAGAATCCATAGATCAGGAGACATTGATGTATTCCCAACTGTCAATGGCAAGAGAATCTGCCACTAATGACTACAAGCCTCAAGGTACTCATAAGACTCTAGATCTCATTTCCAGAATATATGAGTTGAAGTCGATGGAAGGAGACCCGCTGAAAGGAGAGCATTAAGGCATCTCCCATCATTCAGTATGAGGTACAAAGCATGAGGTTCATGATTTGGAGGAAATCGAACGAAGAACATGTTCACAAACCAACGACCCTATGCATCTTTCGCGTGTGCCAAGTGAAAGAGGTACACGAAAAAGACCCTATGAATAATAGCCAATGAGGAAAACTGCTAACAAAGGAGAGGAAACCACCAATAAGGCTAATGGAATCCAAGACACTGCATGAATCCCAATGTGTGAATAGATGTCTTGCCATCGAACACAAGGGAAACCACCTAGTCAACAACCAATGATGAAATGTCGACTAGTGGGTTCAAGGTTACCTACCAATGTTGAAAGTAGGACCAGGGTGCGTGATAGGACTACAATATCATGTGATTCAGAGACAAAATGAGGGTATGGATGACATGAAAATTCAAGAGTTATGAGGAATGGTCGACACAGGTTGATAGACTTCCTTTGAGCAAGAGCATGAGATATATGGAAGACTCTGGCATCATAGACTCAATGATGAAACCATAAGATGAAGGAGGCATCAATGAAATTCTCCATAGGGGCTAGAAGAGTAACCAGTCAGTAGAGAAACTCTCTGTAATGAGCTCAGCATCCTAAGGCCATGCTAAACCCAAAATTATGATGACAAATGGACTCAATAATTTTGTGCTCTGTTCAAAGGCGACACGACTACTTCCAATATAAGACAATACTCCCTTCTCGCCCATCTTTTTTTTTTTTTTTCATAGAAAAATGAATGCTATGATATGTAGGAGGAAACAAGTGTCTCAAGTAAGAAAAACTAGTTCCATCAATGGAACATACCTATGATCAATGCAAGGAGATGCATGCAAGAGATGGACACTCGGGGGAATGTTCCCTCCTGGGTATAGGGTGTCAAATTGTGAAGGATATAAACAAGGCTTTGCTTGGTTGAGGATGCAAAGATGCTGAGGAAAACAATTTATAACACAAAGAGAGAACTTGATATAGGCTCAATACTACAAGCAAGGGAATGAGATGCAATCACAATTTAACATCAATAAATGTCCTTTTTCATGATCTATAGTCTACTTGGTGTGAAAAAGGGATAAACTTGTACCAAATAGACGTCCTTTCAAATCATATTTGCGAGTGTGAAAGAGACAAGTTCACTCGAGAATCTTTTCAATTTTTTAAAACGAGTCGGAAAAGAGCTTAACTAAGACTCATGACCTTTCAAGTCCAATTCAATGAGTGTGAAAGGGAAAAATCACTTGAAAATATTTTCTCTTTTTAGACGAGTCGAAAAAGAGCTTAAATCAGACTCACTTGGGAGTTTCTAGGCGGTAATTCATGGGGGAGGCCAAGGCTCCCATGCTGGACTTCTGTGGAATGTCAGTATCTTATGAATAGTTGACATAAGCGTGGGAAAAACCAAAGTACTTCAAGTCGAGGAGGATAAAGTGATAGCGGAGGTTATCATCTCTGTGATATATCGAATAATGTCTCTTATTAGAAAGGACACAGGTGGGGGCATCAGATACCCCACAAGACCATCCTAATCGAAGGGAAATTCTCTAGGACTTGAAGGGAGAGTACTCTGGGAGAGTATAACTCTCTCTTGTTCAGAAGGAGCGTTATCAGGAATGTTGATGACATGGTTGAAGGATGCATGACCCTCCATAAGGAGAGTTGGATTGACCAGAGATTGCACTGGTACAACCACTTCTTTAACCATTGGTTGAAAAGGACATGTGATAATAGGCATAGGGGACACATCACCCTCAATAATGGGGGTATGTTCAGGAGAGGATTGCAGTGGCATGAATGTCGTTTCAATAAAAGGAGAAATAGGGTGTGGGGAAACCATAGAAACTTCAGAACCTAAAGGGTCCTCAGGTGAGAGCCATGCTTCTGTTTTCTCAGCAGTAGCTGGACACAAATGAGTAAGGTGATATACTTCGCAAGTCATGAAAAGGAATTTAGGCTTACGTCTGAGGTGTCTAGGCTTTTCAATGCCCCCAACGTGATTAGCAGTGGCTGGGTGTGAGTTGTCAACATGACTTGCAGAGGTCGTTGACCCATCTCCAACATGACTGGTAGAGGTTAGTGATGGAGCTCCAATATGACTGGCAGTGATTGTACTAGCAGTGGGTTGTGGCATTTGATACCAAGGTCCAGGGAAAGATTGGATTTGAAACATTGCAGACCAGGAGGGGTCCTGGTTTACCCCCTATCCCTTTCTGGGAAGGTAGTATCCTTCGCATAACTGATATAAAGAGGTTTGTGTGGGCATCATCACTGAAGTTTGTGAAGAGACAGAGGTATGATATAGATTATTCAAGTGAGGATATATGTTTCCCCCATGTGAAGGGGTTCCATGAAGAGGGTAGAACGAACCATAAAACTGATTCTCCCTGTATGAAAGACCTGGGGATATATGTGGACCCACCATGGGAAAAGTGTTTGAGGGAAATGACATGGCAGACGAAGGATACACGGATGGGGTGTAATAAGTAGAATAAGCACCCATTTGAGTACTGGCTCCTGAAAGAGCATATCTAGAACCAATGCTAGGGTTCATATAAGTGGGCCAAGGAGAGGATCGAATGGGTGAAGGCATATCAACAGGAAAATGATTAGAGACCCAAGGCATGGACTGAGTGTCATAATTTTGCGTACCATTATGAAAAGTGGACGGTTTAGTCCCCATGAAATGAGTGAACATCATGGGGGTGGTAGCGATAAAAGAGGGAGATATGGGAACTCCACTATCCATGATAATGAAAACTCAATAAAAAATCCTAAGGTCAACTAGTAATTAAAGACAACACCAAAAATCAAATGACCAATATGCACACAAACGGGGTAAAGTGGCTGAAAGAGGCCTCCCTTCCTAAAGAAGGTATGTCTCACCCAAGAGGGGCCTGAGACTCCCTACTAAATATCAGAGGTAATAGAATTGGTTATAAGGGCCCTCATAGGATTAACAACCAGTCGATCAAATCCCCCTGGAGAGGTAATCCTCCATAAAGGTTGTGTGATGTCCGACACTTATCTCACCCAGGGTACCTATAGAATAACCCCTGCAAGTAACCTATGTGGCACCTAAGTCAAGAAACTAAGAAACAAGCGGGCAGTCATAAGTTAGGTCCACTGTATGGGCAAGGTAGCAAATCCGAAGACCTTGAAATCACTGTCTCTCATGGAGGTAAGGGCACTAGCATGATCCCGAGATACAAATAGATCCCAAGAAATATCTCTGGCGCTAAGAAGGTATTGTGGGGATATCCCTTCAACCAACCTCACGTGACCTCGTGATTAAATCCTATGTAGGAGGAGCCTCCTGATATTACCAATTATACAATGGATTTCTCCACTCCCTTAGTCAGACACATATGTTGATTTAATATACCAGGAGAAGTTTACTCACAAAATCCTATTCCAAGGCACTAAGTCCTAAGCTAGTTTGTGCACCATAGAAAATAAAATTGTGACTAATCAATTTCAAATTATATCATTAATTTTAATGGCCATGCTTACTCAAAAATGTATGGTAGTGAAACTCATGATGTTATGACTCAGCAAGTAAAGTAAATATGAATACAATGCAAAGTCCTAAGTTCAATTTTCAATGAATGATATGTTTCTTAAAATAAATGCAATTTTCAATTTCAACTCTGCAATTCTGAAGTAAAAATGCAATTTTTCTTTACATGTACTAAGCTAATGACAAAGACTCAAAAGATCAAAATTCCAAGCAATGGAAAATACCTAATATTTTTCTATTTTCAATATAAGAAAAATGAAAATGCATGGACTGAACAACAACTTGATATATAAAAACTCTACTGTGTATAGAAAGAGACAACCCAAGTAGGATAACAAGAAGCAAGACACCCAGCCCAATGTACAAGGACAATCAAAATGAGAAGATGATGAGAAAGACTTCGCCCAGAAATTCAACCAAAGATAGGTTTCCTGTCATCCCACAGACACTTAATAGTCACTACAGAGACCCAAGAAGACTCATCAATCATAAAAACCTACCCAACAACCACCAAACCCAAAAAACAAGCAAAAGAGGCTGATGTATGCAATTGTTCAAGGAAACAATGCGTATGTATGCAACTTGCAGAAGGACATCATGTGTATATACACGACTGTTAAGAAAAAAACTGCATATATGTTTCAAAAAAAACAACCAGGCAAAGGAGAAGGCTGAAAGACTTAGACCCATAGTGAAAAAGACTGTCAAGAAATGATGCGACAATAAACACAATAGGAACGAGAGAAATCTAAGGAGAAAAACATTCCAAACCCTAAGAAAGAAGATTCAATCCCCAGTATGGTCACCAATTTTGCTACGAGGAAAATCTCTCTATGGCTAGGGTAAACCAAAACAGACGGAAATGACTACAGAAATCGACTTTATTCTCAAGTATGCTATATAAACAAACATGATAGTAAGACAAGATAAAATCCTACCTCGTCTACATGTTCGATGAAGTTCATTGTTGAGCACTTGACCCAAAGCAATATACCTGCAACTAGTCCTCAGCAACCAAGCAAAGCAAGCATATGGTAATAATATATGATATTAGCACATTCAATATTATAATCCATTAATATACATAAAAAATACGCCCATGGAATAATAATTCAAATATCTGCAAGATATCAATTGGACGGGAAAAGAGTATTTCTATTAATATATGATTAGCAGAAGTAAAAAGTTACAAACTTCAGTGTCGGCACGGTTCGGAACCGAGAAACTAAGTTCCTTCCATCTGGGCCTCCACCACTTCAATATTCCACCAAAAGAAAGATCATATAAGAGATACAATGAAGTTCTCAATCAATAAGGGAAGAGCTTGGGGGCTGAACACTATGTTCAGACTTAAAGGACAAAGGGATGCAGACTCAATATGAAGTAAATAATTTCTTCGGAGTAACTTTGCTCTCATAGTTGAATTTTTTCTCCTCTTTTCCATAGCTCGGAATTGGCCCATTTATAGCCTTCAAATGGAACTGAAGGGCCAATTCAGAAATTTTCCAGTATATGGAAGGCCAAGAATCATAAATCTCCTATCGTGCAGTGGAAACCCGACACCATTTTTCATTTTTGGGCACAAATGTCGATGTACGTGGGTTGTAGTGGTGGAGCCTACGTATACGCATGTTGCATAGTAGGCAAGGTGCATACATGTGGAAAACATGTATTTTTTAGCTCTGAAATTTGCAAAAAGGGATGAAAACTCTGCATAGGGAAATGGAAAAAGACCCTCTGTGCAAGATTGCATAGGGTGAGGCAAATCTTGCTATAACATGTATGCTTTGGAGTACGATTCTGATGATTGGTGTACAGATAGTTGTCATTTATGGGATGAAAACCACTTCCATATTCTATTTGATGACTCTACTCCCCCTCAGGTAGAGAACTTCCTAGAGAGTAAACAAGATCATTCTTTTCATATTATTCTTCATTTTTCTTATTCTCTAGTAGCTCTGGATGCATTTTTTGTCGGTTCTAAATATTTCGATCCAAAAGACCAGTGTCAATCTTTAGAGTATCATTTTCAGTTGGTTCCCAAGTTCCAATATCTTCCGCATGGATTTCACATGAGCACTTGGACATGGGACTCAGGTTCACAGTGGAAGTTTGACTACTTCAGCATGGTGGTTCACATTTATACATGGGACCTTGGTTCTCCAGTCTTCTTCAACATTATGGTCCACACTTATCCATGGGACCCTGGTATATGGTTGTACACCCTCATAAAAAGCGTTGATGACAACACTTTCATAAGGAGGATGGAATGTTAGGTAGCTAGAGAGGTAGTAGAGGCCATTCAATGTAAGGTGGACAACGTCCACTATATTATCAAATAATACCCACTATGGTAGTTAGATATAATAAATGGGTTGTTAGATCTAATAAATGTAAGATGACTTCTTAGAAGGTTCTACTTCTAGAATATTCCTCCTCTAGAATGTTCTTAGGTGATGGTAGCACTATATAAAGGGTTTCAAGCAATGTAATGGAATATGAAGATAACTATTGTATTGTGAGCGGTACCTCAATAGAAGTATTCCCCCTCGAAGAGGCAAGTGAACAGGAGAGGATCCCTTCCATAATAGGATCCATTGTATGGTGTTACCCTACCTCAAGGGTTTTCTTATAATAAAAGTGTGGTTCTTATATATTGTTCTCTAAATCTTTGTGGTGTTTTTGTATGCAAGTATTTGGTTGTTAACACTAAATATGAGAATATTGAGAAAAGTGCAGAGCGTATGTAGTAAAAAACTTAGACATGGAGAGGAAAAAGGATCGGGACACTTTGTTGGCAGCCAACCCATTTTTTTTCGATTACTCTTGAAAGCTGCCTACACCCCTTGCGGTATCATGAAAAATCATTGTCGCATTGTGTTAATGGACATGTTTCTCGTTTTCTTCAACCATTACAATTCAATTTCGACTCAGTTTTCACAATTGAAAATGTGAAAACACCTATCTCGTTGATTATACTGTCGTCGTCTTTTTGATTTGTTGGTTGATATTTGATCACTGGTTTATCATATGATTGGTAAAGGTTTGTCAAACTTATCTTCTTAATCTTTGTCTTACCTTGATTACGCAGTTGCATGTATTCCACCATTAAACCTTTGGGCATGAAAGTTATTGGTTCTATTTATTGAAAGTTATAACATACTTGC
>JZKD02S1673566.1:559474-577024 GCA_000966675.3 Picea glauca | reverse complement strand
AATAAAAATAGGGAAATGAGCCTTTTAATAAATTTAAAGAAAATGATTTTGGGAGAAATGTGGGGGATGAGTGACACTTGTAAGACAGAGAATTTTTAGAGGGTTTTCAAAAAAACACTTAAATTAAATGTGATTAGGGAAAGGGGGGGGCTCAAAACTCTATATAAGAAAGGGGGATGAGGGAAAAAGGGATGGGCTGTTAGGTATCGTTATGCTACCGAATTTGGACTGGACTGATTTCTTGTGAGGAGTTGGGATTTTCTCAGCTGGGATTAGAGTGGTAGCTCAGCCTTGGAGGCGAGCTGGGAAGCTAGGTATACTATCTGGATTGTATGTGGCCCCTTTGCGGCTCGGGGGGCTAAGGGGGAAGCAGAGTACTCCTAGCGATTGGCTGGGAGGTACCGGTGAGGTCTCTACGGTCGACGAGCAGGAGCGGCACGGAGGGCGGGGAGCGGCACGGAGCACGGTCATCATTCGAGGCGGGAGTTAAGGAAATGGTACGCTCTTTGATTTGCAGAGTAGAATGCTTTAGGTTATGATTATATTTCTTGTGTAATGGTAATATAGATGGATGAATGTTTAATCTCAATAGATATTGGTTATTGTTGGGCTGAAGGGTTGTTCTTTATTTGCTTACTCCGGCGGATTGTTTTGTTTTGATTATTGCTGCAAATTTGTGATAATTACAAGTGATCTTGTGGTGATTTAACAACAGCCATATATAGAATCAATATTGATTTTTGTTTTACTGTCTGTCCATGGAATCTAGGTTTTTACTTGACATTTGTCATTTGACTATTGCATTTTGGTTCATTGAACAAAAGGCAGAACCTGGAATTCTACAACATATATACGCCACGGTAAAATGAAATAAGTAACACTGGTCTATATCGAAATAGTATCTCAGAGCGTATAGTAGAAGCGAGGGGTATATATGTATATGTGCATAGTCAAGGGTGATCTTCCTGCATATATTTTTGCAACGGACTGATATCTGTCGATATATATAATTAATGTGTTTATCTCATCTCGTACCAATAAAAAGAAATCAAACCAGAGATAGCCTTATACACGAATGTAAATCTTACTGTGAACCTCCAGATCTTTAAATACATTGAAACGATATACTTCACATGGAATAGGAAACTGGATGAACAACGATTTCATATAAATTCTGGTTGTCTTTTAACTGTGCACAGTGAGTCATAGTTCCATTGTTTTCATACTGGTTGTCTCTCATAGTATGCACAGCGATTCAGACACCAGTCTGGCAATTAAGTTACCGCTGTTATATTGGGAATTTAAACTTCGAACTTGGAATTTCGGGGTGTTGAGATTCGCTGGGCGTTTCTGGATTTTCGTTGGGCCTATAGTTGTCTGATTTACCATTTAGGAGGGAATCCCGTGCGCACTCCACCTCCCTTAACCCTTTTTTCAAATCGTCTATGCTCCAGCCCCTGCCACTGCGTTAGTTGCCTTACCTCTTCATTCCCCTTCAACCGTCCGTCGTGTTGGACTGGGTGACTTGCCCCAGAACGTGTGTACAGCCCTGCCAGATTTGCGTACAGCAGCTGAAACGAGAGGTGTGGTTGATTTCTCCTCTGACAACCGTGATCTGCCTCCCCGGACCTCGCTGACAGCCTAGTAATCCCCTCCTAGGAATTCTGCAATGATTCAACTATTTAGCAATGAATTAAATCCCTTTTAGTATTCTTTAATAGTTTGTGCCACACCATTATTATTCCTTAATCTTGTAATCCCGCACTGTTAGCATTTTACTTTTTAATTTTTATCCCGACATCTTCATGCTCTGACTGTGTGTTCCTCATGGAAGACATTCCTGCACCATAACCTTTAAAACCATTACCTGTGCGAGATGCTTGAAGGTCTGCAAATCATCCATAATCTTATATATCAAGAGACATTATTTATAAAACATTCTTTTTACATTTAAGAGAATCAATATGGTTGATATAATGATTTTTTTAAAAGGCTCATAAACTTTATCATAGTGACATAATCACCTAGCTACATAATTATGTGTAAATTAATTATGATAATTATGTGCAAATTAATTATCAAACACGAATTTAATAATTCAATCAAATTGAATTTAATAACTCAATCAAATTTAATTATAGAAATTTGAATGGAAAACATTTAACCAATGCATTAAAAGGAGAGTCATATAAATGGAAAGATTCATATTATTTCAGGTTTTGGTTTAAATGATATTTGATGCCATGAAAAGATAGTTATAAGATTTTATTTTTTTAAATTACCATGTAAGATTATTATTTTAAATCACCTTGTAAATTAGGGTATGAAAGTGTTAATCTCCCTCATTTAATCCCTCCTCACTCAACATCGTGTTGATCTATTTTAATCTTATGATATTGCGCACTAAGGAATTCAGGCCTACCCGGATGCTATCCCTAAATTAAGGAATGGTGTTATCGAGATCCCTTAGATTTATTTTTTTTGGGCAACTTATCAGCCTTCATGTAAATTTGGTTTCCTGTAATTTTAACCTATTACCGAGAAGAGGGGAATGTTCAAGACCCTTGGGATGTATTATATTAATAAAAGGGGTTATGGCTAGATTTGCTTTGGGGAATTAATATCTCATTAAATGGGTATAAGAAGGGAGAATAGTAGCTTCTTAATGACCTTGAGTGGTGAGTAATTTAATGAATTCAAGAGTTAATAATGTCTCACTAATGCTTTAGCCTTAATATAGATAATCTTGTTAGCCATTATATTAACGGTGGTATTATTTTCATGACAATGCCTTACTGGTTATATTAATTGTTGATGTCCTATAAGTTGATTAAAGTTACACTTTCAAGGCAATACGACACTAGCATAGTGAGAAATTTGATGAGAGATTGTGGTTCACTAGGGCCCTTGCCTTAAAATTAAATAACCGGGTTTTGGCTATATCTAGGTTTATTTAATCGTCTTGTTAATTACTTATTGCTATACCTGTTTTCAATGTCTCCTTGTTTATATGTACTACCTTCCTTGCAATAATAGTAGTAGCGAGTAAGTAATGACGCACTATCGTGAAATGCCCTAATTGTAGATAGCCGTGTTGTTGCAATTCTCGATGGTTAAGTTTTGTCTTTAGCTTAGAAGTCATGGTCTGCTTGTGTCGGGCGGGTTGTAGACACCTCCATGTTCCTCAGAACAGTCGCTAGCCCTGA
The DNA here is from genome assembly GCA_000966675.3 of Picea glauca. Taxonomy (NCBI): domain Eukaryota; kingdom Viridiplantae; phylum Streptophyta; class Pinopsida; order Pinales; family Pinaceae; genus Picea; species Picea glauca. The sequence goes on along the minus strand of JZKD02S1673566.1, from coordinate 573,818 downwards.
GACTTTAAATGTTTAAAATCGATGGGAACCTGATCTTGAGCGTTGCTTATGTGTCTTGGAGGTCCTAACCATTACAGGGTAGGACGGGCGGGTAGTCAATCTTTTATTCTATCAACTGATCATTGTTCATTGTGGGAAGATGTATATGTGCATCTTAGTTCTTATGTGTCATTACTTGCAAGTGTCATGTTTGTCATCGTATGGTGATGCAGAGTCGAATGTATCTATTATCGTTGTATGCATGTGCGCATACACACACACAAAAAAAATAAAAATAAAAATTCACTTGTTATAAGAGGTTATCGGTGTAACGAGGAGGAACGTTACATATGGTATCAGAGCGGGTTCGACCCACGACTTTGGATTCACTACGGATTTCGTTGACATGAGTTGATTTTATTATACTATTGTTGATCAAGTTGATTGGGTGCGTGCAAGTAATCATGGTTAGAGGACGCCGCAAAGGCAGACGACGGGGTGCTAGGGGAGGAGGCATGACACTTCCAGTAGCATCCCCACCTGAGGGGTCTAAGCCTCAGGGAGGCGAGCAAGTTCTCGGACAGGAGAAGATAGCGGTTGGAGATGCTGTTGGGATGATGAGATCTTTTTAGCGCATGTCCGAGGCACTGATCAGCCGATTGGACAGAGACAAGGCCAGGGCGCCGGCACCCGCTGAGGTTCCACCGCACACACTAGCCGTTACCTGTAGCGTTCACCGTGAACTCGAGAAGGTTAAATTTCCTGAGTTCTTTTGTGCCCCGGATGGCATCGCCGCCGAGGCATGGTTGGAGAACATGGCGATGTGCTTCGCACTTCGCGATTATACCTCCAACATGAAGGTCCGCATGGCAGTCTTCCAACTAAAGGGGAGCGCTCTACTATGGTGGAAGACGCTCCTACCACAGTTGAACATGGCCGTTGAAGATGTGTCATGGGAACTATCCAAGGAATGGTTTCGAGAGGGGTACCTTTCAGAGGAATTCATTGAGCGTCAGCTCAATGGGTTCAACACATTACGACAGGGAGGTCGTACGGTGCCCGAGTAGGAGGCACGTTCATGGAGCTGCTCCGGTATGCTCTACACCTTAACACAGAGAAACTCAAGGTCAACCGGTTTGTGTTTGGCCTTAACAGCAGCCTGCGTGCAAAGGTTAGGATCTTGATGCCTCAAACCTTGTATGACACTGTCCAAAAGGCCCTCATAGTAGAGCAGGAACTTATCAGTGGGGGTCCGACCAGGACTCTAGCGCGACCAGCAGGGCAGGGGTCATCTGGTACGCCGGAGCAGCAGACACCATTGGTACATACGCCAGGATATCGTGGCTTCCAGAGGGGATCCACTTTTTCTACACCACGATGACTGCCGCCTCAATAGTGGACACCTTATCGAGGACCACAACACCAACAACAACGTCGCCCGCAGCAGCAGCAGTTTAGGCCTGTTCAGCAGAACAGACAAGGGTTTCAGGCCGGTGGGCTGTCATCTTCTACTTCGGACACCAGGAATACTGGGTCGAAGAAGGGGTGTTGGACGTGTGGGGAGCCACACTACCAGTGCGACTATCCTGTGGAGAGAACCAGAGCATCTGGATCAGCCAGACCCACTACAGTGGGAGATATGGGCAAGGCCCATTGAATTCATGCAGCGGTGAATAACTGCCAGGCAGAGCACCAGTCGACTGTGCTCGAGACGATAGGTACTGTCGCTGACCAGACCCTTAGTATTTTGATAGGCCCGGGTTCTACTGAGAGTTTCATTTCTGGTGCAGCGCTAAAAAGGATTAAGGTAAAGGCAGTCGAACAGGACGAGTTTAGCTTCGTAGAGATGGCTTTAGGAACCAAACAGAAGGTTGGAGGAAAGGTTATGGGTTGTGCCCTTAACCTGGGAGAGTTTTTCACGAGGGTCAACTTTTACATCACGATCTTAGGATCTTACGACGTTGTGATTGGTATGGATTGGTTGGAATCGCATGAGGCGATACTCAACTGTAAGATAAAACGGTTGAGCTTGTTCGATGATGAAGGACAGAGACGTGTGATAGTAGGATGGAACCAGGGAGTATCCCTGAGGTTCGTCTCTTCCTTACAGTTGCAGAAGAGTATGCGCAAGGGGTGCAAACTTTATGCGATCCTCACACTAAATGAAAAGGGAGTAGCGGAAGGTCTAGAACACCTTCCGGTGGTGAAGGAGTTTGCGGACATATTTCCTGAGGAGTTTCCTGGGATGCCGCCGGAAAGGGAATTGGAGTTTACTATAGACCTGAAACTGGGGACCGAACCGATAGCAAGAACACCTTATCGGATGTCGACCTTGGAGTTGCAAGAGTTGAAAATGCAACTGAAGGAGTTGCTAGACCTGGGACTAATACATCCTAGTGTGTCACCGTGGGGTGCACCGATTATTTTCATACGAAAGAAGGATGGGTCATGGAGGCTTCGCATTGACTACCATCAACTGAACAAGGATACGATCAAGAATCAATATCCATTACCAAGAATTGATGATTTTTTCGATCAAATGAAGGGTGCGATGGTGTTCTCCAAGATCGATTTGCGATCCGGGTATCACCAGTTATGGATCAAGGAGGATGACATCCCTAAGATCACTTTTAAGATGAGATTTGGACATTACGAGTTTACTGTTTTACCATTTGGATTGACAAACGCCCCAGGGGTGTTCATGAGTTTGATGAAAGGGGTGTTGCGCGAGTACTTGGACAAGTTCGTCCAAGTATTCATTGACGATATCTTGATCTACTCTCGGACGACGGAGGAGCATGACGAGCACTTGCGCTTGGTACTACAGTGTCTACGAGAGCAAAAATTGTATGGGAAGTTGTCCAAATGCTCTTTTTATCAATCGAGGATTCACTACTTAGGGCATGTCATCTCCGACGAAGGTATCGTCGTGGATCCAGCCAAGGTTGAGGCTATTATGGAATGTCTTGCGCCAACGAATGTCATAGAAGTGCGTAGTTTTATGGGTTTAGCCAGATACTATCAACGGTTTGTCGAGGGATTTTCAAAGATAGCAAATCCGATCACGGAATTGCAGAAGAAAAACAAGACGTTTGTTTGGACCGAGAAATGCGCGGGAGCATTTCAAAGGCTTAAAGAGTTGTTGACCATAGCGCCGATACTAAAGGTCCCTGACATGGATGCAGACTTATTGGTATGAACTGATGCATCCAAGGAAAGATTAGGTGGAGTCTTGATGCAAGACGGATGAGTGATTTCTTACATTTAGAGGAAGCTAATAAGACATGAGGAGAACTACGTGACGCATGATTTGGAGTTATTAGCCATCGTTTATGCCTTGAAGGTTTGGAAACACTACCTTGTTGGACGAAAATTTGAATTAAAGACTGATCATTGTGGGCTGCAACACATTTTCACGCAAGGCGACCTGAACGTGCGACAACGACATTGGTCGGAATTTCTTAGCGAGGACGACTTCGAGATTACTTACATAAAGGGAACAGTGAACCGAGTGGCGTATGCTTTGAGTCGGAGGCCACGCATCTTTTCGGTGTTGCCTCTTCAAACGAATCTATCTGAGAAGATTCTCACTTTACAGTATGACGATGACTGGTACAAAGAAGTCGAGGATTTTATCGGACCAAAACACAATGATGGTACCACGATATGAGGGATTTTCTTTTGATAGCGATGGGTTATTGAGGTTTAGAAGTCGGATTTACGTACCACCAAATGACAATTTGAGGATGTTGATCCTAAGCGAGGCTCATAGAGCAGTTTACATGGCTCACCCAGGAGTTACGAAGATGAGGGCAGACCTTAAACCCTTATTCTTCTGGAAGGGAATGAAGGCCGACATAGTCAACTTTGTGGCTAGATGTCTAGAGTGTCAGCAGGTAAAGGCTGAACATAGACACCCGACAGGATTACTTCAACCACATGCCATTCCAGATTCGAAATGGGAAGTTATTTTGATGGATTTTATTGTTGGATTGCCACTGACGGCAAGGAGACATGACTCGATTTTTGTAGTATTAGACACTCTGACGAAGAGTGCTCACTTTATTCCTGTGCGTACGACGTATCATGCACCTGACATAGCGAGAGTTTTCATCAGTGAGATTTTGAGGCTGCATGGCGTTCCTAAAAAGATTATATCTGATCGAGGATCGGTGTTTGCTAGATGATTTTGGACGAGTTTCCAAGAGGCCTTGGGAACCCAACTTAACTTAGTACTTCTTATCACCCAGAGACGGACAGACAGAACGAACGAATGAACCAAACCTTGGAAGACATGTTGCGCATGTATGTGATGGACCAACAAAAGTTTTGGGAGGAATTCTTGCCTCTAGTAGAGTTCGCTTACAACAACAGTTACTAGAGCACCATTAAGATGGCGCCTTTCGAGTTATTTATGGGAGACCGTGTCGGACGCCCTAGAGTTGGGATCGGCTTGAGGATAGGGTCCTGGTGGGACTAGAAGTGATCCAAGAAATGAAAGAGAAAATGAAAACCATAAGACCAAGGATTAAAGAAGCGCAGGATCGACAGAAGAGTTATGCCGATGCGCACCGAGTCGACCATAGTTACGAGGTCGGCGATTGAGTCTTCTTGCAGGTTGAACCACATAAGAGTTCGATCAAGTTTGGAAAGGGAGCTAAACTCTCTCCTAGATTCGTGGGACCTTTTGATATTGTGGAGAGAAAGGGGCCCGTGGCCTATCGACTAGCCTTGCCTGATTCTTTGAGGCGTATGCACGATGTTTTTCATGTATCTGTTTTGAGACATTATATTAGTGATCCTACACACGTGATTGACATGAGTTCCTTGTAGGTATCGGACAAGGGAGTGCTCATGTCTGAGCTGGTCCACATCTTAGATCATCACATTCGACAGTTACGACGTCGAACGGTAGATCAGGTCAAGGTCCAGTGGGACAGTTATAGTCCACACTCGGCGACCTGGGAGGACGCATATGATATGCGCCAGTTGTTTCCATTTTTGTTTGATAGATAGACTTATGACACTGTGATACTTTTATTTCGGCATTTATACTGAGAAACTTAGGGATGAAGTTTAGACCAAGAGGGGGTGTATGTAACATCCCGCTCTGGCGCACTGAGAAAACTTATTATTTGAGGACACTTGCTCGTAAGTGATCTGGACTTTTCTGATGTTAAAACATTTATACTTGATTATGATGCGTTATGATAGACAACATGATGTTTTACTATTTGATGTAGACAGGTGATATTTGACTCAGTTGTATTGAGTGTGCAGGGTTTTGGACCTTGAGGATGCAGAGGCATCGGTGGAACCCCTTGGACTCTGGATTAAGTCAGGGAGTGTGCTATTTGGGTTGAGTTATTTACTGTGATATTTCATTGATTTGATGATTTAATGTTGACATGTTCTGACATGATTGTCGATGATGCAGGCTGACGATAGCTTGCCGACCAGACTCACATATGGAGTAAAGGGGCCACACACAATTTCCAGAGAGGTTGAGGGAGAGGGGTGGACAACAGCCCTGCCACCGCCTACTAGCACTCCTGTCGTGGCTCAAACTATAGGTTAATGATTACCTACTTCGAGAGGATCCACGATGTCATGAGGGCAGACTGCGATAGTCGCTCACAATGATTCTAAGGGGCACGCAATAAGGCGGGGGCCTTATTCCTTAGATCCCTTAGTCTCCCACAAGTTCACCTGGTGGAGTTTTGACTCCAGGGGTTATAGATGTCTACCAATCAGTCCAGTTGGCGAGTGACACCCTTGGAGCACGTGGTGCATCCTGAAGGGCACGTCGCACAAAATAAACACAAGAAGTGAGTGGCACCCTTGGAGCACGTGGTGCATCCTAAAGGGCACGTCGCGCAAAGGAAACGAACGAGGTGAGTGGCACCCTTGCAGCACGTGGTGCGTCCTGAAGGGCACGTCGCATTGATGTGGATGAAGGAAGCAAACCTAAATAGCCCTAAGACAATAACGCCTTAAGAAATCCTTAAACAACTCCCCTAACCCAGTGTCGCCCAGTTCAGAATCTAAGTACTGAATCTAAAACTTTTAGGGTAAAATTTTAGTCTAACCTTAAGAACAGACCCTGGAATAAAGATAACAATTTAAACAAGAACCCACCTAATAAATAGTTAGGTCTTCATAAAATTCTTGGGGTAAATAAAGAGAGTAAGGATTTAATTAAACTAAGGGATTTAAAAAATTTGCAAAGAGGAAATTAATTCCTAACTTGTGAAAGAACAAAAGATATTAAATAAATAATAATTGAAAADATTAATTAGCRCATTTAYMTTTTTGGTTTTAAAAAAGAAAAGGGAGGGATTAATAAAMCAGGGAAACTAAGTAATAAGGAAACATAGACAATTCATAAGTAATAAAATTATTTAACGTGCGGGAGTTTAAAAAGTTTTGAATTTAAAAAGATAAAATGAAAGCATTAATTAGCACATTTACCTTTTTGGCTTAAAAAAAAAAGGAAAGGGAATAATAAAAATAGGGAAATGATCCTTTTAATAAATTTAAAGAAAATGATTTTGGGAGAAACGTGGGGGATGAGTGACACTTGTAAGATAGAGGATTTTTAGAGGGTTTTCAAAAAAAAAACTTAAATTAAATGTGATTAGGGCAAGGGGGGGCTCAAAAATCTATAAAAGAAAGGTGGATGAGGGAAAAAGGGATGGGCTGTTAGGTATCGTTATGCTACCGAATTTGGACTGGACTGATTGCTTGTGAGGAGTTGGGATTTTCTCATCTGGGATTAGAGTGGTAGCTCAGCCTTGGAGGCGAGCTGGGAAGCTAGGTATACTATCTGGACTGTGTGTGGCCCCTTTGCGGCTCGAGGGGCTAAGGGGGAAGCCGAGTACCCCTAGCGATTGGATGGGAGGTACCGATGAGGTCTCTGCGGTCGACGAGCGGGAGCGGCACGGAGGGCGGGGAGTGGCACGGAGCGCGGTCATCATTCGAGGCGGGAGTTAAGGCAACGGTACGCTCTTTGATTTGCAGAGTAGAATGCTTTCGGTTATGACTAGATTTCTTGTGTAATGGTAATCTAGATGGATGAATGTTTAATCTCAATAGATATTGGTTATTGTTGGGCTGAATGGTTATTCTTTATTTGCTTACTCCGGCGGATTGTTTTGTTTTGATTATTGCTGCAAATTTGTGATAATTACAAGTGATCTTGTGGTGATTTAACAACAACCATATATAGAATCAATATTGATTTTTGTTTTACTGTCTGTCCATGGCATCTAGGTTTTTACTTGATGTTTGTCATTTGACTATTGCATTTAGGTTCATTGAACTAAAGGCAAAACCTGGATTTCGACAACATATATATGCCACGGTAAAATGAAATAAGTAACACTGGTCTATATCGAAATAGTATCTCAAAGCGGATAGTAGAAGCGAGGGGTATATATGTATATGTGCATAGTCGAGGGTGATCTTCCTGTATATATTTTTGCAACGGAATGATATCTGTCGATATATATAATTAATGTGTTTATCTAATCTCGTACCAATAAAAATAAATCAAACCAGATATAGCCTTATACACGAATGTAAATCTTACTGTGAACCTCCAGATCTTTAAATACATTGAAACGATATACTTCACGCGGAATAGGAAACTGGATGAACAACGATTTCATATAAATTCTGGTTGTCTTTTAACTGTGCACAGCGAGTCATAGTTCCATTGTTTTCATACTGGTTGTCTCTCATAGTATGCACAGCGATTCAGACACCAGTCTGGCAGTTAAGTTACCACTGTTATATTGGGAATTTAAACTTTGTACTTGGAATTTTGGGGTGTTGAGATTCGCTGGGCGTTTCTGTATTTTCGTTGGGCATATATCTGTTTGATTTACCATTTAGGAGGGAATCCCATGCGCACTCCACCTCCCTTAACCCTTTTTTCAAATCACCTCTGCCACTGTCAAATCGCCTGTGCTCCAGCACCTGCCACATCGTTAGCTGCCTTACCTCTTCGTTCCCCTTCAACCGTCCATCGTGTTGGACTGGGAGACTTGCCCCAGAACATGTGTATAGTGCTGCCAGATTTGCGTACAGCGACTGAAATGAGAGGCGTGGTTGATTTCTCCTCTGACAGTCGTGAGCTGCCTCCCTGGACCTCGCTGACAGCCTGGTAATCCCCTTCTGGCAATTCTGCAGCGATTCAGTTGTTTATCAATCAATTAAATCCCTTTTAGTATTCTATAATAGTTTATGCTGCACCATTATTATTCCTTAATCTTGTAGTCCCGCACTGTTAGCGTTTTACTTTTTAATTTTTATCCCGACATCTTCGTGCTCTGACTGTGCGTTCCTCATGGAAGACATTCCTGCACCATAACCTTTAAAACCGTTACCTGTGCGAGATGCTTGAAGGTCTGCAAATCATCCATAATCTTATATATCAAGAGACATTATTTATAAAACATTATTTTTACATTTAAGAGAATCAATATGGTTGATATAATGATTTTTTTAAAAGGCTCATAAACTTTATCATAGTGTGATAATCACCTAGCTACATAATTATGTGTAAATTAATTATGATAATTATGTGCAAATTAATTATCAAACACGAATTTAATAATTCAATCAAATTGAATTTAATAACTCAATCAAATTTAATTATAGAAATTTGAATGGAAAACATTTAACCAATGCATTAAAAGGAGATTCATATAAATGGAAAGATTCATATTATTTTAGGTTTTGGTTTAAATGATATTTGATGCCATGAAAAGATAGTTATAAGATTATTTTTTTTTAAATTACCATGTAAGATTATTATTTTAAATCACCTTGTAAATTAGGGTATGAAAGTGTTATCTCCCTCATTGAATCCCTCCTCACTCAGCATCGTGTTGATCTATTTTAATCTTATGATATTGCGCACTAAGGAATTCAGGCCTACCCGGATGCTATCCCTAAATTAAGGAATGGTGTTATCGAGATGCCTTAGATTTATTTTTTGGGGGCAACTTACCAGCCTTCATGTAAATTTGGTTTCCTGTAACTTTAACCTATTACCGAGAAGAGGGGAATGTTCAAGACCCTTGGGATGTATTATATTAATAAAAGGGGTTATGGCTAGATTTTCTTTGGGGAATTAATATCTCATTAAATGGGTATAAGAAGGGAGAATAGTAGCTTCTTAATGACCTTGAGTGGTGAGTAATTTAATGAATTCAAGAGTTAATAATGTCTCACTAATGCTTTAGCCTTAATATAGATAATCTTGTTAGCCATTATATTAACAGTGGTATTATTGTCATGACAATGCCTTACTGGTTATATTAATTGTCGATGTCCTGTAAGTTGATTAAAGTTACACTTTCAAGGCAATACGACACTAGCATAGTGAGAAATTTGATGAGAGATTGTGGTTCACTAGGGCCCTTGCCTTAAAATTAAATAACCAGGTTTTGGCTATATCTAGGGTTATTTAATAGTCTTGTTAATTACTTATTGCTATACCTGTTTTCAATGTCTCATTGTTTATACGTACTACCTTCCTTGCATTAATAGTAGTAGCGAGTAAGTAATGATGCACTATCGTGAAATGTCCTAATTGTAGATATCCGTGTTGTTGCAATTCTCGATGGTTAAGTTTTGTCTTTAGCTTAGAAGTCATGGTCTGCTTATGTCGGGCGGGTTGTAGACACCTCCATGTTCCTCAGAACAGTCGCCAGCCCTGAGACCTTAAATGGTTAAAATTGATGGGAACCTGAGCTTGAGCGTTGCTTATGTGTCTTGGAGGTCCTAACCATTGCAGGGTAGGACGGGCGGGTAGTCAATCTTTTATTATGTTTGTTGATCGTTGTTCATTGTGGGAAGATGTATATGTGCATCTTAGTTATTATGTGTCATTACTTGCAGGTGTCATGTTCGTCATCGTATGGTTATGCAGAGTCGAATGTATCTATTATCGTTGTATGCATGCGCGCACACACACACACAAAAAAAAAAAAAAAATTGGACTTGTTATAAGAGGTTATCGGCATAACGAGGAGGAACGTTACATGAAGGAAGGATTATCAGATGGAGGTTACACATGTTTCATAGCATCCTATCAACATCTATAGAGTTAATTTCATCAAAAAACATTCACCATACATTATTTGGAGTAAAAAAGGTGGTCAAAGAGTAAAAATCCCTCGTTGCACAATTTGTTGTGCAAATTTTGAAGGATATATTTGTGCAATGAACTTGTTGCGCAACTATCAAAGCATCCAATTGTGCATTTAATGATTATTGAGGAAGGTTTTATTTGGATTTTGGGTTCAAATTAATTTTGTTTTTTTATGCTAAATACCTTCAACATCAATCCCACCAATATTCCCTTGCAAAACCCTCAATTTCAATCATGTTGCGCATGAGCTGCAAAGCACGTTGCATAAATGATTGTTTTATTGGTCAACTTCAAGATCGCTTTATGAACAACTTGAGAGTTTTTTTGAAAAACCCAGAGAGGTTTTTGTCAAGAACAGACCCAATAACAAAAACCTCTCTCATATTTTCAACATCTGTCACAACTTTGGATATTTGAATGAATATTTACAACTCATTTTTCCAGATTTAAGCATTATGATTTTTTGTTTTAGTCATCATCTTTGAGTGCATATTCTAAGAATCTGGAGAGGAATTTTTGAAAAAACAAAGAGATTTTTATCAAGAACATAACCAATAAAAAAAAACACTCTCAGTTTTTTCACAGTTATCATGGTTTGGAAGATATGAAATGATATTGGAGGCCTATTTTTCATAATTTTTCCAAGCCATATTTTCTGTAGGTTACTGTTGTACAGTAACCTTGCTACGCAACTATGGAAAAACTTCTAGAATGTGTCCAGATCAGCATGGATAGGTCAGCAAAGGCGCCAAATTCATCTTCAACAAGTTCCAAGATCAAATATCACCATATCAGGGATTCAAACACCTTTTTTTCAAGTGGTTATGATGTAATTAATGAGTCAATGTTGACTCCTTCATTGTAGCAGTTTGTTGAAGATTTTGTTGCTAAAATATGTGTAACTATAGCTAATATTAGGATAGTATTTGAATTCGAATTTGGAAAGTTAGAAAGACATTTTTTTATATATTTGATCAATCTACATTAGCTTAAGTTGGCTGGGAGTGTATGATAGTTTTTATTGACTTAATATTGAAAACATTTTCTGGATATTAATGAAATTTTGTTTGGACCAGAAGTCCCTGTAAGATGATATTAGAGATTCATGTGATTATTTCCTTTTATGCTTGTGTTTCTCCTGTCTATATGTTCTGATTAATTTAGTTAATTTTGTATGTGTATTTATTATTTAAATATTCAGTAAGGTGTATGTGGCATAATTCACTTAAAATTGGTTCTCTGTTATATATAGTTTCATATCCTTTCTTCTAAAATCACCTTGGGATTCATCCTTGATAGATTCTCCAAGGGGTTGTTTGTTTTCTCTGTAAAATTCATCTACAACGACATTTGAATTTGTAAAGGGGATTTTTATACCTTGCCTCTGAGGTTGTCATATTTTAATTAACCAAGTGCCCATCAAATTATCATTGATCTCCATTTTTGACTCCATTGTCCAATGTACTTTATACCCACCTTTCCACCAAATCTATAAATTCAATATTGCCTTAGAGATATAGCCTTTGGATGAAATTCAAAATCAATCCTTTCAGTGATTGATTTGAAGAGAAAAATATCCCTCTCTGGGTTGGAAGGGCTAGCTTTCAGCCTCAAGTTGGTTTGTGGTTACCTTTGTGATTTTCTTCCTCAGCCAAAATCAATTTACGAAGTGATAACACTAGGAAAAATAAAAGAAGTCATGAAAAGGGATTGTGACGCCATTCCTAAGAGGTGAATTGATAGCTTGAGAAGGCTACGCACAAACTCACTTGACACAGTGAATTTTCAAAGATTACCCACAACAAGATAGAACTCAGAATTATGTAAGAGGCCACGTAGGAAGATCCTTGGATTATGAACTCAGCTTGGGGGTGACAGAGGTTGACAAAGACTCTAGTCTAAGGTTGGGAGGAACATGGTCTTCAACGTGTGGTTTCCCCAAGTTCCAGGTTTTATTTCTTATTATGAATATGCTTATTCAAATGTTAACTTTGTTTTTATTATGTGTTACTATGGCTAAAATCTTTGGAATAAATAACTTTTAACAGTATTAGAATTTAATACTTGTTATAAGAGGATAGATGCATATCATAAGTTTCATGTAGAAAATTTGTGAAAGAAAATTAATAGTTATTTTGATCTATGAACATAATCATACTACCAGTAATAAATCAATAATGCTCATAGGTAAAAACCTAGTTAATAAAACAGAGATTGTTCCAAATAAGAAACTTGTATGGAAGAGACAAAGTTTCAAAAAAATACAATGTATATAATTGAAAAGGAATCATTACAGGGTTCATCAAGATACAATATATATAATTTTAAAAGAAATCGTTATAGATTAACTAGGGTTCGGTAAAATATATTGTATATTTATGAAGGGAAATCGTTACAGAGTTTAACAATCTATACCCTGTGTATATATTCGAAAGGAAATCGATACATATTGAATAGAATCTAATGAGTAATGATTGTTTATGTCCAACAAGGGAAATAATGGTAAGGAAATCAAGGATATAAATAACGAATGTATACAAATGAAAAGGAATCAATAGCAAATTATTACAAAATAATAAAATGCGTAGGCATCAGTCCTGAGTCACGGACTCTCATGAATGATTATACAAAATTATTCGATCAACTAGATATAATACTATAACAATCACATATTGCGGTGCCAAACTTGAATGTAGTGAAGGAATGGAACCTGAATACCGTTCTAAGCAAAGTTATTCCTGAATCTCCATGGTACCAACATCCTCGGTACCTGTACAATAACAACGAACAAGTTAGGATGTTGTACGAATTTGTTTAGGAAACATAAGATATATATACAAATAAAATACTAACTTACCATGGATGTACAAAATTCCCTTGTATCTCCATCCATCGCTTGGAATGAACCTGAGTGTACAAGGTTTATTGAATAGTTTATGGGTGCCCTCGCAGGAAATAAGAAGGTCACATCATTAGTTAATTACCCAAGAATAAGTGTATCAAAATTTACAGAGATAATATAGAATATAAACTAAAGAACAATTACTACTTTGTGCGAACACAACATTCATTTTAACATGAGTCCTAACTAAGTTCAAGACAAGTAAACATTTTGAATAGGTTCTTCAGACCACATATTTCATGGAATAACAGGATTCGAATGATAAGTCCCTAAGTCCAAGGGAAAACCTTTTGGACCATAGGCTAACCAGAAGCGAAATATTACCATGACCAAAATACAAAATTAAACATTATATAACATACATACACAGAAACAAGAAGTTCACTATGGAAAATGTTGCAGAGACATTTAGACAGATCCAAAAAAATAATGATTACCCACTACCGCAAACTAATGGATCAGATAATAAAAAATTATAGAGAAACAAAACGATTAAATAGGTTTTAATAAGCTATTACCATCTTAGGGACGACAAAATCAACTAAAATCCAGCGACGCTATGAACTCCTAGCACTTGCGCAATAATTCCACCATAAAATGAAGTAAGGTTCTAGACAATAAGACTTCCATAATGTAACTCAAGAAAATCTAAAAGGGATATGAGAGGGTCATGTGAAAAACTTAAAAACTCCAAGAGTAAACAAATAGTAGAGAAAACAAAAATGGAGAAGTGTGAAATGAGCCAAATCAAGGATAGGTCGGAAGGGTTAAGGTTCCGACAAGAAACCCTAACAATTGGAAATGATATGACCCTACACATGTACTTCCTCGGGACAATTTCCAAGAAAAACTCATGTCAATATGGTAACCCCATAGGTGGCGCATGAAATATTGTTGCATGATAAATACATTGTATGATATGTTGTTTAACTAAGGAAAGTGGGTGAGAAATTCAATTAAGGAATGGTACCAATACTAGTTTAACTCCTCATAAAACTAGACAATAAATCCACTTATGTCAAGTGTTATAGATTGAATGATACAACATAACCTGTGTTAATATATGTTGGGAACCTGTATTAATATATGATGTATATTGAAACCCATATTAATAAATGTTGTGTATTGAAAACCGTTGTATATTGAAACCTGATAATATATGCCGAGACAATAAAATAGTCTTGATATATATACATATAACATCAAACTTGTCCTCAATTCACAATGACTATAGATATAACAATAGATTATGGAAACTTAGCGAAATCAAATATATATATATATATATATATATATATATA